>WUAM01000133.1:4319293-4355450 GCA_024336885.1 Actenoides hombroni
TGAGTCCCCATCGATTTTCCTCCAAAGTTACCATAAAGAAAAAAAGGAAAAATAACACTTTTAATTGGGCTTGGCACTCGGCTCACAAAAAGAAAAAAAAAAAGGGGGGGAAAAAAAGGGGGAAAAAAAAAAAGAAAGAAGATACGTTTAAGAATTGAGGCAAACAAACAGGCTTTTCATAAAAGTGGCTTATTTTATGGATTAATGTTTTTAATGGCAGTTACCTAAGTATTATTTTTATCTCCAATTACATACTCTGATTTAAGATTCTTTTCTTTTTGTAAGGATATCTTTTAGTGGACAATTTAATTTGAATTTTGCTGCTGGCTAACTATAGTAATACCAAAAAAAAAACCCACCGCGGCTGTGGAATCAAAAGGAGAATTGATCAGTCTGTGTTAATTTGCCTTGATTTTTATTAAAATACTTTCATTATTTGTCTGCAAGAAACCTTGCGATAATCAACAGTTCTCTTCCTGAAGGAAGACAGACAAGCTCTTCAAGAAGGATGTTAACACATTAATAGAAGAGTTTGCTAAAAGAGAAGTATATTAAAAAAAAACCTGTTTGAAAAAATAAATTAAATTCCATTAACTGCAAACAGAGTGCTTGTCTGAAACTGATTTCCAGTTTATTACCCCTTGATTTTCTTTTTGAAATTATTATTTGTTATGCACATAAGCCCAGTTTTCCTGCGGGACAACATGGCAGCACAAACATACAAGAAAAAAAAAGAAAATAAATATAAACCATGCTGCGTACTATCTGAGGGGACTTGCTGCAAAATTCTTGAAACACTGAAGTTTCAAGAAGGTGGAGGGGTTCTTCTGTCTTAGCTCTACTGCCAAAAGCATCCAATGCAATTTTAAAACCCACCACAAATGGTTGGAAAGTTGCTACATTTACTACTAGTTCTGTGTGTGGGCTACTGTTAAAAAACTCGCAGTCGTGCCCACAGACCTGAAGAAAACACACACAGCCTTCAACTGGGCAAGAATTTCTCCTAGAAGATACTTTTATGAGAAGAGCAGTGCCATGAGAGACTCCAGGACCGAAACACTCTGATAATAAATTCCAGTAAGACATGAGAAAACAAGATCAGCTCAAAGAGAAGCATCACACATAACATACAGTTGAAAGGGTTTTTTTCCCCCCAAGGACATAAGAGCCCACTTAAGAAGTGATCTCAGCAGGGATAACCATACACTTAAAAAGCTTGGACTCGAGTGCTATAAGGGTTCAAACGGACTCGACACGGTTTCCAAAGGGGATTTTTCTATGTGAAATATTGTTGGATGATAATACTGTACCTTTACTAAGTCTTTCGGCCAACCAGTTCCTAAGACACTACGGCTGCCATATCCCAGTGTATTGCCTCCATACTCAGCAACCTTCCTACTGTTTGTGTTAGGACCAGCATAGATCACCAACTTCAAAACATAAAATACACTGTTAGACTGTAAGAGAAAAACAAGAAAATCTAATAATAATAATAATACTTAGCACTTACACCGCGCTTTATGTTTTCAAAGCGCTTTATCAGCATGAACAAATCCTCACAACAGCCCTGTGAGGTGAGCAGGCAAGTATTATTATCCCCATTTTACAGATGGGGAAACTGAGGCAGAGAGGAAATTGAGCGACTTGCCCCCGAGGTCACACGGCAAGTCAGCAGCGGAACCGGGAGCAGAAGTCAGGAGAAATCCCAACTTTGAGTCCTCGTGCTGAGCTAACTAGAATATCCTGCCTCTCTGTGAATAAAGGGATTGATCCTGCTCCCATCAAACTTACTACTTGGGCAGTGACTTCAGCGGGAACATAACAAGGCCCAGTTTTCTAGAGGAGCTTAGCCAGTCACGGGTGACAATATTAAAGATGCTTATAAATAACTAATGGAACTAGTGGAAAATTATACAGCAACAATTAGTAAGCAGCACAAGTAGCTCTCTGATGATACACAGTAAATCAGTGCTCTTCGTTGCGTTGTTGAAATTGAAAATATTTATTCATATTAATCCATGTAAACAAGCCATTTGTCAACAGGGGGAAAATGTTATCTTTCCAGTTCTGCCCAGTTTAAACAAACTGATCTATAGAATAGGCAGCTAGATATAAATTTGAGAAATAAGGAAAACTGAAGAACAGCAGAAGTGAGAAGGAAGCGAAACTTTGACGATCTGAGACATCATGAAATGAACTTTAAAAAAAAAAGAAAGAGTTGGTATAAATTTGAGGGGTAAAAAAAACCCAAAACAACAAACACACACAACACAAAAGCCCCTCCCAAACCCCCATACCTCAGAAGCCTGCTATATTTCTCCTATTTCATAACTCCCACTACTTCTGACATCTTTTGAGGAAACTTCCTAATTACAGAGCCCAACTCTTAACAAAAGAGCCTCATAATTATAACTGATAGGTTTTAAACACTGAAATAATCACTGCATATTATGTTCTGAAACAATACACAAGAAGAATTGAGGATATATTCTTTTGGGATTGTTTCTTCAAGAATAACAGAAATTAAATACAAACTATTCTTTTTTATGTTCCCACTTTTTCATGTCAACAGCTCAGTATGTTTTCTATCCTTTAGCTAAGTCTAGCCTTACGATGAAACTCAAGAATTCTTTTGCAAAGTTATTCACACTCCTGCCACAAAAGAAATAACCTGTCTGCACCCCTGTACTTTACAGCCTTGAAGTAGATTGTGACATTACAACGTACACCAATAAG
The DNA here is from genome assembly GCA_024336885.1 of Actenoides hombroni. Lineage (NCBI taxonomy): Eukaryota > Metazoa > Chordata > Aves > Coraciiformes > Alcedinidae > Actenoides > Actenoides hombroni. The sequence goes on from WUAM01000133.1 coordinate 4,322,030, forward strand.
CTCCCACCGATAAAAACCTCCTGCGTTGCCCTGAACACTGGAAATAAGGGGCCAAGAAAGACAAATGGGCAGAAAAGATGAGGATGAGAAATGCTGCTGACAGAAATATACACAACAAGAAAACAGAATTTCTGAATTGGCCCTTGCTTACCTTATCGTAATCGTATTGTGAAGAACATCTGTTGTCAAATCTAAGGTACAAACAGCGGGCTCCTGGAATATGCACAGTTTCTTTAAATTTATAGTTATCCCTGACGGGATGAACTGTTTCTACAGTCTTCCCAGCAGCCCAGGGAGCAGGGATCTTCAAACCCGTAAGAAAACCTGGTTCTTCTTTTTCTTCCAGCATTCTGAAATTAAGAGAGAAAAATGAGTCCTAAAATTCCCCCCCACAGATCTCGCTGATATATCCAGACATCAGACTATAAAGTACTTAAAAATCACCTCTCAGTATTGCCAAACAGAGACACAAATTGATTCCTCATTTTTGGCATAACTGTATCAGGGGAACACGCAGAACTTAAATAGCTTGAGCTCTGTACACGAAAAGCAAATATGCCCACCTCTAACCTGTAAAAATCTTAACTTTTCCCTACACTTTGTGATTTCCAATTTACAGTAATTGGAACAACAAAGCACCATAAAAAATAGTAAGTGGTACTCCATACAGATTCTAACATACATTAAAAACAACAACCAAACACTTCCCTCCTGGCACGGCAGCCCAAACTGATTATACTGTCACAAAACAATATGCCTAATATTTCACTGAAGCTTATAATTTGGAGGAGGACTGAAAATAAATTCTTCAGTGTTTTCACAAAGTATAGTACACATTAGCACAAGTCATTTAGTGCTACAAATTCTGCAATGCTGCAAATAGCTCTGGTTAAGTGGTTTTTGTTTAATTCAGCTGCGTGTTTCTGTTTCTAAGCAGAAGCTGTAGAACTTTGGGCTGAGACAGGATTTAAACGCAGGACTTAAAACCACTGGAAAGATATGAAGTGGTTTCATTTACATAGGGAAAGATGATGATTTTAATGCTGTAGCTCATGCTGCCAGAGCAATTTACATTTTGTCATCATGGTCTTCCTTAGCCTAATTTATTGCAAAAGGAACATTTAGAATTAATTCCTAATGCTTGAGGTGAAGGGGAAAAAAACTAAACAAACCATATGCTGTGCAAACAACCCCAAAATATGAATAATTTAATTCTCTATGCAAAAATATTTTAGAACTAATTGCCTTTTGTAAAAGCTTGTAACTCTAAGACAGCCTCACAAACCTCTACAGCTTTGCCTTTTAGGCAAGAAACCATAAACGCAATTGCTGCTTTAAGGTTTATCCCAAGCAATGGTCAGATGAACATTACAGCTAAGATATTTTATGCCGTGAAAAGACCCAAACAGAAGGAAAAAAATCACCTTTCATCGAGTAACAGCTTCCCTTTCTGTTCTGCTGCACCACTGGGTGAACTGTTCAGTTCTGAGAAAACTGGAGACTGGGTTTTAAGCAGCAGTGCAGTCTGTGGCACAAAATATACATGTTAGGAACATGCGAACGGTAAATCATTTTAAGATCTCATTACTGAAATGCATTAACAACCACACTGGATGTTGTTGTTGACAATAAGTCATCACTTAGTAGCTGCTGTAACAAATCAAATTTAATATTCAGCATTATCAGCCTTGGTAGCTGTTGAGCAATTCTTAACACTGCAGAAAGCTGGCCAAGATCTACAGCACTTCAGAACGTGCATGTCACATCTTTTTCCCTTTGTAGACAACTGCTGCCACAAAGACCATACCTGACTTGTGTAAAGAACCAGCTGCACCAGCTGAGGCATCAAGGCATCAGCCATAGTTAGAGTTTGCAAATTTGGGTGCATCAGAGATGTCAGGAGGACGGGCAGCAGATGACCAAGCATAGTAGCCTTCGTAATTTGCTCCAGGCCTTTTAATCTGTAAGGAGAGTCAAGGTTTACATAGCAACAACGATTTTCATAGATTATCACTACTATTTTTAGTCATCTGTTTAATCTTGTAACAGACTGTGCAAAGAGGCAATTCAAAATTCAGCAGAGAACATTTGCCTTATATTAAAAAAAACAAACCCTCAAACAACAAAACCTTAATATCTTGAGAACATGACAATTTCTCCAAAGCGTCAGCATCCCAGTCTTTGTTGTCAATCCTTACTAAACAAGGATAGAGCAAAGACAGTAAATCAAGAGTTTAATAATTACTTAGAAAATTATAAGCTCCCATGGGCATGGATGAAAGTCCACATCAAACACAAATGTGTTTGTTCAGTATGTGGATCGGGCTCCTAGCACACGTTGCTCAAAGTACTTTAAAAGAATCTGTATCTACAAAAACATATTTGAGCATGAAACCCATCTGAAAATATCTCAAAGGAACTGCGTATTGTCAATAAACAAACTAATCTTGTGGGCACAGAAAAGCATAGAAACTGAAATCAAACACAACAGGGAGAGGGAGGCATTTGTTTAATGAGAGAAAAGGTTCACTGCTTTTGTTTACATCCCATTCCCATCAAGTTCAACAGTTTGTTTTCAAGTTAGCACACTCACACTTGTCCTACCTTTGCTCTCTGTCAGAAATGTCACTGTTTATTAGTGCTGTAGTGACTTGTTGCAGCATTTCTAAGACTTCATCACACCCTGTCAGAATTTGTGTGGCAAGAGACAAAATGCTGGTCTTCAGTTCCTAGGTACAATAAGAGTCACAGGATACTTAAATTCTTAGGGCATACAAGAAAAAGAAAAGTAGAACAAAATGATGGATTTCCAAATTAAAATAATGATAATGTGACCTGGCAGGCCTGCAGCAGTAGATTCATCCAAGACTTAAATTTGATTAATGCTAAGCCCCAAAATGCTGGGAGAAACTAGGTGCATATTTTACAGGATGCACATCCAGTTTCTAGAGGGAAGGAATCCCCAAGTCCAGCACAGGAGAGAGCTGTTAGCCAGCCAAGGTACAGCACTGGTGACAGAATGTCCTAGCAGGTATGAGGATCACTGTGGAGAGAGAAACTGAACAATGAAAACATGGGTGAATAGTGAGACAAGAACAGTACTACAATATTTAGCGTTTACTCGATGAGCCTGAACAAATAACTTTCAACTGCAGCACATTACAAGCACACAAAGTCTCAAAGAGCAGTAGACAAAACCAGCTTAACAAACAATACCAGAAATTCAGAAGTCAGTATCATTACAGAAGAATTGTTACCATTACAAAAACCACTATGACAAGCCAACCTGCACACTGGGACAAATCTGGCTTCTACGAGTTCACTCAAGACTATTCCAGCAGCAATATGAAATGACACCATTTCAATAAGCCCTATAGCAACAAGGCAACCACTGTCCACACACCTCGTCCTCTCACACTTTCCTTGCCACAAACATTATTCACACTATTTCAGACAGCAGACATAGGTGGTTCTACATGAACTTTGTAAGTTAAATACACAAAAAAGAAGAAGCCAGGGAATGCAAATGAGAAAACCCTTTCCTATCTAAATCTGAAAACTGTGTTTTCAAGGACCACCTCAGTGGTTTGGAGAAGAGAAAGCTTGGGGGGTGGTAATGTGTCCAGAAAGAATTCCTGGCACATGAATTTTCTTACTATCAGACATTAATTAAAATACAGTTAGACCTTATTATATGTATATTTAGGAAGGGAAGCGTCTGCTCTCACCATATAGAATCCAAGCTGGAATACTGAACACAGAACAACTGCAGATTTTAGCTAGAGAACAGGAAAAAGCCAACTGTCTACAGTAATTTAACTATAGCGAGAGGAAAAGAACCAAAAAAAAGGCGTAAATAGAATGCATTGCAGAAACAAGAGGTGTCAAAGGAACACTGACTGTAGAGAGCCATACTAGAATAAAACTTGGTGTTTACCTGTACCTTCAATGTCTCTCCCTGCAAGGAGCTGTCACTGTCATCATTTTCATCAGGTTTAATCAAAATAGTGTTACTGAGGAGGTGGTTCTGTACAGCCATCAGATACCGCAAACACGAAGATGCAGCCTTTAACATAAATAAGTACACTTTACATTACCTAAACTCTTTAATCAACCTTGATTCAGGCAATCCCTGTACTTTGAGATATAAAAGAGGAAAAAAAGTTGAGGGAGAGGACAAGCAAAAGTAAAAAAAACCCAAATAATAGAAACAGAACAGAAATATTTTGCTGATTTAACACAAGGCTGTCAATACATTGAAGAGAAGAAACTGGTTGCAAGACACTGAATTTTGTGAAGTAACTTGCAAAACACCTAAAGTAGTAGTACCATTTTGGGCAAGTAGGTAACATTATAATAATATTCAAGTACTGTAACATTATTATTTTTAAAAGATGATGCCACCACAGAGCTAAAATTTAACTGATGCTCCTGAAGGTTCCATGCTGTTAGTCCTTTCCCACCCTGGTGCAGCACAGGCCGTGACTGCCTGTCCCCTCCCCAGTGCCTGCATGCAAGCTCACCCACGAGGCAGGGAGCTGATCCTGCTGAAACCATCTACACATGGTTTTACCATTAAATAATGGCAGCTTTCACTCATTTTTATCTGTAATTGATAATCCTTTCTGCTAGTATGAATCATACACAACCGCAGAGAGAGTTCATTTCGGTTTTTTAAATTGCTGTAATGCTTTGAAGATTGAGATATGCAAACTTCCATTACATTGAAACAGCTACTAAAGCAACTGGAAAAATATATCCACATATAAAACTGTTTTAGCATTGCTGCATGATTTACATTGCTTTAAGAAATTATTTCTTCCTTCCCTGCACAGCATAAACAAAAAGACATCCTTTTCCTGTATTTGTTAAGACACACAACTATAAAATTCTCACTTGTACATACTCAGTGAAAATGGTAGAGTTGGGGAGGAAAAGCAGTCAGAGGCAAATATACTTTTATCAAAATAAGGTTTACTTACAGGCACAGTTGAAAGAAGCCTTTGAAAATCATCTTTAGATACAGTTTGGCACTTGGTGATTAAGACACAAGATTCTCGGACAACAATCTTGAGGATGTAGTGCAACAGCTCATCATTGAGTCTTGAAAAAATGTAAGAAAGAGACAAAATATTAATAGACTAATTATGGTGTGCTTTGTACAGCTCATCTCAAAAGCCTCTGCAGGCTGCCTGACAAGTTATCAAAACAAATATCTGTTCAATTTCAGACACAAAGAAAACCAAGCTTTAAAATGTTTAACAACAACTGCAACAGCTTTCCTGCACTGCGCAGATATAAGTCTATGACTTCTAAACAAAAAACAAACAAACACACAGAAAAAAAAACCCAAAACAAAACCCAAAACCAAACCAGAACAACCAAAAAACAAACCAAAGATGAGTCTCAGCTTGAACAAGTACTTGAGATTGAGTTTTACTGCTGAGAAGTCACCTCACATAGTGGCATGGGGAGCAATGTCATCATAGCAGACTTAGGAATTATCATCTGCATTTACCACATACACAGTAAGTAGCAGGGAATCCAAGACTAAGTCTGTGTACAGAAGCCTCCAAAGTCTCCCCTAAAATATCAAACCTCCCTCTGCCTTGTCCTAATGAAATTCTACCTGCTATGGACAAAAAGACAGCATTTCAGGTCACGCCACCAGTAAGACAACAAGCAATTTCAGCAGAATTTTATGCACGTTTACTTAAAGCAAATAACAGAAACACGGATTGTTAAGTGGGGAGGAAGGAGAGCAAATTGTTGCATTTTACCTATAATGATCATCATCTTCACTTCCAAATCTGTTGTTCTGAAGCTGTTCAGCTAAATTAGTCAGGATAACGTCGCGAAGTTGAGAGAGACCGCTATTTCTCTCTCCTAAAATGGAATGCATAAAGTTTTGCAAAACAGCATTCAGCAGAATTAAATTTATTTGTAATTTTTTTAGATATCTTAATGTAGGCTACTGCTGAGAAATTACTGGATTTACAGTGCAACCCGATTCCCCGTTGATATTACTGGCTGCTAAAACTCACTCTGCACATAGCACTGCTTTAAATTCCAAAGACTTTGACACACGAACACGGTGCCATGAAGTAACAAATCACTCTGCATCAGCTGCTTCTAAATCCAGACTGCCAGTTCATGGTGAAACCAAATACTGTGCAATTGCTGTGGGTGACACTACCTGCTAACTAGGCGTTCTAAAATACAGCCTGGGCAAGAAACAGGTTACTAATAATGACATAAGAGAACTGGCTGACGGAGACAAATTTTCCTTTTCTACACCTAACATACACTTGGACCATGTGGCCATTCAGAAGGCAGGTTCAGAATGGGAAGCATTCCATTATTTCCTGGAATAGGATGGGTTTAAAGCAGACTAGTGGTCGATATTCTGAACTGTTCTCCCTCCAGAGGTTGAGAGGTATTTTCACTTTTTGTTTTCATTGGAAAAAAACACACTCTCACAGGTCAGTAAGACATTCTCACCTTCAGTTAAGACCAATTTCAATAAATTATTGATTTCTGCTTCTCCAGGATACAGGATATTTAAACCAGAGCTAAATAAAAAAAAACAAACAAAACCAAACCATGTATTACTTAATGTATTTAAAAGTGAACACAGTAATTTCAATAGACACGTGACAAACAGAATCACAATCTCAGTGTAGTATCTGATGTAACACTTAGAATGACTATGTAGTAGCTTCTTCCAACTTAGAAAGGCAGTTTCTAATCCTAACATCCTAACATCTGTATTAGTGACAAAATAAGCAGCTGCTTTCTCCAGAAATCTCTTGCAAATTAACTATATTTTATTGTTTAGGTCCCACAGCTTCTTCAAGGGCTGTTTCCCTCTGAGAAACTGCCCATTAATCACCTGTGTATATGACAGCACAATGATTTCTTACAGAAACAGACAGATGTCAGAAAAAAAATAAAAATAAACAGGGGTGAAAGCTGTGGCTCATCTGTGATAAGAACAATGGAAAATACAAGAGACAGTAATGAAGAAGTCACTACTGTTAGAGTTTTATATTAAAGACTGGCTGCTTACAGAAGTCAGCCTATAAGCTACATGGAAGATTCTAGAATGAGCATTTGGGAAACAAGACAGCTAGGCATAAATACTCCTTGTAAAGATATTTTTCCCTTCTAACTTGTGATGAACTTTGTCCTTTCTACATGAATTACCACATCAAGATAGAAGATGACAATAACTCAGGAGTACTTTGTGACTGTCTGAAGTGTGGATATCATTATGCAGACTTTTTCTTCCCCCCCCCTTTTTTTTTTCCCTTTTTCTTTTTAAGTAACACGCTTATAGAAAAGAAAGCTGGTATGTTTTTCAGCTTCACACTGAGAGCTGAGATGATTGCTGCTTCCCTCCCTCTGGCTCATGCTGACCAACTTGTGATACAAACCTCAGGAAAAGTTATCATGTACTTCAAGCTAAGTTTGAGGTTTCCATTGGTATCTGAATCCCCAAATGAGAAAACAAGAGGAAGGAGATATCACCTAATTCCCACCTCTGATTTTTTTTTTTACAAGCCACTGGAGGATATAGGGTTAAACAAGGGGAAAATGCAGCAGCTGTCTGTGCAGTTGACAGGATACACTTTTCCCTGAAAATGCTCGATAATCACACTAAAGATCTGCTATTCTTCTTCACTCAGGGTTGCATAAAGCCACTGAAATTTGAAATGTCGTGATTCACACACAAAAAACCCGCAGGTTGATCTTCAGAAGATTTTGTTCTTAACCTTGGGGCACTTCCCACTTGAAAGCAGATTATATTTGTACTTAGGACATTGGAGACAGCATTCCTTGTCCTTGAGATTTACATTATCTCCTTCCCGTGATACACAATCACACTTTTTGCTTGCTTCCCTGTATTTAGTCATTCTGCTATTTTGACAAGCCAGAGAAAGGAAATTACACCACCTCGGGTTGAAGAGATGCAGCAGCTAATCTGATGGGGGGTTAAGGTAACCAACCAGCTGAAGTGTTTGCTGATCTGCTGTACCAATCCAGGGACACTGTGCCCACCCTTCTACCAACAGATCCCTGTTTTCTAAACATAAGCCTGACTTTCTCAGGACAGTCTCACTACTGTGCCTGTGTTTTTCCCTCTAACCTTACAGCATTCCTCAAGTATTATTCATTCTGCATTGCCTTACATTCCTTTGTTTAGGAGGATTTCAGTATTGTCACTTGAAACACTGCTGTAACAGCTGACATCATCAGCTTTGCCTGTTCCAGAACACCAATAAACTACAGAACCTCAATAAGGCTGCCATTTGAGCCATAACTGAAATGCAGAAAACTCTGCTTGACTTTAGGAGCTATAGTATAATCAACATCAAAAACACCCTGAAGAAAGGAAAAAAAAAACCCAAATTAAAATACAGCAAAAGGAAAAGAAGTATGGAAAGTAATTCCTGCCTGTTATTTCACTGTCAGCATGACAAACATATTGTCTCCCTTCTTCCACAGAGCTGAGTAATAATAATTTTATCATACTATGTTGACCTAATTGTACCACATTAATTTAAAATTAAACTGCTGGATACAATCTGAACGCTCATCTGTTACAGCATTTTCAAATAATCACAAATCTAGTTAAGTTTAATTTGACAAAACAGATATTTACCTAATAGCTAGACAAACCTCCTTCTGAATTTCGGAGCAAATCTGATCCCTTGGTGCCATCAGTAACTGCCAAAGTAACAGGCCAGACCTTCTAACAATATCTCGGTTTCTTTCTGTTTGTGGGCTGAAGAAAAATTTAAAAACCACCTGAGAAAAAACCAAACACAACAGTATTACAAATGTAAACATTTGTTCCTATTAACTCTTTTCCTGCCGTCAGTTTCTCAAACTCTTTGTCTAGGTCACTAGAAATCCCAGAGACAGAAACTGAATAAGAAAATAAATTGACAAAAAAAAGAGAAGAAGAAATAAGGAAATAACCTCTCTGGGTTTTATTTTAATCTGTAAAAGTGGCAATTATGTTTAAATTAGGACTCTTAAATGGATGTATAAGATACTGCAAAGCCACTGCTAAGTTAAATAGCTATTAAATTGAATGCAATCAAGGAAAAAACCCCTTTAATAAAATGAAGTGGTTGACTGTATTCTAAAACCACCTTGGTTTTGTGTTAGTGTTTATCACAAAGTACATTTAAGATGCCCTTGTACCTGAAAGACAACAAGGATGCAGCGTATTATGCACGTATCTCCATTCACCATAGCTTTTTCCATAATGTCACAAATACTGCTGAGATGATGGGCTTCGATTGGGTGTTGCTTGCCCAAAAAATTTGTTATGGGAAGATTGTTGCTGGCTGCAAGCAGATTGAGTTGGTGGATACACATGGCACCAACGTGGTGCAGTAACTGGTTAATAACCTCATTTGTGGTTGTTGCATCCCCTGGAAGAAGGAAAGTAGTTTAAAGGCTGTCTACAAACACAGGCTACAGCATTAACACTTGCTTCTAAAACGCAACATATCATCATCATCATCTCCTCTAACTTCAGTACAGCCACTCACATGATAAACAAAGTTTGTTTTTAATGTGCTAAAGGTTGCAAGGATCTGGAAACTTCCAAACTTTTTTCTCATTAACTCAACTTTCACTAGGAAGTTTCCAAAGGTAGTTGCTGTGTATTTATTCTACAACAATCGTACGTTCCACTTTATACAAAGTGCTGACTTGAGGTTTCCCTCACCTTTGGGCTCTGTGATGACATGACTCACTCCCAGCCTCTGACAGACACAGTGGAATGCCTGGTTCCCAGGATTACACCACTGATCAATGTAATCATTAGAGCATGTCCATATCATGTTATTCATAGTATCGTAACAGGCACCTAAGAGAAGGAAAATATTTTGCACACCAAATTTCAGAATGTTGGTTAGAAAACCAGACTGAAGCATTTTTACAGCAGATATAAATCCAAATTATGTGCTTTAGAAGTTCTGTCATGTGACAGCAATTTAGTAACAATGTACTGGAATGAAAAACATTAAAAGGAGATTTCTTAACAAAGGAATGAAGAGAACACACCTCCCTTTTGATGTTCCAAGTAAATGTACAACAGCATCTGTTTCAGATAAATACTCCAGTACCTGCTATTTATAAGTGTAAGTACATAATACAGATTGTTCCTCCACAGACTTATCCCACAATATATAAACTACAATTAGCTGAGCCTGGCATCAGATACTAATAACTTCCAGAAAAAGTAAGGGGGGGGGGGAAATTCACATTTAGTTTACTACAGCTATTGACAATTCATTTTAAAGGCCTTATGGTAAAAACACAATAGATTTAATAAAGCTGTCAGTTTGCACAGTGTAACTGTTAACAACCAACCAAACCAAACCAATTTAGAGACTCAAGTCCTGAAAAGCTGAAAGCCTAGAAACACAAGCAGGTCCAAAACAGTAAAAGGAAAGGGATGAGTGGCTTATAGACATGACTCTTCTATGACAGAGGGATTTACTATACTTCAAAAGTTCAAGTATAACCTATTTGTCTACATGTTTCAAATGACTCAGGTAACTCAGTAACAGCAGCTAACAGGTTAACACATGATTATACCCATCCATGCATCCCAGCATTTAAAATAGTATTTAAACCTATTTATCCCAAACATTTTTATGACATAGATTCTTTCTTAGGCAACTTAAAACCAAGGCTTATTAAAATGCTGGCAATGAAACGCAGCATTCAAGTAGCATGGACACTGTTCATAAGATTATTTTATTATACCAAGCAGGTTAAAAAACAGAGGAGGAAAAAAAAAAGAAAAAAAAAAAGAAAAAAACAGTCCTGAAGAAAACACTTCAGTTGAAGCGACAGGAAAATCAGAAATTCCTACGATGTCTTTCCAGCTAAGAGGCATTTCTGTATTTTCAAATAGAGATAAGGTACTCAGAACTTTTTGGCACCTTACAGCATAAATAGGGTATAAAAATCACACTTCTTTCAAGATTCTTTTCTGCTACAGAAAATACTTTTCTTGAGCTTGTGTGCAGCTGAAACTGCAAAAGCAAGATACTGGAAATTCCTTCAGGGAATCCCAAACTTTCAAAAATGTCAAATCTACAAAGTTTTCCCATAGAGATGAAACCCCAGCAATGGCAGAGCCGCTTACTGCAAACTCACGTCCAGATAGCTTAGTTAGAATCTGAGGGTTGGACACAGCTAGTTGTGAAATATGCCCTGCAAAGAGATCTACTCCTTACCAAGTCCTGGAACGAGAGCACCACGTCCAAGCGAACTTCCCGCAGCGTCAATGAGATCTGCCCGGCTGGTGAACTGCCCGTCCGAAATACTGAACACCAAGCTTGAAGCAAGAACTACACAGAAGAAGAAGAAAAGTCCCCGATATATTTCTCAGGGGTTTACTGTATTTCAGAAAACCAAAGGCCTTAAAAATCTGCCACAACTGTATCCCACTTACTTTTTAAAGAGGACAAAGCACTGGTTCCTCCGAAGAGCGAGCGTGTCGCCGAGCTGCCCGAGCCACCTGGGGGGGGGACCAGCATGACCAGGTAGGTGCCACAGGTGTAGATTGGAGTCTTCCGTAGCATTTTCAGCGGCAGCCCGCAGCTAGTGTTTGCAGCTGAAGGATTGGACAGAGAAAGAGAACACACAGAGGTGTATTTCTTCGTCACATTAAAAACTCATCACGGCAGGCAGCAAACGAGGCAGAATTCTAGCCAGGGCTTCGAAGAAATCAATATGGAAATTTCACTGAAGCTGCATTTTGCAGCATTTAGGAGCTGCTGTAAGAAGCGGTATGAAGAGGTGAACTCATCAGCCCACACATTCAGCACCCATCCCCAGAAGGACACAGTCAGTTGCACAGGTTAACTAAAGAGAACTTAGAAAATTTAAAAAAAAAAAAACCCAAAACAACAAAAAACAAACCAACAATTTCTAGATTCCCAATCAGGAAACTTAGGAGCCTAAAAGTTAAGTACAAACAAAACTGGTTTAAGAATTGTATGGTGAAATACATATTGAAAGCAGCATCTTAGAGCCAAATCATCTTTAACATAAAGAGATCTTTTGAGATTCACTACGCATTGACTATTTTAAGTCCTCCTGCACCACATGAAACGTACACAGTCATAATGATCTAGCTCCTGCCACAGCTGATCAACACTTTTCGGAGCAGTGACTAAAGAATTATCCAAGAATAACCACTTCTTCTGTAGCACACTAGCTGTTAAATGGCAAAACACAGCCTTTAAAATAGCTCTTCAAGCTGAACCCTGCCAATTTCCCTGTAAGCATATCTATTTCCTGTATCACCGAGTCTTACGGAAATACCAATCATAGAATCATAGAATCACTAAGGTTGGAAACGACCTTCAAGATCATCAAGTCCAATCATCTACTAAATATTATCAGGACCACTAAACCATGGCCTGAAGGGCCACATCTTGACCTTTTTTGAACCCCTCCAGGGATGGTGACTCCAGCCCCTCCCTGGGCAGCCTGTTCCAAGGCCTCACCACTCTCTCAGTAAAGGAATTTTCCCTACTATCCAAACTAAACCTGCCCTGGAGCAACTTAAGCCCTTTTCCTCTCATCCTCTCACCAGTTACCTGGGAGAAGAGACGAACGCCCACCTCACCACAACCTCCCTTCAGGGAGCTGTAGAGAGCAACAAGGTCTCCTCTCAGCCTCCTCTTCTCCAGACTACACAACCCCAGCTCCCTCAGCCACTCCTCATAAGACATTTTCTCCAGACATTAAAACTGAAGAAAGAAAATCATGTACATATGAAGGAAGAAGTAATTCAAGATAAGCTGAATAAAACCTAATCTTAAGGCAAATCTTACAAAGCTCCAGATCATCTTGAAAACCATCAATGCTGTTACTGCAAGACTCTCTAATTTTTGGTAGTTTCGGCAAGTCCATAAAAGAACACCCAAACATTGTGCAAATTACCTCAAAAAAACAGAATTACCTCCCAATATTCAATGTACTTGGGAAACAATAGTTTCATTTTCTAAATTGCAGTCCATTTTTACATAGCACTCAGAAGCCCAGTGCACTGCCAGCAGAGAAATTACCAGTTTGATCAAATGTGGCATAAACCAGTCCTATAATTGAAGGCATGGGGGAAAAACCAGGTGCTACAAGTACTCATCCCATTTTTCATTCTGAAACTTCTCACAATTAATGCCTAATTTAGCAAAGGAACTTGCAATTCAAGCAGTAAGTAATTATTATAAATATACATATATTTCAAACACTTATCTGGGAAAAAAAAGTACACTTTTTTTTTTGAACAAGTCCTAAGAACCTAGTAATTACTAGAACTATATATGTTAAAAAAAACCAAACTATGAAAAAAATTAGTAAGAGTCAGCAGAGCCTCTTCTGACCTGCTTGGTCCTCTTTCAGTGTGTTGGAGATCGTAGAGCCAGTGAGAGCAGCCAGTGTTGCTGATGGGGAGGCTCTGTACCTAGACAGCCTACTCAGGAGCATCTCGTTTATACTCTTTGCAGATTCACCTTCTTTTCTCATCAATATAATTCGTTCCTGTAAAGGATTTGCTATACATATGCCATTTTCTACCTATTGAATTGGAGGAAAAAAAATACTTTTAGATCCTGAACTCAATAGGAGACAGATTACAATACAATATACCAGGTAGGGATTCAAACTTAAACGCTGCTGTCAGAATTTCTTGCAAAAAAGGTGTCAGAAAAGGTAGACAGAGGAGTATTTTGGTTTGTTTGTGACTTTGGGATTCCAATATAGTGTCTTCTATTTTGTCTGTCCTCAAAGACAGAGCTGCTTGTCATAATCTTAGGTTTATTTATGGAATGCTACTTAAAACCATGTAACCTCCTTGTATTCTTAATGGTGTTTTGTAAAAAGAGGACTTTAAATCATTTGACAGCCAGAATGATTTTCTGAAACCATAACCTTCAGGAAATGGGTTATTAAAGAATGTATCTCTTAATGAAGACAAGATCTGATTTCCAGCATTAGGTATTTTTGGTAAGTTGTACTACTAGAGCCTACTCCTCATTCCATCACCCCATGGAGCACAGCTGCTGAGCAGACACACAGACACTGAGCCCAAAGTACTCCAGCAGCACTAAATCCTCATAGCATTTCAATTACCAATACTAGAGGGCTGCAAATTGCTGCAAGCTCTGCTACAGAAAGGACTGAAATTGTGAGTGTATGCAGATGTACATTTATACACATCTACAGGCCACGGAGAGAAAAGGGAGTTCAAATGGCTGATAATTTCTCTAGATGTGATATTTTGAAATGCATTTGTTTTCACCCTAAAACCAACGACTGTCATACAGCAGAAAAGCACTTTAGGCTATAAAATGCAGCATAGACAAAACAATTGTATTTGTAACTTCTGGGATCTGATGGGCTTTTAGCACAATGAAGCAGATCCACAGTAAACAATGCTTTAAATCCTAAATTACTGTACCAGCATAAAACTTAATTGCTAATTATAATAAAATAACATTTTATCTTACAAGACAATTCATACTGGAGTACGACAGTCGTATGTTCTCTGAAGACACAACTGAACAATACACCTTCTGTTCAGTTAAAAGTTATTGCATGAGCATGTTACAAACAGCTATTCAGATTCCACGTATCCACATTGAAAGCTAAGATGTTGGTTGGAAAATGCTAACATTGAATTAAGCAATAGCCATGCTACCAACTTCAGCGTCAAAGAAAACACATGATTTGCTTACTATAAGTTCAAAAATATCCATAAAGACAGAGTGGCCTTTTGGTGTTTTCTCATTGAGGCTTGCAGGAGACCAAATCCAGTAGAAATATGTACCATCTGAAGAAAGATGCACGGTGGTCATGGTACTGCCAACTGGGAAGTGATTTACTGGCATTGGGATTATCTGACATACCTATGAGAAGGAGAGCATCTTAAAAGTTTTTATTTTTGAAGTCTGTTCTTATGAGTATTAACAGTGTACTTAATAAATAAGCAAAGTTCAAGTGCAGTGACTCCATAAGAGGCTTATTATTGGACATAATAGTGCTACTACATTTACTTGATCCGAAGAGCTATCCTAGAAGGTTTGCCAAATGGATCTACTGCATACAAACCAGCTTTATACCTAAATATTTAGCATATCTAAAAATAAAAGGATCATCTCCTCTCTAATGATTGAGAGCATACACACAGTACCATAAGGAAAATATACACACTAAAGAGTTATCTATTTTCTGCAGCTTCTCTGAAATGGGGCTTGACACTTCAGAAGGGGAATCCAAATATTCTCAGTTTCAGGAAATAAACTGGACCTAAATATGCGTAAAACCACGGCAGAAAAAAACAAACCCAACCAAGTACACAAGATATCAATTTTTACAAAAGATTGCAGCTGTTCATCTACAACTCACACTTAGATCAAAAACAATACCTGAATTTTGTTAGTAGAAGAATAATGAGCTGTTCAGGGTGACCATGTTTTCAGTTTAAGTTGGAGTCCATTTGGCTATTGTTTGAACGTGACCATTCTATATTCTAGCTCTTGCAAAACTATTGTAATGTAGTACAGTGTAAGTCTGCATATACATATATACACATGTATGCACACACAGTGGAACACAGAAACAGCAGTATCTACAATCTACCTCACAAGGTCTAGCATGCAACCCTTTCATGGGCATTTATAAAAAGGCACTTTCACGAAGTAAAAACAAGAAACTTCAAGAACAATAATTAAAGCTGGAAATGATTGTGATTAATTAAGAATATCATCTTGCTCTACTTTAACTCTGCAACGAGCCACTCCTTTACCTGAAGGGTATGCTGATCCACAACCTGGAAAAGGGAGTGAGGCTTGTTATCAAAGGAGACGGGCCGATGGAGAAGTTTGCCGTTGCCAAACGCAACCCAGCCAGCCTCCAGCTCCTCGTTACGGCAGTACACAAAACCTCTGGAACAAAAAAACATAGAAAAACTTTTAAAAGCAGTCTATTAAAACTCTTTAGAGACATGTGGTCATCTTGTTTGTCTAAGAACAACTCCCAACCACATTCCTGAACTTGGACTGAACCTAAATTCAAAGCAGCACAGAGCAGCAATTTCCGCTGTAAGAGTTAAAGCATATGAAGCCTCATGACTTCCAGGCAACAAAGCAGCAAGAAGGTACAGTGAGTCACATCTGCCCTAATCGTTCATATAATGAATGACATAATTAGAAAACACATACTTAGAAGTTCAGCAGTTGTACAACTGTAAACAAAAAGGCCGCAGAACTAGTCTATAGTAAATCCCTCAGAGAAGGGTAAACTGACTTGCAGACATTAAAAAAAATAAAACAGAATCTAAAATACTAGCTATTCTGTTAGCATAGCTCTTTGCAGGAGGTTGGACTGCACAGCCTCCAGAGGTCCTTTTCAGCCTAAACTAAATTATTCTACAACTCTAGAGAAAACACACTCAAGAAGAATTTCAGATGAGAAAACAAAATCATTAAAAGAGCATTTAAAGAGAAGGCATAATATGCTCTAGTCTTGTTTCATCCAACATCTGAGAGGTTTACCAAAACAATAACTTTGTTTAAAAAAACAAACAAACAAGCAAGCAAACACACACCACACAGATCTGAAGAACAGCAAATATTCAACTGCCACTTACCGCAAAGTACCGTGTAAGCCAGATCCTAATTTGCTTATTCCTCTGCCCACTGAATTAGTTGTGTAAAGATAAAGCCCATCTGCTGCGAGACAGCGTCCTAAGTCTGCATCTGAATCAGGAAGAAAGAAGAGAGCAGAGACCTCCTCTGTAAGGTACCCAACTGGAAACTCTCCATGGTCGTTACACTCCCGCGGCAGATACCACTGAAACCCAACAGATGCTCGTGACAGGTCAGCACCAACAGGTCAGAACCTTTTTTATGTATTTTTTTAATACTCAATTTATTATTTGGTGTTCTAAGAGCTACTGTAACATAGTTGAAGTCCCTCTTCTTACAGCAGTTTCTTCACATCTCTTTCAAGCCTTATGGAGGTGCCCAGATGATGCCTCACTCACATCAATACATCTCCTGCTGTCGCTAAACAAACTTCACAAGAACTAGGTGCCAGTCACTCGCTTCTCTTTTGAGACAATAAATGACATTAGCACTGGTTTTTTCATTATGCAAATGTACATCATCCATTTCTGAGTAACTTCTTTTTCCTGTGTTGTGTTCTCACTTCAAGATCAAGTTTGGGGTATTACGGCCCAAGCTGCTGTTAAAAAAACCCAAACAGTAAGTTTGAACTTGCTTTTTCTCCTCACTATTCCAAACTATAAATACAGCAGTATAAATACACCATGCCCAACCACACTTAGGAACACAGGACTACTCAACCGCACTCAGTTCAAGTGGAAAATTCCTTTACTTATGTAAAACAACTTGAGCATTTGCTATTAAATGCCCTCAGAATGATGCAGAGGAGCAGAAGACCATCCTCTTCTGTTTTTGCAACAGGTAATGCTGTTCAGGACTCAGAGCTGGCAGCAAAAGAAAATCCAGGCAAGGGTTATGACTGTGCAAGCCCTTCTGCTGTAACACACTGTTTGCAAGGAAGGGATTACCTAATACTGAGCCTTGATCTAATTTCTAGTACTACCCTGTGCTTCTCTTAAAGCAGAACCCTTCCACTTCTGAACACTGTTAAATTAAGACAGACTGTATTCAGACCACAGCATTGTCACTCACGAAGCTGTAATTTTTACCAGTCAAGATGGGACACAAAAGGCAAAGCCTTGCAACAGGAATGTCAGTGGACCAGTCCAGTCAACCTATTAAAGGTCACAGAATCTGAACAGTCAGCTGGGGGAGGGCGATAAAAAAATACATATATATTCTAGTCACTCTGATAGTAAGAAAGCCTCTTCAAAATTACGCATTTCTTCCATAAATTTGTAGATAGTCTAAAGTAACAACTCGGATTTATAAATTCCTATGGCTTGCATTAAACTCAACGAGATGTTATCAAAGCTTCCACTGATATGTCTAGAGCAACATGAGCTCTCGTATTTCATGCAAAAATAGTAGGCAAACAAAGCAGTAAAAACTGTGAATTAATTCAGGGAAAGAAATACAAAACAAAGAACCTACAAAACAGATTGGGCAGAAACAAAAGTAGAATAGGGGAAAAAAAAAAAAAAAGCAATGAACTTGTACTTCTAAAAATAACCATGCTTTGCCAAGTACTGAATACAGCGATACTGCACGGGACACAGAAATTACGCTTACTGAGAGACTAACCAGCGAATAATACCCCAACTCAGTCTGACCTCTCCAAAATTCCCACTGAAGTCCGTGAGGGTCACTGTTTCTACTGTTTCTGATCATTTCCTACAACCCGAGTTATTAGCCAATTTAAAATAGTATCTGGTACTGTCATTAGCTGCTCTAGTTCTGTCCTGCTCCGTCGGGACACGATGATCTTCGGAGGTCCCTTCCAACCCCTCACATTCTGTGGTTCTGTGATCTTCAGCAACCAAAAAGCAACTTTTTCTGACCCCTATTATCTTCTAATTAAACAAATGATACTCCATACTATCATTAACACACCAGACTTAAGATTTAGCCTCTTAATTCCAATATAAAAGCAGGATGCTTTTTTCTATCCAATTCCCAAATTAACTCTAAAAGAGCAAATAAATCATTTAGGTATCTGGTTAAACTAACTTAATGAGAATAGGTATGACAAAAACAATGCAAATAATTTAGTACTCCTGTAAATTAGGTCCCTGATTCCAAAACTTCAGTTCTGAATGTACAAAGACAACAAAGTGCCCAGGCAGTTGCTGCCCTCCCCCCTCAACAGATATCAGGCTTCAAGATGCTCCTGTGATGCCCAGTTCTCCCTCCAGATGGTCCTTCTAAATCCTTCAGCTTTCAGTTATTTGATATGCACTGTATTTGCTTTTACATTGCTGCCAAGGAGAAATCCTTTCCAGCTCTAAAGCTTTACATTAATTTTTAAACAATTATCACCACTAAAAGCATCTCGTCCTCCCCTGCTAATATGGACAGTCATGAAATAATTCACCTTTATTTTCACCGCTGGAACTACTGTTGGCATCAGGTGCAGGTAACATGTCTTCAAAACCCCAAGACACTATGTGCTTTCCTCCCAACAAACAAGAGGGTGATCCAGGTCCTCCCTCCAAAAGCAACAACCT
Source organism: Actenoides hombroni (assembly GCA_024336885.1). Lineage (NCBI taxonomy): Eukaryota > Metazoa > Chordata > Aves > Coraciiformes > Alcedinidae > Actenoides > Actenoides hombroni. The sequence continues at coordinate 4,341,264 of WUAM01000133.1, forward strand.
TTAAGAAGAAAATAAAATGAGATGCGTAGAGAACAGTGATAGGAGACACTAGCCAAATCAGAAGTTATGATGAAGATGTTTTAACTAATTAGTCTCTGTCAGAGTTCAGAAGCCACTTAAAAGAACTGTCAGTATTTAATTAAAAAAAAACCAAACAACCAAACACCAAAAAACCTATTAGCAGAGCCTTTTAGATTTGACTTTCTAATGTCTTCCTTCTGCAGCTGACCAAGTTTCAATCTTTACCAGAGCTTTCAGTAACTCTAAAGCCTTCTAATCACACTTACAGACATTCATCTGTAAATGCACTTTTGCATCAGCTCTGAAAATGTGCGAGTGCTACAATTAGAAAGGTCACTACAAACCTGTATAATACATCAGCCACAGGCAAGGATCCTAGGTCAGTCTGTTTCTGTAATAGATGCACTGTATGAACAAAGGTTTTCAGCGACCCTCTAAAAGGATAAGAAAAACATGAATTAAAGATGTCTATTGAACCAAGACTGAATGCACACAGACAACTGCATCTCTGTAGAATATACTATCTGGTACCATAAAGAAACAATATTCAAGATATGTCATCAAGCTTCTTTTCTAATTTGCATTTCTTTTCTGGATGATTTTCATTCTTTTGTGGAGCAGTGAAAAGAGGGTAACAAAAAGGAAGAATGCTGGCAAACTACCAGTCTAAATCCTGCTAGGTTTTTGGAAGAAGCTGAAGCATCTCGCAGGCAGGGAGATCAGCAGCCATGGGCTGAGTCACAAACATGTAGAGTAAAGGCAATCCAGGCACAGGAGAAAATACCTCAAGCTTGAATTTATTACAGGCAGCTACTTTCAGTATTTCCTGTAGCTGATTAATCATGTTTAGATCTTCAAATACAATCTACGGGTCTTCCTGGGGCTGAGCCAAAGTATTAGTAAGGGCTGCTGTAGACATAGCTAGAGATGGCTTTCTAGACTAAAATAGAAAAGACCAAACTAATTAATTTATTATCAAGAGTCTGATTACTTTTGCTTCCAAGCACAAATTCGGAAGCTTTTCCTCTTCTGAAGTGATTCATTTATATATATATGGAAGGACTAGACACTTCTGAAAACAAACCCATACACAAGTTGTTCTGGCCTAAAAATGTGTTGCTTTAAAATTTCATTGTGGTATTTATAAAACATCAGTTTATATTGTGCTATTTATAAAGTCAGAGTTTGTAACTAATTATAGTTCTTGTTCATTCAGAAGGTGAATACTTTTTTTGGACAACCTATGAAATCTGTATGTTAATATAGTGGAAAATGCCTCTTTTTTGTAGAAATAAAGTGATATAGGCGTCTTTCAAAGTCACATTTTTTACAGTTCCTGTGAAGAAGGCATTTGCTGGAAGATGTAGTGGCTTTACTTCCTGGCCTAACAGTCTGGCTATATACAAGAATCCTGGCTGTGTCTCAGGCACGACAGTAGTCTGTTAAGAATCGATTCTTCCGAACCATGACTGAAGAGACCCTTTCCACGCCCACTGCCAAAACAGCCTTTAGCTTTGTGTCACACGTGGCCAGTCTTAGCTCCTGAACTTTCCTCCTCCACACCCCAAGCCCTGTTTTCCCCACTGGCACTCTCAGCTGCATGCTTTCGCTGAGAAATCTCAGCTGGGAGAAGACTGACAGCAAATACTTCAAAAGCACCTCCGTTAATTATTTAAAGCAATATTGGCACTGTTGTTTTATTCTTAGTAATACAAAGCACCCAAGACTGCAGCCAAGAGTCTCAGTCTCATTTCAAAGGCTTCTTCTTCATAATGGTACCGGACACATGACTTACATATTTAAAGGAAAAATGCAAGGCTTTTACAAGTGAACAAAACACATCAGGATATCACAACTCTGTGAGCAACGCGAGACAGATTTGCAACCAAAATACAACATCAACCTGCATTTCAAAAGCTGTATTTGGAATTTAGCTCTTTCACAAATTCAGCTGCAAAAGAAGATCCCATGCTTCCTGAAAATTGACATCTGGGGAAAAAAAATAAATGAGATCGTGTTTATCAAATCCAATTTATCTGAGCTATGCTGAAGTACATTGCCTTTCAGATAAGGCAGTTGTCAGTGAAGAAGTGTTTGCCACATACAGTAGATTTCTCATCAACTTCATTAGAACAAGTACACTAGAAATTAAGTGCCTTTCATTGGAGTAAACCGTTTCTAAAGCAAATCGTGACCTCTCCTGAGAACTTCAACACCTTAAGTCAAACTTGACAGACAAGGCTGCAATCTGAGAAACATGAAAGCCGAGATTTTCAAAAGGCTGCTGCTAATGACTTCAGCCTATAGCTTCACAGAAGCTAAGTTTGTACACTCTTCCCCCTCTCCCCAAGCCCCACCCTCTAAAAAGACAAATTTTTATTAAAAGCAACTATGGCCACTTTGTCCTCAATCATCAGATGCCACGCTAAACCCACACGGAGTACAGGACAGCTCACCCTAAACTGGCTGAACTCTCCACTGGCAATACCATGCAAAAATGTCTCCAGATGTTTCACGTGCAACACCAACATCTGAAACAAACTGCCCTGAAGCTTGGGAGCAATGCCTTCTATGGCCAAACGAAGGTGTTCCAAGATCCAGGATTAAAGGGGCAGCACAAAGGGAGAACAACTTTTCTCCACGATAAAAGCATTTGGAACCATGCCTAGAACAGATCACTGCAGTAGAAGCAGCAATAAGAGGCATTTCTAACCTAGATCCTTATGGTTTTACAGATGCTAAACACATGCAAAAAAAAAAATACTTAGCTTATCACTTTCACCTTTTCCAAACCAATACTTAAAGATTAGAAAGAAAAAGACTAGTGCGAACCAAAAAAGAGTATCAACAGAGTGGTCACATCATTTTGAATTGTTCTGTTTAAATGCAAACTCTTCTGTTCCGTTTAAACACAAACTCTTGCTACCAATACCTAGCGCAACGCGTTGCTTCGGCACAGCTTCCTTACCTTGCACAAGCCAAGGCAACTAGGGCAGCAGCAGCATTTTCTTTTTGCTTGTATGGAATCGGTTGGCCCGAAGCAGAAGTGTCTTCCAGCCAGGAGCACAGCAAAGACTCTATCCCGTTAAGACAGTCAGCCGGTTCCTTAGTCAAACTCAACGGCTGGCAGTCTCGAAGGCAATTCAATAGCACCTCAGCAGTTATGTTACAGAGGGAAGGGTCTGTTCTGCTTTGAGACTGAATGAGGGGAAAGACCAAGAGGAGCCCCATCCGCGAGGTAAACGGTGCCTGTTCGGGCTGCTGTAACAAGCCCTGACGCTTCAGCAAGGCCAGAGCTTCTTCATCCCCCGAGCTCTCGCGGTCGTGCTGCTCCTCCAGGGCCAGCTGGCGCTGGGCGTTCCAGAGTCCCCGCAGCGCGTTCAGGCGGTACTCCAGCAGCCGAGCGTACGCGTTGCTCTGGTTCCCGCACACCGAGCGCAAGCGCTCGGCCAGCTCCGTCGGATTCTTGGTCTCAAACGTTAGTATCTGAAAGGAGGGGGAAAGTTGGTATTTAGACAGGGTCTCTTTTTTTCTTCGGGGGGTCGGGGGGATGCGGTAACATCGGCCTGTAGTAGGGTTTCTAGATCAGCTGTCCTCTACAACAGATTTTGTTTCAATTTCCGGGCATAAATAAAGTTACATTGGAGGCCAAAGAGTAGGCAAGTGCTGTGGAGTCTGTTCCTGTTGGGTCAGCACTAGCACTGCAGCCTGGGCTTGGGGGTTGCTGGCAGATTTTTAAACTTACACCCATGATGCTAGAACAACAATCATCTGGATTGTAAAGAAAAATACATACGAAACAGCATCTCTGAAAATAAAGACTCTCCTCCCCTGGAGCATTTTCTTGATTGTAATCGAGGCAATTTTGGCAAGAACTTCAAAAGGACTGAAGGGGTGGAGGGTCCCAGGGGCTGGGTTTAGAGCCCTTCTATGGAAACTATTATGTCAACAATATTCTGTAAGAAGAATGTGTATGTTCTAGTTTTGCAGCTCTTCAAACTAATAAACAAAACCCTTCTCTAATATGAGCCAAGAGTTTTGTTCCATGCTCTCCCTCCCCTGGTTTTTTCTCCTCATCACACTGAGCTTTCTCAAAATATTTCCAGTTACTGCCACAGTTTAAAAACCTTAAAGTTCCATCATCATTATTTCAGACAGAAGAAAGAGGCCTTTTTGGCACTTCTACGTAAAACTGGAGACAAAGCTGCGACAACAGAAACCCAGTAAACCGTGACAGAAAGAAACGTATTTATGGGTTAGTACCCAGCCTGGTATTTGAAAGAACTCACGATTGGAAGTAATTTACAGACAACTTCTCTCCCTGCAGCACAGAGCAACAACAGTTGAGAACAGCAGAGTCATTGAAGCTACAGCAACTTCAAGAAAAGCAACCAGCCAAACATTTTCTGGTACTTTGGATCCAGTGTCCGAAGGGCTTCTGCCCACATGCCACACTGCCTCACCTCATCCACCTCTCCAAAACCAGGCTCTTTGGCCCATCTTTGTGCTTTACAGCTGTCCTTCCCTCACTGAACTAACAACCAAATAAAAAGAAAGGGGAGTGGGAGAGATTAAGAGATGCGATGGGTAATTTCACACAAGGTTGGCTGGTTCTGTTTTAATTGCAGGCACTAGACACCCAGAGTATGAAATGTATGGTTATATCTAACTGTAGAGTTTTGAACAGCTTGACAAAACGCTCCAGGACAAATGACATCTGCCATCTCCACAAACACCCTCACTGAAGGCAATGAAATGGTTTTTCAGTAGAACACTTACCATTAGAGTCATGAAAAGTTCACTTAAAAGTAATTCACACAACAATTACGCTCGAATAGATGTTAGTATTGAGCTCCTTAAAACCAATTAACCTCTTTTAATTACTTTCTTCAAAGAGATTAAGACTATTAAACCCTAAACCACGTATTATACATTTAAAATAACTGCTTCCTATTTTTGAGACAACAGAACACACAAATTAAGAAGTTTAATTGTTTCCTGTTCTATGTGCAATCACTTTCTGTATTTCCATGGCCGGGGGGAGCTGCCTATAGTTTCTCCCCTCCCCAGAACTATAGCAGAACCCTGCAAGCCATGCCAGGCAAGCTTCAAAAAGCTGCACCTACCTAAATTTTAAGTATATCATTACGTTAATTCACTAACTTTGTACCATCTCATGTGGATGTTAAAAAAAAAAAAATGTTACTTTTGGTGAGTTCTCATCAACAGAAGTGTAACCAAGTTGTTGCAGAAAAGTCCACCTTTGAGAGAGAATTTAACCTTGCAAATTTTGTCATTCATTAGGGTCCAACTGAAGGCACCCTTATGAAAATTAGTCACACACTTATTCCTCAGGCCCCACAGTTCAGCAGGAAGATGGATTTTTTGTCTTTGACAGACTCAGAGATGTAGAGCGATGTCTTGTACAAATCCAGCAAGAAGTCAGTGTCAAGTCCTTACAGATACGCTGATGAAAAGCCCTTCCCTACTGAAGTTTTATTTTGTCTCTAATCTCACAGTTTATAATTTGTTTTACAGGTAGAGTATGGTCTGTCTGGAACTGTTAAGAGTGTTTTGCTTTGGTCTTTCATAAAGGAAATGTCCACTAACTGGGGTTAACAATACATGACATATTTTAGATACAACGGATTTAGGAAACGGTTCCAAAATGGGATGTAGGAGATTTTTGAAAAGAAAGCAATGTACATCATCTAGTGAAAAAAACTCAACCATTTGATGCCATCTGAAGGTCTAAGCAGGCATCTATACTTCCAGAAAATAACAGGCTATCAGGAGAAAGGTTTATGGTCATACAGTAGTCTTTGGAAAAATTTATCAAAGCCTGCCTTCCTCAAAAGACATTTTCCTGACTAGAGGCAAATACCCAGAGCTACCTCCAAAAACAAGCTTCAAGACCAAATTTTCACAGTGACTCGCTTTGACAAACAACTTGGGAGCTTTCAGGGTTCAGACATGCTCTTAAAAGCTAGCCACACACCAGAGAACCATGCTGGTTCTCACCGGTCCCCTCTTTCTAACCCAAGGCCAATGAGAGAGCTTCACCTCCTCCATGCCGCAGATACCACTTCCCTTTGGATATTTAAAGGCTTCACAAAAGAATTCAAGCCCTTGCCAAGGTTTCCTCAGAACACTGACTACGGTTTTCTCATATCTTCAGGCAAAGTTTGTTATCTTGAAGCTATGTGAAGTCAAAGCAAGTTAAAATAAACGCAAGAACAGAAGCAACGCACACATTTATTCACAACTTCTGAAAGAGGAAATACATCTACCAGCATTTACAAAAGACACAGGGGAAGAAAGGAAATAGAATTTCTATGCTAAAAATTACTTGCACTAAGATGGGATCAGCAAGTTCTTCCCCATCCTTTACAGTGGCACATGGCTGTCAGAGGCTGCCGTTCAGAACACCTTTTGCCCGAGGCTGCCCCCACTACAGAGGGTTTCTTCGGGCTATAAAAGCCGATGTAATCTGTCAAATCTCCCTTTTTAAATCCCCCAGCACAATATAATCCTTCTCCCTCAAATTAGTTTATTCTCTTCCTATCCAGAAGATCTGCCCGTTCTCTTTGCTACAGTAAGCACCAATTCATTTCCCTGCAGATGCACATCTCTGTTACTCAGGCTGTCCTCCCAACATTCACTGAGTGAGAGGGAAAATCCCCGTGCCCCTGCCTCCTCGAAGCCTCAGTATTTACACTTGAGTTTGAGCTCCAATTTAGGAATCCCAGCATCCCTTTGTTAGTGGTATTCAGGACCCTCACCTCAGTACTTCCCTACACACCATTTGGGAACATCTCAGCAGCAGAGAACTGAAAACTAGCACATCCCAAGCAGTCACCTGAACCAGCCAGTAATCCATCGCTTTGCAGCACCAATCATTTTTGGCTAACAAGGCTTAAATAGAATCTAAGAGGATGAACAGGATGCAACAATCACATTGCTTTGCCATGAAACAAGTCACCCAGGTATGTACTCACATCTCAAAAGACAATCTCCAACAGAAACAGCAGCTTAACAGTAGCACCATCAAGCTAAAAACCACAAACGTGTGCTTGTAGGAAGCACATTGCACAAAATCTGAATGTAGAGATTATATTCAGAACTAGCAAAAGCTAACTTGTTGAGCTACAGAAATAATGCAGGCTAATATACTATGAAAACAAGGCCACGGAAAAGTTAAGACGCTCAGCAGCAGTTAAAATAACACAGTTGTTTTATAAAGACAAAGGGAAAGAGCGGCAAGAGAAAACGCGAAGTCTACCTTATATAAACTGGCAGTGGTAAGAGCCAGTTTTCTGCTTTTAGATAAGATAAACATTTTCCTGAAGAACAATTAAGAATACTAACAAAAAAATCCAAGTAATTCCAATATAAATTCTAGTGTAACCAAGGGTCTCGAATAGAGGAAGAAATAAACACCACTTTCAGATCTTTTTCTGTATCTGATGCTGTAAGCATTTCTCTACTGGTAGTAAATACTGGACCTACTACAATTAAGACACATTAATCTACATGAAGAGTTTTAGCCTGAGGTTTTATGATGACTTTAAGTAAATTTAAAAGTGAGCTGCCACTAAAAGGCAGCTTTCTCCTCTGGCTAAAATTCCTGTCCCCTCGTCCTCTCCTTAGTGCTGCAGCAGTGCCTGGGGAGGAAGGTGGGTGGAGGTTTTTTACTGGCTTGTTGGAGGTTTTTTCTGAAGCTAGATTGTTTTTGTTTAGACCAGTTTCCTGGTGTGGAACAGCAGGTAGAATGGAAAGAAGCAGAATGGAAAAGAAAGAAGGAAATGCACAGGCAGTGAACAAGGACTGTTCACCATCACTCTCCCTGGTTTGAACAGCTATCTTGGGCCCACTATGCTGGTTTCATTGATCAGTTTTAATGCTACTACGCAGGGAATTGATAAGCAATGAAGCTGTTCACAAAGGTGTGTTTTTCCCCAAAGTTTCCTAGTGCAAGAGAAAGCCTTTAAATCTCCAAAATAGCTTTCATTTCTTTCTCTACATAATTAAATTGGCTGAACCTTGCACATAAAGATAACAACTTCTTGAAGATGGTGGTACATTTACTACTATCAATTAGACCAGGAATACCCCCCTGAGTATTAAACAAGTATTATTCCCATCTCAGAGGAGGAACAAACCATAAGGAAAACCAGAAACAACATCAAAAATCTTAAGGCATCTTTAACAGAGGCATGAACATAATTGATTGTGTTACTTCCAGTGCCACGGTACAGCTAGGTCATTCATCCCTCTCGTACCACAGAGTTAACATCTAGGGAGCACCAACTGTTTCCTTGGTTCTTTTGGCTCTAGAAATACAAATAAAATTGTGTAAGAAGAGACTGAACTACGAGATTTATGGATTATTCTAGAAGAGAAATACCAGAAGCGAGGGTCTTGAAGGTACTCTGAAAATTGAATTACGCATCAGAATTTAAACTGCAAAAAACCACAACACACCCCCCAAGTCTTCCACTTTCTTCTGCTCTGCTGAGTAATAGCATTTCTGCTTACAGCAGTTCCTGAAGCCCCACAGTAGGAAGCTGTCTTAGTGCAAACACTGCCTTGATTCCTCTTAAAACATTTTTCTAAACCCTCTGTAAGGCTTTTTGTTTGATACGGCTGTGCATTTGTAAAATAAATATGTGCAAACATTTTCATCCCCATGTCTTAGGTATTGAAATTTTACAGGTTCTTAGCAGCTGCTGCACACTTTACTGGCCTTTTAGTGTTGCAGCTGAAAACTACAGGTTTCAAGATTGTTCCAATTTTTTCTGCTCCAGGAAATTTTAACCGTATCACCTTGTTCAAAGCCTCCACTGATTCATAATCCTGTATCTAGCAGCACAGGTTTTTAACAACTCAGCTAAAAACATGAACTATTTTCCCTTGTGAATGCTTTGGAAACCTAATTACCTGCTCAGAAATATGCACTAAGAAACTCCTATCTATCTTTTACTGCATACACAATATTGTACCAAACATTAATTTTTTTTGTAACTGTACAAATTTAGAAAAAAAATGTGACTGAGATGAATTACAGAGCACAGGCAAGTTGTAAACACACACACAAAATGCTATTAAAGAAAGTGCTGTTTCTTTATTCGTTCATTTGTTTATTAAAATATTTCTCGGCCTCTTATTTAAGTAGTAGATTAAAATGTCTGAAAGGTGAAGAAAAATTTTGTCATTTGAACATTTGAGAGTGGAGATCACTGAACTCATCGGCTGCAGTTGGTAAGAGGAACTATATTTGAGCAACATATTTGCAAAATCATCCTTTATAATAAGTTTTCTAATATTTCTCTACTAGGCTAACTACAACATGACTTTAAAAATCCAAGAGGCACAGTAGTCCACATCAGAGAAATAGAATAAATTCAAGCAGGTCATTTTTTGATAGTTGATAACAGTAACTTTGCTGGGGATTAAGTCACAGGATCTCGGTGGTTTACAAAGTTATCTAATGACAGTGAGCTTAAAAGGAAAGTGATCAAGATTTGAGAGTCCTCTCAAAAGGCAAGTGAAAGACTTTCAGTGATGCCTGAAACACCACCACCAACTCCTGTGCAAAAGGCTCGTGTTTGTAAGGTTATCTTCCTGTGCAGAATTAACTTCAATAACTAGCTCATCTGGTGTTCCTCTGAAGGCTATGAACACTCAAAAAGGAATCCTGGAGTATTTGAAGTGGAAGGGGATGCAAAAGGCAAGGCTAGGAAAGCCTGACATACATGCCTGGATCAGCAGGTCTCAAGCTAGAGGTCGTAACCCCAAGAGTAAAAACCATCCACTTAGTAAAAAGTCGATTAATTGTTTACGCAGGCATTAGAGATTTTTATCTTGACAGAGGTGAAGCTTGTAGATGGGAGTAAGGTCACAACCAGAAAGATTTGGGAAACACTGACCTAGATAATTACAGAGAACTACTCTTTCCTTCAGCTATCAGGGAAAAAGGGATGAAGTATGGGCTGTGAGGAAAATGGGTGAAAGCTTCAAGTTTAGCAGATACCTTCAAGTCTAAATCACTTTGAGAGAAAACACAAGTTAGTCACGGGATTGGCACACACTGTTAAAACAGCACTGGCCTTCAGTTGTTCAACTTTTCCCTAGAAAGCCAGCCCAGACCATGCTGGGGGAGGAGAGGAAAGGACATCACTTTTTTTTTTTAAAGTATTTTTATTTTTAACACTTCTATTTGATTAATAATACCTGTCTGCAGTGCACAACGCCAGCTGCCCAGTGGCATCTTCTACTCACCCTGCAGTAACAGCTTGACAAGAGTCAAACCATCAGCTGAGGACAGATATACACATGATCCAGTTGCTGAGGAAGGAGCTACACTTGTAGCTTCTTGTTAAAAATATATTAAAATAAAAAAGAAATAAAAAAGAAGCCAAGGATTTAACACTTCTCCAGGCTATGCAGGCGAGCAGCAAGAACAGATATCCAAATCACTATTGGCTTTTTAGGCCGTTACGTAAAACAGAGTGTTTCCAAGTTACGTGGAGTAACATGCAAGGTTGTTCTACTTGACAGCGTGACTATGTATTGAAGACTTGTCTGTCTTCCCACTTACTTCCTTGTGGAAAAAAAAAAATAATAACCCAGCCTATCAGTACTTAGCTGAAAAAAATTGCTGATACCGCAAATTTAAAACTAATCAAAATATCAGTCACAAATTTGAAGATCAGAAAGCAAGGGATGGATTACAGCAGTGTATGTCAACCAAAGTAAACTGCCCAGATACAAGCGAATGCCTTTTCAGCGTCCACGTCACAGTGATGAGAACAGCCACTGGCCAGTAGCCTCCTCCTCAGGACCTTAACGAGGGAGAACACAGCACTAGATCTGCTGGCCCTCTCCTAACTCCCAGCACGTTGACTCTGGCACACCAGTGGATTACAACTGTGGGCTTTAAGGGACCTCTGCCCTCGGCCACACCTCTCAGCCTGCTCCCAGGGGGTACTGTCTCTGGGAAAGATGATTGACAGGGAGGATTCTGCAGTTTCCACCGTGGCACGTTAAAGAACAGCTCACCATTCCATGAGGCTGTCCCTCCTGTGCAGGCACTACATCCAGGGCAGAGAGCGGACAAAGCGTCGTGGCCACAGCTTCGCTCGTCAGTCACAGGAGGTCGTCTCCAAGAAGCAGAAGACTTTGCACGCTGAAAGTCATTGGTCTGTACAAAAGGCTTTCAGCTCAGCGTGCAAAGGTTGGTCTAATAGCTAACTAATCTAGGGCTCTTCTGCCTAGAAGGTTTTATTGGGAAACTCATACCAGAAGCAGCTTTTATGTGCATATCATTACAAAATTATGTCAAATAAATAGGAAAAAAAAAAGCAACCCCTTTCTTTTTGGTAATACATACACTCTGTAAATGTGCTGACAGGCTAAGAAGTTGGCACATCTCATTTATATCACATAAAAAAATACAACAAAACAAAACCTCTCAAACTCTTTAAACCTGAAGATACTCCTAGAACAAGTTACCTTCACATGAAAGAAGGTCAACTAACACTTTTGTAACCTACCACTAAGGACAAAAATAAATTAATGCACACACACGTAAAAAATAAAAGTTGTATGGGAGTCAAAATAACAAAATAATAAAAACTTTCTTAAGTCTTTGTCAGCATAATACCAATACCATAACATTCCTTCCTCTGCTTTTCCTTTTATAAATAGACAAAACCTTTGAAGAGAAGGACAAAGGAAACACATCCAAATACATTATTCACCAGTAGGCTCTTTAAAGGGATATTTAAGCAAAGCAGACCAGAATGATTTCCCACCCCCAAAAAAACCTCAATTTAAATACACTACATTTTTTTTAATTAAGTACATCCTATGAGAAATTCAGTCAGGGCTGTGACCACCATTAATGAAGCACAAGAAGTGTATTAAAGAAGTTTGCTAATCAAAGCAGCAGCTGCAGCATCTCCTACCCTTGTCCAATAACATATCCCAAGAGGTTTCTATTTGGACCATTTTCAAATATATTTATTACCTAGCAAGCAGGAGTGGAAACAGTGCAAATGAGCTGTTCAGTGCATTACCCGATCGCATGGCCACACTTCAATAAGATGCATGCACCTATTTCCACAAAATGGCTCCTCAAAGCCATTCCAGTTTACCAAGGTAGCACTTTATTTAAAAAAAAAAAAACCACGTTAAAAAAAAAATTAAACCGCAGAGAAAAGTTATGTGCTAAACAATGTATATTTACACCACTTGAAATTTCACCTTTTTTTTTTTGTCTTTTAACCTTGCCCCTTAATACCAAAGACACATAAACCATTTCACAAACAAGAACTGAAAAAGAAGTCACTTATGGTCATCAGTTCTTTCAGTGGAAGGAAATAAAATGCTTTCATATTCTGCAACTGAAGACTATAGATCAAAATAAGCACCGTAGTAAAAAGTCGTATTTATTTATTTATTTTAAAGTTTCACACTGCAAGTATACACCATGGGGGGGGGGGGTGTGAAATATATATATTGAACAGGAAAAATTCTGTGAATCAGTATTGCTGAAATGCTCATAATAACAGTGCCATAAAGGACAAGGCACAGTAACACTAATTCCACACCTATTTCCCCCAAACAATGATAAGTTTCACAGACTGACTAGGCACTAACAAAAGATGCTCCAGGGCTAAAGTGTTTATCAAGTGAAGCTGTGTGTCAAGTTTCATGCTGGAACATACTTCTGGTCTAGCTTGCAAGATCTTAAAAATAAGGTTTGGGTTAGGGGTTGCTTTGTTTTTTAAAGGATATTCTCCTTTATTAGGATAGAATAAGTATAATGCTGTGGAAGCATTTGTTTTTCTAATACAGTTATTAGGCTCAATGCTGCTTCTAGAACTATGCAAGGAAATCAAAATATTTTCTTGAATACAAGCTGCTCTGAATGCCAGAGTGGACACTAATCACAAGGGAGAATCATTCCATGTTTATACCCATAGAGATAAGTCATCCACCTTAAAAGTCTCTCCCTTTTCATGTGATACTTGCCAACATCCTTTTCACAGGAGCAGCTGATGCTCCCATCCCAGTCCCCAGTGTCATATCACACAGGAAAAAAAAAAAAAAAAACCACAATCCACAAATTCAGCAAAAAAAGAAATAAAAATATCTTTCCTTAGATAAGGCTTTGGGAAGTTTTCATAAACACTACATAAAGACTTCACATCAGAAGGCAAACAATGATGTCAGAACTGCTGGCCTGGCTCATGAGTTCTCCTTCACAACACCCCAGTTAGCAGGCAAAGCCTCGCTAAAGGGTTTTGAGGCCTAAACGCTTGTGACCTAACATAGCACACAGATAAAGCTCCTGCTGAACCATCCCCTCTCAGCTCACACCACTCAGCTCCTCTGACAAAGACCCTGTGTCATTGCAAGCCACACTGCTGGAGAAGAGGGCGGGGTGAAAGAAGAGAAGGGAGGCATACAGGAAAAGGGGGAGAGGAAAAAAATAAAATGCAGTCTACAGAATAGATGCAACCTACAATCCGTGACATTCAGACCTTCACCGTCTCCTCTGAAGATAAACCAGCTGTACCATCTGCCTGCAGCCAAAACCAGCAGCAGCTTTGAGAAGGTAAAAAGCTGGAACGAAAACAGCAGCTGCCCTCCTGGCTTTTTAATAACGATTGCTGTCAACAGCCTAAATAAAACGCCCGGACACCCCAGTACCCTAAGCATCTTATTTTAAGGCTGATTAGTTACAAACCATCTAGAAGTAACAGCAAAAAAGATACAAAACCATAAATAAAAATAAATCGGCCAAAGGCCACATTGAAATACACGAGCGTGGTTCAGATTTCCTAACCTACCGGTTCAAAACAAGGAGGTAGCATCAATATTTCTCCCTCCATCTTCATTAGCGCCTCACCACCCTCCTGCCCAGCTCCACTCTCACCATTATTTGAAATAAATCAGATCGACTTAAAGCCAGCAGACTGCCTCAACAGCAGCTGGCTCCATAGCCCGAATCTGTCACCCTGCAGCCGCATCCACCATTCTCCATCCTCCCCTAGTCATTCTCCCTGCTCTCCCCCCCCCCCCCCCCACCCCCCCCCCCCCCCCCCCCCCCCCCCCCCCCCCCCCCCCCCCCCCCCCCCCCCCGCGCCCCCCCCTCCC
>WUAM01000133.1:4356620-4372009 GCA_024336885.1 Actenoides hombroni
GGGCTCGGGAGCCGCCCCCGACACCCCGCCCACAGGGGAGGCTGCCGCCGCGCCTCGGGTACCGAGGGGCGAGCCCTCAACGCTTCAGCCGCGCTCTGAGGGGCGGACCTTGAACGCTTCAGCCCCGCTCTGAGGGGCGAGCCCTCAACGCTTCAGTCGCGTTCCGAGGGGCCATCCCTCAGCGCCTCAGCCCCGCTCTGAGGGCGAGCCCTCAACGCCTGTCCCCTCACGCAGTGGCCGTTCCTCTCAGCGCCTCGCCTTCCTTCACCCGAAGGCTGCTTTCCCCAGCCCCTCGCTGCTCCCTCAGCGCCTTACCCCGAGGGTGAGAGGCCATTCCCCACAGAGTTGCCCTCTTCAGCCTCACCTCCTTGGCTAGTCAGGACACCTCTGAAACGACCCTTTTCCCTCTAGGACAGTTCCCAAGGGTTGCTTTTCCCCTCCTGCCATGTTTGGTCACCTCTTTCTCTTCCGCTCCCCCTCAAAGGAATCCTGTGGCTTCTCAGGTAGCCTTCTCCCGAAGGACTTGAGGGCAACCAGGTATGTCCCTTAAAACCCAAACCTCCAGATTTATCTGCGTAACGAGGACACCAGAGGGGCTGAAGCAAAAGGTCTGCAACACCACAGCATGTGCGGAAAAAAAAAAAGGAGATGCAAAGGAAAATGGACCCTTCTCTCAGTCTGCTGCTTTTGGGCAGCCTCATGTCACCTTCCCCCTTTCCCACCAGTCTAATTTCACACTCAATTGCCTCAGACCTCCACCCGAGCTTGTTCAGAGAGGCACAGAGTGCCACAGGCAGCTGTACCTGACTGCTCAGCAAAGCATGTGCTTGTCAGACAAATCATGTTAATGAGAAAGACTTGATAAAGGTTAAATATTTTTAGGGTGTAATTACTGTGGGGATTCCCGTTGCAAGTGGCTGCTTTTCACGAAAGGGTGACTGTAGACAACAGAACAGAGATGGAGCGCTACGGATTTATTTACCTGTTTGATCAGATTCAATAATTTAATATATTAGTGCATTATAATGGATGTGCTGTGGTATTGGGGGAAAAACGTATTCAAAGCTGCAGTAAAGTGAGATCTACTGCCAGAACTTTATGTCCTATTAAATCTGCTTGAGAAGAAGCATTTTTTTCCATGTAATGGACCACCACTCAACCCGCTACCCACACGAAGCATCCTTGTGTCACCAATTCAGCAGCGCGAGCATTCACAGAATTGCTTTTTGTTTGTCTTTGAGGCCGGTCCAGGTGACACAGGGTTCAGGTGGGTTCACACGAGCAGTTGTTTACGGATCTGTGCGACAGCTCGGTAGGGTATAGTCGGTAGGATATCGCTGCCATTCACGTAGTGGAGAGAAGAAGAGTCTCCAGGCTTGGTTTTATTGTGGAAATAGGTATCACTTGTCACTGTGCTAGAGAGCATCGTTTTTAAATGGGGAGTACGGAAAATTGGTATCAAAGGTTTTTGTAAGGGAGAGACCGTTCGTGGGCATCTGTTATTTTCGGTCGAGCCGTGACGAGGACAACAATGGCTGCAGATGGACAAAGTCATAGACACAAGATCCACCCTGATCCTCCCACGGGAGCCTTGCTAGCGCTCGGAAGAGAGAGAATGCCACGAGTTGAAGATTTTACAGCAGGTGGGACGTGGCAGCTGAGTTCTGGCAGTTGAGATAAGCTGTGCTCACAAGGTCTCCTTGGAGCCATGGGAAGGCTGCTGAGGTTGGATTAGTCACAATATTCCACTGCGAGATAGCGCCTGGTGTTAATGTTTTGTTACCAGAGGAGGAGTTTTACATTGTTTTCATTCATTCACATGAGACCGGAATAGAGGAAAAGAAACGCAAAGCCTGTATACATTTTAGTGGGAGTAACACTGAAAAAAAAAAAAAAATCTGTCTTTAGATTCTGTAATGCTATCGTGGTACTAGTTGAGTATCTTCCACAAAATCGATACAAATAGCAGAGCTGGGAGTAACATGGGATGTTCACTTCTCAAGCGATGCTCATGCCAGGAAAACTTGTCAGCAGAAAAGAGTTGTGGTGTTCTCTAGAGATGGCCAAGTTTTGGATGGATCTGTTGTCCTCCAAAAGACTGTTCCATAGGTGGGTAACCCCCAGGCTGAGAATTCCTTGTTTCCAGCTCTCACATGCTCTTTCCAAGGCTGCCTGGACTGCTTTATCCCAGAGGAATACGGTGTGAGAATCAGAGTTTGATATAGCTGTCGGTTCAATCCACTAATTGCTTTGAAATACAAACTGAGGCCTTGTACTTGAAGAAGGAGCTGACTCAGAGGTAGAAGAGAGCTGTGTGTAACTCCAGACACATTCCCAGCAGGCTGAGCGCAGAAGGAGGTGCGCGGCTGGATTATACACAGGCCAGAGGCTGCTCTTTGGCGTTTGACTGAGGGCTGCCAAACGATTTCTCACAGCCAGGATCCTGATACGTGTGGTTTTATGTGCTGAGTAACCTGAGATGCCCCTGAGTAAAAAGCAGGCCACTTAACTGCAAACTGGAGCTCATGCAGGCATTGTAGAAATCCCGTTTAGCCGTAACTGAGTGAAGATACCCCAAACTGAACAGTGGGCATATTTATCATTTATAGTTATTTATTTGCTTATTTGGACTTTGTCTGAATTATATTCATTTGACAATGAGTGACAAGTTGGAAATCACTTATCGATTTAATTGAAAGCTGTAAAACTGAGGAATGTGTCCTGCCCTGCCTCAGTGCAGGTAAATAAAATAATTACTAGTAAATGTAAGATTTACTAAATTATTTTATGTGCTTACCATTCAAGAATTAACAACATGCTGCACGATCTATAAGCTCATATAGCATGAAATGCTGACATAGCTTTCCACATGAAATTTTCGATATTAGGGCCCCGTGATGAATTCAAGAAATAGAATGCAGCTTGTCTGGCGTCTGCTGCAGAGATGTTGTATAATAGAATGAAAAAAAAATAATATTATTTTTGTTCTGCATGTCACCAGCAAATGTCAGCCACTGTAGCATTCCGAGGTGTGCTGCAGTAACTACAAAGAAGTCTTGTACTACATTGTGGGAGATGGTGTGACTTAAAAAACAGACCAGAATAACTTTGTGACACAAATCATCAAACTGAAGAAATAAACCCCTTCACTTGCAGATAGGCTGCTACAGAAAAAGAGGGGTTTTTTGCTTCCTTCCTGAGCAGCTGGGGCAGCTGTCTAGAGCTCCTGTGGCTGTGGCCACATCTGCCTCTGGTGGCCTCATTCTGGAGAAGCTTCTTCACGTGCAGGTCCCTGGTCCTGCAGCAGAATGTGCCCCTGTGCTTCCCTGTGCATCACGGTTGCTGAGAGACAGCAGAAGATGCTCACGGTCTGTGGCAACAAAACATTCAGTCTTGTGAGCTGAGAATGGAAATTCACGATCCAGGCTTCGAATTGACCATTTGCCTGTTGTGTAATGGAATTGAAAGGAACGTTGTCTCGCCCTCCAGTTTAGCTTTACATTAACAGCTATAACATATGGTGGAAATTCTTTCGTTCTAAGGCTTTGCTGCACATCTTTCTTTTAATTTAGCAATGGCAGTTTCAGTTTTAATGACCACTGTGACACTAAGAAATGTGTGAAACAGAAGAAATAGTTGCTATTTTTATATGGTCTGCAATAACCAGATTTCCAGACCCTGAATCCTGGCTCCTCTGCCTAGTACATGTTATTTAGAGAGCCCGAATACCATCATTAATAATGCCACTTTGCACGGAATACTGGCATTTCTTGGCACACTAACTGTGATTAAAAATTACCGTTTCTTCATTTTCCTCCAAGTAAAACTTAGAAAGGACTGGATAAAAAAATTAGTATGTGACAGTGTGTCCTCTGTCAAATAGAACAAATTAGACAGCGAAGTAAAATAATTTCAAACTCCAGAAATGTATTTTAATTGCGGGGGGAAAATAGTCAGATTTCTGTCATTTCAGTGTGTTAGCAATAACCTCTGAAGAAGGCTCTGCCTGATAGCAAGGTAGGCTTGCGGAAGGCAGAGCAAATAAAAAGATATTTTTATTAAAATGAATAAGGACAATTTTATTATAGGAAACATGACTATGAATCACCTACCTCGCAAGCGTAGCCTGAGTTAAATTGGACATGAAACAAATGTAAATTATAGAATCAGAGTAAGAATGCTGGAATGTTTTCTTTGAGGCAATCGAACCTGGTGCTGTGACCCAAGCTGGAACTACGCTACCTGTGACACATTCTTGTCCCAGCTAGAGAGATGGAGGCTCTCCCTGCAATCTCTGCCATCATCAAGTTCTCATTACACTTAAGGGGTTTCCTAATGCTTCATTGAACTTGTGTTACCGCAATGTAAGCATTTTCTCTTTTTTTTTTCAGCTGTTGTAGGCACAGAGAACCATTTTTCCTTCCTCTATGTGCATTTTTGTTCCACAGGTGAAGCCAGTGGCCACAATTCTTCTCCATCATCTCTGCACTAAATAATCCCCATCCTTTCAAACACTCTCTGTAGGCCACATACTCTGGAAGTCTGATCGTTCTTCTGCTCTTGGAGATTTCCTTCAGCTTGTCCACATCCCTCTCGAACTACTTATGCCTGAGATGAAGCCTTACCAGTGTGAAATGGTTTGGACAGATCCCTGTGTCTTTTGTGCAACACTCCCGTTAAGTGTCTCGGCATCATCTTTGCTTTCCCTGGAGCTGTATGATATTGTTGGCTCAGACTGGGCTTGTAAACGAAATACCAACTTACACTTAAATTCTGTTTGTGGCATTTCACACAGCGAAACAAAGCAAGCTGCCATTTAGCATTACTCTCAGTAATCTCATGTCTCATTTTCTTATTCAAGAATTTAACGCAAGTCGTCTTCTATGAAGGGAGGCATTTAAAGGCTGCCCATCAGTGAGAGAGAGTGGTTGGGAGCCAAACAGATCCCTTAGTGGTTGTCCCGAATTTCTGAATCTCTAATGTCTCAGAAGACTCATTATTAATATCCAAAAATAGGTAGGTTTTAAATACAGCTCTTCTCGACTGTTTTAAAATTCAACCGCCCCGAAAACTGGCGCAGTAAAACAAGGGAAAAAAAACAAATGGGAAATAAAAGTCTGCTACAAGATTCAGCTCAATATTGTAAAAATAGAAAGGCAACAAGGTGGATTTATATAATTCATACAAATTCTGACAAGGTCCGCTTTAGAACGTGCTTCCCGGGCTTTGTAACGTTACATTGACAGAACCCCTACGAGCTTGGCTGAGATCTGAGCATTTTAAAATTAGTTCTTGAGAGCAAGTTACAAAAACAGTAGTTTTTTGGATCAGTTTGTGCTGTGAGCTTGGCACTGGTTTCTTCCTCTCGTGGAAGAGAAGAGGGCAGCTCAGCAAGGCTGCTGTAATGCTGACTGGTCACCACAGAGGTGGGGCTGATACTTGGACACGAGGCCAAAACATCTCTTTCCTCAGAAGTGCCTCTGGCTTCCTATGTCTCCCCTATTTTCCATCAAGTCTGATTTAAAACTCTTGGAAAGAAAAAGTGTCACAAGCTGGTTTCCTTTTAGACTATGGAGAAATAGTCTGAGTTCCTACGGTTGTATTTCAACAACGTTCTAGAATTTCCCAGGTAAGTTGGCTGCAATATTAATCCTGCCACCCTCAGTGTTTGAGAGGTGTTCACTGATAACAAGAAGGAATTCCAGTTACTGACACAGAACATACAGACTTGTGGGTTTTCTTCTTCTAGGAGCATCGCCTTGTGATGCAAAGCTGTCCTTTGTTCCAAGGCAGAAGTCTAAAATCCCCACCTTATTTTTTTATTATTTTTTTTTTTTTGCTATTTCTTGCTTAAAACCCTCTGCTTTAATTTTAGTAAAATCAGTGTAAGTCCCACTTGGAGTCACAGCCCTATATCCTGATCTTAAATCTCTGATAGCTAAAAAAAGAGAATGGATCAGTTAAACACGTTCAAGCCCTCTCATCTTTAAATTAAATATATTTCCCTCCTTTAAACTGAATAGTATGAACACTTCACACTTGTATTTGAAGGGGAATTACAATGGAAAGACATCCTCAGTACATCAGGCAGAAAATGAGATGCATTAACCTCTGGATCCCACTGCTGTCCCAGCACAGGACCCCTCCAAACAGGACGTGACCTCCCTGCCCAGGACTTTGACAGGAGGTGGGTGTGGTGACCTGCTGGGGTTCGTTGCTGATTCATTAGGCTCCCCAAGTTCAGTGCTGACTGAAGCACGTTGTCAAACCTGCCCTCAGCCTTCCCAGGGGAGGATGGGGATGTTCCCATCCCCAGAGCCTGTTGGAAACGTGAGGCATGGCAATAGTAGCTGCAGGGTGAGGCGGGGAAGCAGCATACCTGGTGCTGGGGAGGGGAAGAGTTCCCTGTGGCTGGGCCACCAACACTCTGCCATGGGAAAGCTGCCCCTGGTTAAGTAGCCAGCTGGTTAAGTAGCTGGCCAGCTTTGCGCTGTGGGTGGGAGGCCAGCTTCATGTTACTTTATATTGAACAAAAAATGTAATGAACAAGGTCTGTGTTTTACCAAACTCCTATCCCCGGGAGAAATGGGTTCTCTGTCCCCAGGGGGTGACCCTACACAGACATTGTCTCAAGGTTGACTGAGAACTTGGCAGAGTTTTATGGAATATTTATCAAAAATGTTTAATCCCAACCGGAACAAAACGCTGAAATTTCGACATTTACAATGTAACATTTCAGGGAAAACTGTTCCAGGACAACTAACTTATCTCAGGTTTTATCTCTACCCAGTCTGAATTTCTCTAATTCAGATACTCAGACACTAAACAGTTCTGTCACCTTTTGCTTTTTGTTTGTTTTTCCCTTTTTTTTTCTTGTAACTTTAACATTGCCAACAGCGCCTCACTGAACTGGCCTGAACTGGTAATTGGAAGTAAAGGAAAGCCAGAAGAAGGCATAGGTAGGACAGTGTGCTCATAACCTTGGTATGCTGGTGGGAGGATATATTTCCCAGATCAGCTCAAAAAACATGGGAATTAACTACTATGGGTATTCTGTAACTTGTATTTCTTACACAAATAACCCATCATATCTCTTTGTGTCATGTCTAAATATTTGTGTCAGGCCTCAGCATTTTGCTACTATGGCCATAACCAGCCTGCCCTACCTAGATTTCAGACTATTCCACTTCAGGAGCTACTCTTCTCAAATAAAGACACTTTTCCTTTGTGACAAAGCAGAACTCATCACAGAACTGAAATGAGTGCCTCTTGGCTTTTTTTGTTTCTTGTTGACCAAAGTCTTAATTTGTTACAGGAAACACTTTAGGTGTAAAATAAATAATAGGTTTTCACAGCTTTTTCGAGGACCAGGAAGTCAAACTACCTAAGAAAACTCACAGATATTTGGCTAGTTTGATTTCAATCGTATATCTCAGTCTAAATCCATCATATGGCAAGGTTAGGAATATTTTGACGTTGAGAGTTTAAAATACATACAAGAAATACAGTAAAGTGAAATATATGAATAGGTAAGTGGATGGAAAGCAGGGATTACTATTACTGGCAAGATTTTTTTCTATACTACTTATTTTTTCTTATTATCTATAATTCTGTAGCCGCTGTAAGCTTCACTCAAAACCAAAATCTTACTGTGGTGTTTTACAGACAGAGAACAGAACTGCTTTGAAGCTAAACGTGAAGCACCACCTGGATAGGTGCGTTTGGAATCGATCACCTCATTTCAAGAAGCTCATGGATGGTCTGTGAAAAATCCTGGCAGGAGCAATCAAGCATCTTGGAAACACCCCCTAGGAGGAAAACTTGAAAGGGTTTGGTGCGTTCAGTCTCAAGAAGACAAGGCAGAGAGGAGAGGGGCTAACGAAGGTGTGAAAGGCTGAAGCAGAGAGAAGGAACATGCTGTCGAGAGGACAAAATGTCATGGGAACGTACAGGGCAGAAGTTAGGAGGCACATCCCACTGGTGTGGTGTGTTCAGCAGGAGATGGGGTTCCCTTCTGAGGGTGTGGGATCTCTCTTGAGGGAGGGCAATGCACTAGGCAAGCATCCTGGGGGCCTGCTGGGGACTTCACTGATCTCATGGTGCAGCATTAGATGTTTTTGTAGTCCTTTTGCTGTTTTCTGTATTCTGCTCAAAATAATTTCCGTACCTGCGGCAGGGAGAAAGCAGAAGGACCTGTAGGAAGGCAAAATACCCCCCAAAGTTAGCTTTGAGAATGTTATGCAATACCTTGTCCCCAGAGGGAAGTACTGATGGAGGGAATGGCGGAGGAATTACTCAAAGATGGCAAGAAGCAGCGTTTTGCCAGCTTGCTTCCATCAGCTGTGTTTTGTAGGTGTCATCCAGAATGAAAGGCCTGAGGCAGCTGTTTGCTACAAAAGGCTAGAGCTGGGTCTTTATGTGAGTTACAGCAAAAGGTATGCCAGGCCTGACAAAAAAAACCCATTCGGTTGCCGGTGCCGAGTTAGCAACAGTGGGAATAAACCCCACAACTCATTACATGTTGTTCACCCCAAAACAACTCATATGCACACCACTAAGTAAGGATAATTTGTGAGGGTGTTACAAAAGAGATAACCATGAGTAGAGAGTCTGAATCTACAGGACACCAAAGTGTCAGGGGCTTCTAAATGAGAAATTTAAATGAGATGACTTTTGAACTCCTGTTATTTTTGTCCTTTACTTGAAATTCTCAACTCAGTTCCAAGATCCCGTGAAGTCTTAATTAGCAGGTTGTCACAGGCATTGCAGCACTAACTTCCTTTTTTTTGCAAAGAAAAGAAAGCCAGGTCAGTGCATCCGTGGCCTGAGAAAATGCTATAGTCTGTGCTGCTCTTCTCTTCAGTGGTGACAGGCATTCAAAACAAACTTAAAACTGAAAGCCACTAATTGTGAACGGAAACCACGCAGCGCAAATTGGAATAATGCCTTTTCCTCTGGGGAGAACAATTGTGCTCTCCCTGTGGTGGTGGTGTTCTGCAGCTGGAAGTGCCCACATCTCCAAAGGTGCTCTTTCCATAGTGCCTGCTTCCCCTTCCTTTCTTCCTTGAAGCATTTCTCCTGTTCTTTCCAGTATGTCTTTCCTATCATTTCCAGTCGATAATCTACTTCTAATGGCAGAGTAAGAGCTATTATACAATAAAGTCACAGAGAGCAAACAACTTGATGGGGGACGAAGAGACAAGGACAGAGATGTCTGCTGTGGTTTTGTTACTGAAGGGACGTTGCCGGTTTCTGTGAGAGGTGCAATCTTCCTCAGCGTGCTATGACTCACCTGTTTCTCCCTCTGTTCCTTACAGCCAGATGGCATAAACTGGCAAAGGCCAAATAACTCATCGCTGCACAGACTCGCGATGGACTGGCCCCTAGACGGCTGCGGGGTGGCTGAGAATCCTCTCATGCTGCTACAGGTAGGACAGTTCCTTCATTTATAATGTCGTAGAGCTGAGTTTCTGAATGCTGCAGTGGAATGTCAAGTGCTAATGAAATCCTGATCTTGACAGGTAAAAATCAGTCTTTTCTGAAATTGTTTTATAAACCCTTGACTTCGTGCTTAACAACATAGCAGTGTTTCTTTAAAAGAATTAACATCTGAAGCAGCCTACAGATAAACCATGAAGAACAGTTAATTGCCCTTCAACTAAAATAACTCCACAAGCAATCAATCAGTGGAAGAGCTGAGAGCACCGCTGTCAGTCATCCAAAGCCAGCCGACTGTTCGGGGGACTATCCCAGCATCACCACCTTCATTAGGGTATTGATTCACTCATCGACAGCATCAGCCCAGCCTTTCACATGCAATACTCTGACCGTATTCCCTCTACTGTGCCCATTATTGAAGATTGTTGTCCTGTGGCCGTTGATTGTGCGTGACAAACCCATAAAAAAGCCATTTCTTAGGCTCGATTATCCGGTCTCCACAGGCTTGTTGCGGTGGCCGACTGAATGACATGAAAAGTTGCAGCTTGGGGGGACAGGATGGGAAGAATGATAGAAATTCTAATGAGTGTTCTTATAAATCCCCAGGAGACAGCTGCACTGTCTGGCTCATGCTGGGACACCCTTCTCAGGTACTTGTGAAATCAGCAGTTATTTCAAGTAAGATCAAGCCACATAATTTGTGATGTTATTTTAATTTTTTTTTTGATTCAAGCTGTTAGCCAGTTTGGCAATTAACGGGTTGCCTGTCTTAGAAGAGAGTTACGTGATGATGCTAAACATTGCCTTGATGAAATCCTGTTTATTTACCAAGCATGACAAAGTCTCCTTTCCTAGAGTTCTGGATTAAATAAACCACAGATTTTTTTTTTTGCACAGTCCTTTGACCAGAGCCAGTATTTAAAAAAACCCCAAATGCTCACTCTCAAAGTTTTCTCTTGCATCAGCAGTCTCAAAATGCTTTTCCTTTTTCTCCCTCTGTGGCCTTAGTATGTGCATGTGTTGGGTTTTTTTTTCTTCTCTCACACAGGCACAAAGCTCCAGATTTCAAATGCCCTTTTTGCACTTTCTGTGTCAGTCCAGAGGGAAGCCATGCGGATAATGTGCAACGTACAGGAGCTTTGCCATGTGCCTGTCATTTGAGTAGTGGTTGCTGTTGTTTCAGTTCAGGGGCATTTGTATATTTTTTTTTGTTCTGATTTTAAGGAACAGCTATGGTTACCCATCCATTTCTACCAAACCCCACAAACCAGATCCTCATTTCAGTTTAGCAGGACATTCACAGGAGTTGGAATACTGATTTTATCTAAACATCTCAATTTTGTGGATGTGTCACTCTTTTTAAGGCCTTCATATTCCCTTGTTCTGAAAAATAACCTTCCTTCCTTGTGTATCAAGGACATATCAAGCTTGCTGCCTCGGACTGGTTTTGTACATTTTATCTTTGGTGTTTATTTCCTCATGTGAAAATGGGCATTTTGAACAATAGGATACCACGTATAGTCCATGGTGATATCTGAAAGCCTTAATTTTAAAAACAATTACATCCTAAGTGCATCTGTCAAGCGAGTGAAAAACCCTCTAGATCAAGAAGGGCTGACAAAATAGATTAAGATGTAATTGCTTCTGGTTCAGTCTCCTGTTGCCTTTGTCAGGTTTAAAGCCTTTCCTGGTGCTGCTTAGGGTGGTTTTCTGCATCCCACTGACTTGCTCCAATGGACTGAATAAATAATTTCACCTTTGCATACAGTTTCTTGGTGTTATGATGGCAGTTTTTACCTCTGCTGGGCATCACGAAGCCAGTGTGCTCAGCGTATATAAAGTATGAGAAGTTGTTTATTATGATCATTAAAAAAAAATTCTGCAGGCAAAGTGCTAGGAACTGCTAATTGGGCAAAATGCAGAAACACAGAATGTCACCAGAGACGAAATCTCTCAGCTGTACAAATATAAAGGAGTAAGTTCTGCAAAAATTGGCATTACAGCTGATAAATAAGAATATGGAAACATTTATTCCTCATGCCACCTGTGCCAGTCTTCAGCACCACATGATGGTTTTACTTTTTAGCATTAAATGTTATGATCTCTGTAGGGGAAGATGAGGATAATGGATCAGGTTCCATCTTCAGTATCATCCAAGCATAGACTTTTTATTCTTCTAGAGATTTTATAGATTTTTAAATTGTAGGTCTGCAGAAGTTTAAATCATTTCTTGAGACCTGATACGAGGAAGTATTACTGCTGTTCTGCAGTGAACAGTGACCTCACTGAAATTAAGTTACCTGCTCAAGATCACACAGAAAATCACAGAGCTGATTAAAACAAACAAAAAAGAATTCTTTAATCACAAGAAATATGTTGACTACCATGCTGCCTCACTCCTTGTCAGTATTACTACTAATAAATATTTATGTCTGGTATAATGTGAACCATGGTTAGGTCACAAAAGTTGCGGGCTGTGTGTACAATCTATCATGCAAAGTCATTTCCACTGAGAGAGATAAGCATTGAGATAATGGGAAAAACAAACAAACAAACCAGAATAAAATGAGCCAAAAAAAGGGCAGTCAGCAGAAAAAAAATGGGGTTTGACTCTTTATATGTGAGAGGGTCAAAACTGGGTTGATCTAAGATAAAAACCAAACAGCAAGCTATGAAAAAGCAACTAAAGAAGTAAGAAATGTCGGGGTTGCTTATTGGCAAACGTGTTAAATTCCACAGGTAACCATCACAGACCAAGCCTCCTGTGTGACTCAGGGCAGGTGTTGACTACAGCCAGTGGGACTGGCTCGCTCTGCTCAATTAGTGGCTTCCTGAACAAGGAGGAAAAAATAGTGAGAACTATTATGAGTAAGATCCTTATAAAAATACGCATTTAATTGCTCTAATTGCTTAAACAATGAGTTGTCAAGTGCTTAGTGCAGACTGTAATGCAGAACTGGTGAAATCAAATTAACAGGTAAATAGTTCCCCTTTTCCTGCATCCTCGTGTTCTCAGAAGACTGGGATACCAGTGGCAACAGCTCTGTGAACTACAAGAAGGGCAGGGATCAGGTGGGAAGATGCTGATGGAAAAAGGTTCCGCTGTCCCCGTGTGACAAGGCACATTCTATAGGTATCCTATGGTGGAGGTGAGCTGAGCAGCTGATGGCTGGACATCTGGGCACGGGGCATATTGTCCTCAACATCTGGCCCAAATGCTATGTGTGGTAGTCCTGGAAAATCACATTCACATTCTGGCCATAGCGTCTAAACCCAAGTGTGTCGCACGCGAAACACCACAGGTAACGTTCCCTGGCACCAGAAAGCACTTTGAGGCAAATAAGCCTGAGTGTCTCCCAAAGCTCCCAGTCCCAGAAGCAAAGGCAGCGTCTGCTCCCCGGGACTGCCAGCACACACAGCAGCCGGGACACGGCCCTGCCAGGCTGGGCTGAATCCACCAGCTCACTCCAGAGGCAGCTCACAGGTAAAATTAGGTGCCCGCAGATCAGGCGGCGTTGCATCTTATTAGCAATTCCCTGAGAAAGCCAGCAGCCCTCTCTCTCGCCTCTCCAAAGGATGCTTTGGTGTAATTACATATCACTTTATTAAGCAGCCGAAGCAAAGAGCACATTTGATGCTAATGAAGAGCTGCTGCGGTTGAGCCCGTCCCTAGGTTTGGAGCTGCACATCTCCAGCACTTTTGATTGGGTGGCTGAGGCTTTGGATGTCTCTGGCTTCTTCTGTGGGGGCTGCTGGGTGGAAAGCAATGACTCAGCGAGCCAGGGCTGCGGAACTGTTTACATGCTCAGAATGAGAAACGCTGCGGGACAGCCAGAACGCTCACAAAAGCTCTTTATGTGGTGGAAGTGTTTTTCAGGTAGCGGACAGTATTCTCTAGACTGACAAATCCTTCACTTTGTTTCTCTGTCGCTCATCTGTACAGTCCTTGTTTTTCCTCTCTGCCATCCCCCGCCCCACAGCATTTCAGAAAAAAAGGCAGGTTGCACAGCACTTGAGACAAGTATTTTAGCAGTTGGGAGGGAGATCACAGCCGTCCACCTGCTGCCTTGCCCTGTGCAAGACGAGGGTTTTGCCGTCCCCGTGTCTTGCAGCAGAGCCTGAGGAGCTGCTTGGCACCAAGGCACCAGTTGGTGGCAAAAGGGGACCGCACGGCTCGCACGCCTGAAGCGGCCCCGCTCCCACCTCCCCTTGTGCCACCACTGGCGCCCATCCGGGCCCAGAGTGACTCTGTGCAGGGATCTAACCCAGCACAGAAACACCCTTTCTTCCCTCTGCGCCTTGCAGGGCTGTGTTACTGGTCACCATCCAGTCAGACAGGTGGTGGGACTGGGGCGGGGGTGGTGGCAGCAGCACGTGAGATGGGTTCTCTGCACCAGGACTTACTAAGACAACTGAACTGTTACCCAATCACTTCCTGACGGTGAGACAGAGCCTCCTCTTTCAGTAAACAAGGTTAATTGTTCCCAGTATCATTTCTCCTCTCCTGATACACAACTGAGGACTGTGTCAGAGCAATCACAGAAAACACGACTGTAACTGAATACCTGTCCTTTGACCAGCCCTGTTCTGTTCCTACAACATGCCTGTTCCCAGAAGGGAAGGGACTGGCTGGGACACCAGCACCTCTTCAGTGTTCTCTCAGGCTGCAGCCACGTGACGGAACCTCGGTTTGCAGACTGCGGGACGCCACGTGCTGCTACAAACTGTTGTGATCAAGAGGTCTACTTGCTGGTTTTGGACTTTTCCCATGTGCAATTTCTACCTGAAGTGAGATTTCTAAGCATACTGGGTGAAGATCTTCCCTCAGTAGTATCTGTAAACTCAGTACTAGCAGTGAGACGCGTGCGACACTTCTGTGTCTTTTTAGAGTTGCTTTACGCCAACAGGCGAGCCCCAGCACTGCAGTAAAGTCTCACATCAGCTTAATAAACCTCTGACTATAGCCACTACCCACCAAACCACAGACAGCAGATGTCATCACGCATCACAGATGGAGTTCTGACAACACTGAGAAATGAAGAACATCTTCCTGGAGCACCCCGGGGCAGAAGCTCAGCCTGGTACTGAGACCAGCGCTCAGCCAGGTCTGCATTCGGACACAGCTTGCTCGCTGGCTCCCCCTGCTGAACCACACTAATATTTCATGTGTTAATTACCACGAGGAAGATGTTGAAGAGCAACCAGTGTTGCATACTTCATACCTTAACATCAGCCAGGGTCAGCTATAAAGGCCACAGTAGCCCCTTGGAGTGAGAATCTACAGAGTCAGGTATTCTTGAGTTTTTTCATTGGCCCTGGAGGACTTGAGGCCCAACTCCTCATTCCCTGACACCTTGGACTTCCAATCTAAATGATTCTATGAAGGCTTTCACCTCAGTGAGGGTTCTAGTACTCTCTTTTCTAGCCTCTTTTCCTGAAGCTCGTATGAATTTGGAGAAATCTCTACTCCCCATCAAGTTTGACCCCCTTGGCTACTTTCAGCTAAGAATTAATGGGAAGACAGATGGTGCAGTTATATAAGCCTTGTTTCCTGCCTAAGTCTGGCTAAGAAAGAGCTCAAGCGTGCCAGGTCTGTTAGCATGTACAGCCTTGGGTTTTGTAAGAGCAGAGCTATTGCTACCCAAGCATCCTCTTCCAGTTAGGGAGCTGGACAGGCTTGAGAAGTGCGCACGAGTGAACCTCATGATGTTCAAACGGGCCAAGTGCAAGGTCCAGGTAACCCTCAGGGTCATTACAAGCTGGGGGATAAAGGCATTGAAAGCCTCTCTGCTCTGGGGAACCCCCAACCCTGCAGTGCTGGGGCCAGCTCAGGAGTGCTCAGCACAGCAGAGACAGGGACCTGTTGGAGCGGGGCAGAGGAGCCCCAGCAATGCTGGGAGGGCTGGAACCCCTCTGCTGGGAGGCCAGGCTGGGAGAGCTGGGGGGGTTCA
>WUAM01000133.1:4372109-4393083 GCA_024336885.1 Actenoides hombroni
CAGGGATGGGGCAGCCACCACCTCTCTGGGCAGCCTGGCACAGGCTCTCACCACCCTCAGCACCAACAATTTCTTCCCTATATTCACTCTGAAACCTCGAGGAGCTCTGCTCCTCTGTGATCACCACTCAGTGCCATTTGAAGGCTCTTCCGCTGGGCAGGGGAAGCAAGAGGCCCAGCCAGACCTCAAGACCTCCCACCACCCCAGGTACCAGCCAAGGGGGCACCCAGTGCCAGGCTGCCCTCGCCACGGAGGCTCCGTGCTCAGGCACCTCCTTTCGGCAACGAGACTATAAATAAACCCTCCAACTGTCGCCAGAGAGAAGTCGTGTTGCTCCAGATGTTGCCTGGCTTTGCCATAGCAACATCACAACAGGATGTAACATTCGGCCACAACAAGAACCGTGCAGTAAAGAACAACCTTTCAATCACAACAAGAACATAAAAAGCCACCCGAACTCACCGGCAGCCACGGGGCACTTCACGGTCCTGGCTGGTGGTGCCTCTCCAACCTCTTCCCACACAGCCCGTGAGATGCAGGGGATGTCTCCGTCTTTGGGAAGCTGAGATGAGCAGGGAGCATCATCCAGCAGATGAGCCCAGGGAAGGGTGACTGAAGGGAGCTGACAGCAAACATCTGACCCCCAACGGCCTCGGCTGAGGGACAGACTGTGGGACAGACTGTCAGACCAGCTCAGCACCCTGCTCCTGCACCTCGGGGAAGAGTTGCATTTCCAGCAGAGATGCTCTTGGGTGAAAGGAGACGACCCAAACCCTCAGAAACCCAGCCCAGGGAGCCCGGGGCTCTGGCCTCCACCACCGGCAGATTATTTTTGCAGCTGGTGACCTGTTGCCCATGAGAAAGTACCTGCAGAGCTCCCAGTGCAGCCCAGAAACATGTCGGTGACACAAAGGGGCATCAGCCAGCACGTGCCACATGGCTTTGGGGTGATGCTTGGCTGCAAAAATGCTGGGAGGGCTGGAACCCCTCTGCTGGGAGGCCAGGCTGGGAGAGCTGGGGGGGTTCAGCCTGCAGAGGAGAAGGCTCCAGGAGACCTTCTGGGGGCCTTTCAGGACTTCAAGGGGCCTGTCAGAAAGATGGGGACAGATGTTTTAGCAGGACCTGTTGGGACAGGACAAGGGGTGATGGTTTGAAACTAAGAGGGAGATTCAGACTGGAGAGAGTAGTAATTATTTATTTTTTTTTAAACAGAGGGTGACAAGACCAACTCATCCCTGGAACCATTCCATGTGAGGTTGGCCAGGGCTCTGAGCAACCTGCTCTAGTTACAGATGTCCCTGTTCCCTGCAGGGGCAATAGACTAGATGGCCTTGAAAGGTCCCTTCAACTCAAACCAGTCTGTGATTCCCTAATTTTCTATCTGGTAACTGACCTCAACAGAGAAAGAAACCAGACAGGACTAACTTTCTCAACTTTTGTTTCACAAAACCAGCCTCTGCTTTTGAACCCATTTCTGAGTTTACAGAATTAAGAATCATGCTTTTGGTTGTTCATCTACAGAGGTGGCATTCTTCCCAACTAAGTGTTATATCCTAAGTGGATAAAAAGGAAAAAAAAAGATATTTGGGAAGGGACATACATTCCAAATTTTGTTATGGTTCTAGGGATAAGTTACCCTACACAGCTCTGAACTTCCTTTCCAGCACAAGGCATAGCTCCTGCAATGCCTCTAAAAAGATGCTATATTTGCTGAGGTTTATGTGGTGATTGATGGATCAAAGCTGTTCATCAAAACCATCCCTCTCCAGCAACGCTGCACGCAGGCTTTCAAATGCTAATGAGCGGTGTCCCACTGGTGTGTTGCTAAGACCTGAATCTTCACAAAAGGTACCTGAAGCTCTGCTTTCAGTAGTGAGGGTGCAGAGAAAGGTGCCAGCACAGACGTTGGGCTGGATGTTTATTCCAGATGGGTAGTCTGAAAATCTGTTTGGGTTTTTACCCCCTACCTCCACTCATCATAGTTAAGAAAGCTGAGATGCAAATGCCAATTCCTTTCTGGTTATACTAAATAAGAAAAAAAACCAAACACATCCAAAAACCCCCAGTTAACTCCAACCAAACAATCCCCACACCTAAACCCTTATACACTCAAAATTCTAGTCATCTAAGTGCTGTCCCCGAGAACTTCAGGCCACAAGTAGCTTCCCTCTCCTTCAAATTACCACACATTGCAATATCCACCCAACACATTCTATCAGGGATTGCAGTGAAAACACCAAAAATAAGGACTTCTCTTTTCCGTTCAGATTTAATGTGGTGCTTTCAGAAGAGTTAGAACACCAACTTGTGAGGATAGACTCCATTTGAGAGACAGAACGTAGAACGAAGGTACCCACGGAGCTGAGGCACCTGCTTGATTCGTGCCAGGATCTGTGAATCCACTGCCTTCTGGTCTGACTTGCGCTGCTCCGTTAACTCGTATTTCTAGGAAGTACAAAGAATAACTTGTGTTAAAAACCTGCAGGGTGACTTCAGTGTCTTCTGCAGAGATGAGGAAATTCAGGGCAAACCCCGAGTTGTGGCATTTTCAAGAATTCTTTCCTCCATTTGTTCTAAATATGGGAAAGGTGGCGAGAGACCGGAGGCGGCAGAGAGAACTGAAGCCACTCTTTGGCTGATGTCTCAGGTATTGGAGCCAGCAGCGCGCTCTTGGCAGGATCAAAACAGTAAAGGTGTTTCTTGAAGACATTTAACTGTAATAATTGTTGCTGTTCTGCTACGGCAGAAGCAGAAAAAGGCTCCCTTCAATTTAAGAGGGGTTTCTCTCACTACTGCTATATTAATTTTAACTGCATCACCTCACTTTATTGAGGACCACGTAAAATTCCACTCATTTGTTTTCCAGTATTTCCCCCTTTCCAGCGTGGTTTTAAGTAGTGAAAGCATTCAGGAAGCATGAGCAATCCTGCTCCTTACCTCTTTCTCAGTGTCAAAGATCTCGCCTTCCTGGTGCTTGGGCTTACGCAGCCTCTTCTTCTTAAAGTAGGCATCAGTGAGGTGCTTGGGAATTTTCACCCCAGAGATGTCAACCTTCGTAGATGTAGCAATAACAAATTTCTGATGGGCCCTACGCAGAGGGACACGGTTGATAACCAAGGGTCCTAAGGGCAGGAGAGAGAACAAGGTCAGTTTTTCTGGCAACAACTGCTGGTTTTGAGCTTCATTGTTGTAGTGTATGAGGTGACTCGTTTCTTCAGAGATGCCTACAGACTAAATCTGAACAATCCACAAAGCTCTGCCCCATGGCTTCTAAGAAAGCCAAAAATTCCTTCCTGGTCTATTCCAGGGAGTCAAATATTGAAGCTTAACTATCTCCCCTCCACCTCCCTGGAAAGGCACAAACCACAATTCCACGCAGTTACACAGACACACGATGCGCTGAGCCATCCACGTGCAGAACTGCGGCACTACTGACCCCAGAGACAAACCTGAACTTAAAAAAAGGTCACCCAAAATCCCTGAAATCCACAAAAATCCAAATCCACAAGCCACCCTCAAACAAATAGTAACACTTATGTAGAAGTTTTTTACCTGTAACAAGCAAAAGGCCAGTCGCAAGCTGCTTCAAGAAGACGACACGCTGAAAAAGAGAGGTGACATCAGCCATACCCCAGCACTCTGAAATACTGCACTGAACTGGGACCATGCCCACCCCTGCCCTGTGTAACTGGTGTGAGCATCAACCAAGCACCCAGCCATGGGCACAACAGCCCAACTTGAGAACTGACAGGGCTCAAACCCAGCTGCTGGCATTTGTGAGCACAGCTTTGCCAGTCACCTCTCCTACGCCAGATCACAACTCTCCGTGGGCTTCGTCATTGCAGGCTGAGCAAAGCCAATCAGGATGGGTTTTAATCTTTGCCTGTTCTACAGAGTGCTGAGACCTCTACAAACTCTCTGTAAAAATTAATGGCAGGATCTAGATAAAAACCAAAGGGACACCACAACCCACCACATGGTCAGAAACATCCCCCAGTTGCACTTTTTTTTTTCTTTCTGGTCACATTTTCCTTGCCTGAACAGTGTTTTTTTTCAAGTAACGTGACATCGAAGCCGAAAAATTCAAGAAAGTAAAGGAAGTCAGTTAAGACCTGTTAGTAAACATCAGAAAGATGAAGAACACAACTTAATACAACAATCAAGTGTTACCTTGATAATATTAAGAACGAAAACGTAGTTCCTCCAGTGCATTAGCTACTCTAAGACAAAGTTTTGTCCTCCTTGTAACAGAAACAGGCATTGGCTCTGTAGGTTAAAGCAGCAAAACTCCCTTCAGTTTGTCCAAGCAACTGGACATTCCCATTCTACTTCCAGCTCTGTGCAGGAGAACATTAGTTTAAAGACTGTTTCCCTAAAGGCAGGACCAGAGAGACTATCTAGATAGAATTCCCAGAAAAACACATCTGCAGATTCACATCTTGGGGCTGAGAAGTGTCCTGGGAAATTCAGGACATCTCGGCTTGCTCAAAACAGTTCCAGCACAGAAATGCTGCAAAGCCACTGTGAGAGAAGTCTCCGATTGATTACCTTGCCTCTGTGACGACCGGTCAGGAGGATCAGAACAGTTCCTGGAGTAATAGAGGCCCGCAGCCTCCTCTTGTGTTGGCAGAAGGGCTTTTTGCCGTGACTCAAAAGCTTGCGAGGAACATCTTCAGTGGGATAGTATCTGGGCTAGAAAGAGAGGAACAACGCATTGTACCACCTTTTGCTTCCACAGCACAGAAACCTTACACTGTGGTTTAAGTTCTTCCGTAAGAAATACGATTTCCCTAAAGATGACCTTTCTGAAAGACTTTTTTTTCCTGCTGCCACCGACACCTGAGGAACACATGACAATTTCCTGTATTTCTACACAGGTTTCCTCTCCAGCACAGCAATACACACGGCAGAGGAGGACCCCCTCTTGCCTCTGACCACTCCACAGATTACCAGCAGCGACCCCGGGGTCCGTATGTGAAGGAGGTACCTGCTGATAGCGCTGCATGGTGCAGCCTGCAGCCACTACAGCCCCCCACCCAAGGGCCACATCACCCAGTCACAATTTACACGTAATGGCCTTAAACTGGGAGCATACAAGCCCTTTTTCTTACCATTTTGCGGATTTTAACCACACGGCTGCCTCCGTTCTTGTCTCCACCCACTGGCTTGGTGATGGTTGCGCGTGGCTTTTCTTTCTTTTTCTTTTCTATCTGTAAGTAAAGGAAAAGGTGACACGTCAAACCAAAGTCACCCCAAAAAGCGGGATTATTCAAAGGCAGGATTTACTGTCCTACCTTTGTTTCAGGAGCGGTGTACTTGCGCTTGTACAGTGCTTTCCTCGCATACATGGCTGACCGGGAGTATCGCCCGATGCCCCGGGCCAGGACAGGGTTACGGCTGGCATGATGCTTCCTAACCTTCTTTTTCTTCTCACCCCCTTCCTTCTGGCTTGTTTTCTGTTCAGCCGGCTTCTTCTCAGCTGGCTTTTTCTTGCCTGGCTTTTTCTCGCTAGGCGCTTTCTCAGCTGGCTTCTTCTCACTGGCCGCCTTCTCACCCGCCATCTAGGGATGCAAATAAAAGAGAAATGATGAGTCGATTACAGGGTGGGCAGAGGAGTGCTTATAGTTGCAGAAGCCAAATAAATCAGAACTCGATTCTTTGCAACATTCAGTCACCAGCCACCTCTTAAGGCCGTGGCTGATCACGACACTGCAGAGCCTGAAGTCATTCTGTTCGCTGCACGCCCATCCAGGCAGAAGGCTCCTCCACGTTAGTTCTGACAGCTGTAAGTTCACTGAACACCTCTAAGGCCTCCTCCGGAGGAAGCCCAAGGAAACGCCGAGGCCGCAGCCGCCCCTCCGCTCCCGGGGGTGGGCACAGCCGCCCTGTGCTCGCAACCCCCTCGGGCCAGCTGGAGCGGCTGGGCCCCGACACACTGCGGGGCTACCCCTCGGCCCCGCGGAGCCGTCAAGCTCCGGCCCCGGCCGAGTCCCGCTCCCACCTGAGTGCCGGCGGGCCCCAGGAGGCTCCGGCCCGGCCTCGGCAGCCGGCCGCGGCCTGGCCTGACCGGAGACAACTCAGCCTCCCGCTCCATTCTCGCCCCAAATCGGCCCCCGGGCCTCATCACCGTCTCCCCGAGGGCACCAGGCCTCGCCCGTGAGCCCAGCGCGGCCACCCGGGGGCAGATGGCGACGGATGCCGCCCCCCAAGTCCCGGCCCTGCCGGCCGCCGCTCCGCCATTCTTACCTTCCGGGGAGGAAAAGGGACTGACATCCGGGTACAAGGGCGCTAAAGCGAGCGCGACGTCTGACGTCACCGCGGCGTCCGCGAAGAACGCTGGGACTTGTAGTCCGGGCGAGTGCGGTGCGGCCTCGGGTAGTCCCGGGTCACCCGGGATGGGGTCTGAACACCGGGCACCCGGGTGACTGGGCAACCCCATCCCGGCTCCCAGGGGAACTGCACTGCGACCGGCGGCTCCGGGAGCGGGGCTGTGCGATGACCGGCGGCTCTAGGAGCGGGTCTCGCTGTCCCGCCGCTCCCTGACCCTCCCGCAAGCACGGGGCACGGCCGAGGTAAAGCTCCGCGCAGACCCCCGCCTACGCCCGGCTTCGCGGAGACGAGGCTCCGGTACTCCCGTGGCAGGTGCCGCCGGGGCCCGCTCCCGGGGGAGTCCCCGCACCCTTCACGCTCCCTTCGGAGGCGGGAGCGGGCGGGGCGGCGTCGCAGGCCGATGACGCCCGGGGTGGGTGACGCAGGGCGGGCCGCGCCGCGCTCCGTGCGCCTCCGGGGCCTGAGGCCGCCGTTGTTCACGCTCCCTTCAGGGCGCCCGTAGGCCGCGGCCCGCGCCGGGGGGACCCCTCCCCCCCCCATGTGAGAGGCGGCCGTCGAAGGGGGCGGCCGGACGCACCGCCACCCGCCCGTGCCGCGGGGGAAAATGACATCGCGGAGGTGAGGCGGGAGCGAGCGGTGCCGAGCCCGGCGGGGGAAGGGAGGGGGGGGGTGTCGAGCGGGGGGCCGCCTCCTCCCGGGGCGCGCAGGGCCCGGGCCCCGCAGAGCCCACTCCCGGGGGGCTCCCGGGCCGAGCCTTCTCCCCGCGGCCCTGCCGGCCGGGCCGGGCCTCCCGCTCCCCACGGCTGCGGCGCAGGGGCATCCCCCACCCCGCTGCCCGCAGCCGCGTCCCAGCCCCGCTCCCCGCCCGTGCCTGGGGCGGGATGTCCCCGCTCCCGCCGTCGCGTCGGCTCGAATCGGGGCCTGGCTGGCCCCGCTCCCCTCGCCTGGCGTTTTCCGGCCAGGGGACCCTCTCCCCGCCGGTTGCGGTGCGGTGCGGTGCGGGCTCGTCCACCCCAGCGCGCTGGGGGCCTGGTGGGGCGAGGGGGCCGGGTGGCTTCGGGCTCTGCTGACCCCCGGGCAGAGTCCGGAGCTGCCACGGTAACATCGGCTTCGTGGGGGTGTTGGAGCGAGTGTCCCCGCGCGCGCGTGTGTGTTTGGACCGGAGCTGAGCGGTGATTTTTATTCGGGTGGCAGCCCACTCGGTCCGGTATCCGAGGCCAGGGAGGGTCGCGTTCCTCTCAGCTGTGTCCAGCAGTAGTGACATTACTGCAATTAAAACGTGAGCCCGCTTAAAATGAGTGTTTGTAAGCTGACCCGGGCTGGGCTCTCGGTTTATTAGCAGCGTTTGGTCTAATTTCAAAACCTTGTGGCGTTGCAAAATCGGGGTGGTAAACAGTTGAATCTCTTCTCTTTGTTGTAGCTTCTCGCTGCCCTTAACGCGTTTTGATGTGGGTCTTATCTTAGCAGTCCTTTGTGGGCTGAGAGGTTAAGGTAAATGTTAGACTTCGGAGTATTTAGTGTCATAAAAGGGAAAAGATGTTTATATTCTTACCTGATCTAAAATCTGATGCATCTCTTAAGTACTATCTATTAAAGTATAACTGCTTTGACATTGGGTTGTCCTCTTTCTTGTTCTGCTTAACGTGGTGAAACTAAGATGGGTTGTTTTCCAGGCTGTGGCCGTTTATAGTTGAATTTGGTTTGGGGGTCTTGTGAAATGTGCAGAGGATCCCCAGCCTACTTTGGGTTTCCTCAGTGCCCCTGCTTGCACGCTGGAAGAAGCACACCAGTTGCCTTTTCAAAACACTCCCAAACCTCTTTGTTGTCAGGGATAATCCTCTTACTCTGCTCAGAACTTTAAATTGTAACTTGTGAGGGAGACTGAAAAAAAGATGAGAAATATAAACTGATGAGCCTATAAATAGGAGTAATTAAACCACCAGTCACTGGCTCCCTGAATGCTACAGTTGTGACAGCTGAGACTCAGAACTGATCTAATCTCTCCTGCTCTTGAAAAGGTGGTTAGAAAAGCCCAATCACAGCATGGAAAAATGTATTGATTTAATTTATTTTTTTTTATTCCTTTTCTCTCTTCAGTGTGGTATGAGAGAAATAAGCTGGTGATGTGTGCCTTGTAAAACACAGATCCTGCTGATCTCTTTTGGACTATGCTAACAACAGCAAAAGAGAACTGTGGCAAGGCTGTAATTCCCACCAGGTATTAGTTTTCAACAAAAGGTTTCTTGCTTAGCTGATATCCCCTTAGGTTTGTAAATGAGACCCTGGTTCTGTCACTGGTTACTTTTTCTGCCGACGCTTTCATCTTCCTGTAAGCTAATAAAGGGCTGGGAAGGGTGTGCTGCTGAACCCCCGAATCAGAGCTGCTGCAAGGAGTGTTCCGTGCGTAGCAAGGACGACTAGTTTAATTAGAGCGTGGGTTTACGTGTGCCTGTGTAGCTTTCTGGAGTGTGTTTATTGGCTGTGATGCCCTTTGCTTGGGTTAGCCTCCACACCTGCTCAAAATAGAGGTTGGAGAAGGAAAGTAGGGGAGAAGAAAAAAAAAAAAAAAAAGTCTAAAATGCATTCCATCCCTATAAAAGGAAGTGTAAGAGAAAGTCCTCTAAAGGGGTTGTGTTACTGGTGGCTGTGTCTGCAGTCCCCTTGGCTTCTCCTCTGCTTTTGGAAGGGATGTAGCCACCAGGGTTCAAAAGCACACATGTGATGGCAGCACTTCAAATGAAGCCGTCTCGATCACCGGTCCGGAACCGCTGAGCAGAGATCACTAACACCCCCATTTTTCTATTTGGGGTGGCTGACAAATGCATCTTCCTACTCAAAGCCAAAAATACAAAGATGAGGGAGCAGGAGAACAAGTCACCGGTAGAACCAAAGTTACATAAAGTGCAATAAACTCCATCGGTCTCCCAGATGTAGCTTTGCTTTTGCTCTTTA
Organism: Actenoides hombroni; assembly: GCA_024336885.1. NCBI lineage: Eukaryota > Metazoa > Chordata > Aves > Coraciiformes > Alcedinidae > Actenoides > Actenoides hombroni. The sequence continues at coordinate 4,381,392 of WUAM01000133.1, forward strand.
GCTTTCGCCACCTTTGGTAGGAGTGTGTCTTTAGGTGGGGGTGAGATTTTTGATTTTAAACAACCTATCATCTCTTTAACCTCTGCTTTGAGCACAAGTTATTTCCAGTCCACGCTGATCATTAAATGATCTTTTTTTTCTGTTGTTTTACATCGATTTAGCAATTCATATGCAGTTACTTCCAGATGCATTAGGGTTTAGGGTAAGATACAGAAGAAATTATCTTAATTAAAGTTCATGGAATGTCACCGTCTAATAAATCTGCAGGGCCAATAATTTCTCCTTTGTGTATTTCTGCGTTTTTGGATAGAACTCAAAAACTTGCAAAGGTGTCTCTTGAATTCTGCGCGTATTTAAAAAGCTTATAAACTGTTCAAAGTATTGCTGCACTTTTTTTTCTTTGGTTTGTTTGTTTGTTTTTCTCTTGAAGGAGGTAAAATTTTGGAGGTGGAGTAGTGGCAAATAGATGATCAGCTTCTGCAGGCAGCCTGAAATACTTTATTTAACGTTCAGTTCATCCCAGGTGCTGATGCTTGTGCCGTTTCTTTTGTGAGGCTGCATCAAAATAGGACTTTTCTTCACCTTTGAGTAGCTGTTAGATAAATGCAGGTTGGTTTTTAGTTCATTCCCATTTGCTGTAATAACTTGGAAGTATTTTTTAATGTATTTTTCCTGACCTGTGCTGCGTGGGTTGGATTTCTGTTGGTGTTCAGTTCAAGGTACGATGGCATTCACTGGGTTGTCTTGGTGCAAGCAGAATATCCTTAGCTCGGAAAAAACCCCAACAAGACTGATAAGAAGGATCATTTACTTCAGAAGTGGAATTGGTGCATAAGCAATCCTAATGCCCCTTTGAGTGACTTCCTAGAGGTCTGGATATTCTAGAATCTCCAACACTCCAGAGTGTTTCCATGAGAACCTGTGCCTGAGGAGAACAGGCTGGATAAGGCCTGGGGAGGAACGCTGTCAGCTTTTCGGTACGGCAGGAATTGCTGAAACAATTGAAGCATTAACCCTAAGTTTAGACACACGCTCAATTATTTGGCTAGTTTAGCAATTTAGCCTGAAATGCTGATCGGGTCAGGAACCATCCAAAGTGCTGTTCCATTCTGGGGTGAAATACAGCCCTTCTGTATCTGTAACGAGAGTGGTTGCAGAGTCTTTTGCCTTCATCTTTTGATTTACTCTGGAGAACCCAGGGACCTGGTGTAGAAAGAGGAGCAGCCCGTGTCCTTTCTGCAGCTGTGGAGGTGCGTTTTCACCTGTGCCCTGCACAGTGTCACATTTATGGCAACTCTGAGAAATAAAAACGATCTTTTTTTAATTGCCAAATACAAGTCAAAGCCACTAAAACGGTTCTTAGCTGCTGTGTTGTCAGCTCTGTCCCTGGGCTGTGTGGTGGTTTGTTTGGGGTTTCTTTTAAAGTTTATCTTCTAAAATCATGCCTCGTTAAGAACTCCTTCCATCCAGAGCACAGAGATGTAGCGTAGCACGGCGAGAACCCACCAAAACCCCTCCGTGGCGGAGGAGAGGAAATGCAGATGCGTTAACGGGTGACAGGCTAAGAATAAGGCTGCTGCTGCCATAGGTGGGGCCAGCAAGTGCCTGGGCTGTGGCCCATATACAGCTCTCCCTTGGCAAGGGGCTATATTCAGAAGGCTGGTTGTGGGTGGTGAATCCCGAGATGAGATTCCTCGGTGTTTGTATTTAAGTGGGATCGACTGGGACCGGAGAAATTGCCAGTGGAGCTGGAGCAGAGCTCTGGTGTCTGGCAGCGCTCAGCACCACGGTCTCTCGAGGAAGGTGGTAGAAGACCTGGGCAACTGAATAGGTCGTCCCCAAGTGAAGTTTCTTCCTGACCGCTGTCAGACTCTGCCCTAAAACCATGAGGTCTCGTTACATCTGTAACCTTTAAAACGTAGTCGAGGGTGGCTTTGGGTGGTTTGTTTTATTTTTAAGTGTTTTTCCTGGTTGTTTTTCAGTTTCTTTGTGTGTCGTGCCTTCCCGGAGGAAGGAAAATAGATGACTTGTGTTCTCTGTTTACCTTTGATACCCTTTTAATCCAAGCAGTCAGAGTGTGTATGGGTGTAGCTCTTTCACTGACAAAGCAGCTCTAACCAATACGTAAACTTGCAACGCAATATGAAATGAAGGATTTGTACTTTCTGCTAAGATAGAGATGCTTATTAATTTAGCAGTTTGGCTTTGGAGCCGTTGGATTGTTCTCTTTAGTTCCTGCCATGAAAGTTAACTCTGAGAACCAGAAGATCTTTTATTCATTTACTAACACTCTTTATTTTTAATCACTTATAGATGGTTTCATCCAAATATTACTGGGGTGGAGGCAGAAAACCTACTGTTAACAAGAGGAGTGGATGGCAGCTTTTTGGCACGGCCCAGCAAAAGTAACCCAGGAGACTTTACACTGTCTGTTAGGTAAGTTCAAATGTTTTCTGTCTTTCTCTCCAAATTGGTAAAGGTCTTCATTTGATGCTGGTCCGTGGGGAGGGAGTTGTAGATGAACTACTTGTAAGAGATGTGAAAGAATGCACAGATCACTTTTTAGACTGCTGATCACTATTTTCCTTTTCTTCTTCTCCTATTTTCCCTGAAGAGGTTCACAAATACTTTTACCTAACTTAGGGAGACTATAGGTTGGAGAGTAGTGAATTCTGATTCTGCAGAGAGACAGAAAAGTTAATGGGAAGCACAATTAAATTCATAATAACATTACTTGTAGCCCTTAAAAAAAATCTATTTGATAACCATCTGGAAGTAGCAGAGATGATAAGAATTTCTGATCAAGTACGTGCAAGGAAATGCTGTCCAGACTCTCTTCTTACAGGAAAAGTCAGCAAGTTTTTAAGGGCAACTGTGGTGCTGTTTCAGCTTCCAAAATAAGCCTTTTGTAACACTCGACCCCTGATACTGTGTGTGTAGTGGTAGGGATGGGGAAAGGCTGGCAAGAGGAAGTAGATAAGGGAAAAAGGAAAAGTGGGATTAGTGATAAGAATAATGCTGCTTGGATACCTTTGAGAGAACGGGCCTTGCCGAACAGAAGAGAACTCTTTCAGAGAGCTGCTCCTCATTAATACGAGAGCAAATGACTGGCACCAGGCAGAGGCAGCTGTTTCCTGAAGGAGAGATCTTGGCAGTTAGCTTGAAATTCTCAGGTAAGTAGCGAACGAGCTCCGATGGGAGTCCAGAGGCTGTTGAATTCCTCTCACCCCTCTGCTCCCTGTGCTCGTCTGTGCAATTCTTGGGGCTCTGAGGGATTGCAGCTGGAGATGGTGAGGCTGCAGAGCTTACTCTGGCTTCAAGGATCCCTTTGTTAGGGAATTAAGTTGTTTTTTTCCTACTCTTCCTGACTATTGGATAGCCACTTCCCCTTCTTGCAAGCCACCGAAACGTGGCTGAAGCATGTTGCAGAGGTGCACTAGCTTAGCTATTCTGCAGTATTTCAGTTGGAAAGCAACTCAAATGTAAGTATGGATTTCTCTAACTCGGACAACAGAACACTAAATATAAAAGTGATTGATTGGAAATCAGCTGACTTGTGTGGTTGGGGTTTTTTTTTTTCCCCTTTGTTTCAAATACCAGACGAACCGGAGCTGTCACCCACATCAAGATCCAGAACACAGGAGACTACTATGACCTCTATGGAGGAGAGAAGTTTGCTACGTTGGCTGAGTTAGTCCAGTATTATATGGAACATCACGGACAGCTCAAGGAGAAGAATGGAGATGTTATAGAGTTGAAATACCCTCTGAACTGTGCTGATCCTACATCTGAAAGGTCAGAGAAATGGTGGTGAAGAACTTGTGTCCGTGCACTCCTTAGCATGTGTTTATCCCTGTTAACACTTAGTATGTGTTTATCCCTGTTAACACTGCAGGCACCTTCCCTTTGATGAATGGGTGGCCACTACCTTGTGCTAAAAGTGGTCCCACTGAGTTCACTGAGGTTCCTTGCAAAGTAGACTAATCAACGTCACTGAAGCGAAAACAGTCTAAGCCTCAGAACCTGTTTTCTTCAGCATTCTTCCTGCTGTGATAAAATACTAAAAAAAGGGGGCATGCTTCCCTTTTATTTTTACTGGGAAAATGCTTTCTTGTAGAAGTTCTCCTGAAGCTTCCCGAAGCTGTTATTACTGCAAGGAATTCCCAGGTATATTTCTGGGCATAACTTTATACGTAGATTTTATATATACGATTTTTCCAGCAGTGGGCATATGTGTAAGAAAGGGAATGACCTGCAGATGCTCCAGTTGCTTAACCCCCTGTTTTGAGGAGTATGGCTAATGAGTAGAACCTGAGACTTTAGGCTTGACATATACTGCAGAAGTTTTTATACGTCAGAAATATACCTTTATGGCCAGTAGATATCAGTTTATACCTAGAAGTGAAAAAAATAAGGAAAAAAAAATTAAAACATGTTCTCTCCATCCTCAGAATGGCTTGTATTTAACAGTAGTGGGGAGAATGATTGCCTTTTTGGCCATCTTTGTTGAAGAAATGAGACTGGTGTGGTTATCCTGCCCAATTCCTAACGTGATGGAAGGGGAAGGTCTCAAAGGTGCTAAGTTCCCACAGGTTTATTAGGAAATTGCATCCTTAGGAAGGAAATAAAAGAAGAAATGCCTTGAGTGAGGAAGAGGCTGCAGTGGAAGCTGTGTTTGCTGAACACCAGGGAGTCCATCCCGATTGTTGTGAAAGGTCCAAATCAAAGCTTCTTTTGAAGCTTGCACAAACGCCAGATTTCAGTGCTTATGGAAGCGCTTGCCCCGAAGTGTTGCTGTAACCACTCGTGTGTATTTGCACGTACACTTCCAAAGCTCACCTTATTCTTTATTTTTATAAACTGGGAGGCTTTCTGGAGACCTTGACACAGTTGCTCAGTGTATAATTTAGCATAAGCACTTTACTTTTGTTGTAACTCTTTGTAACAAGTGGATTCAGCTATGGCTGGAATGATAAGTAGGGTACCTGTCTATATCTTACTTTATTTAAAGGTGGTTTCATGGGCATCTCTCTGGAAGGGAAGCTGAAAAACTATTAACAGAAAAAGGAAAACATGGAAGCTTTCTTGTGCGTGAGAGTCAAAGCCACCCTGGGGACTTTGTTCTTTCTGTCCGGACAGGAGACGATAAAGGAGAGAGTAATGATGGGAAATCTAAAGTGACACATGTCATGATTCACTGTCAGGTATGATGAAGCACGAGCTTCTTTCACAGGGCTACTTCCATGGGCAGTGGGTTTATCCTAACAGGAAGGTCATGCTGCACTTCCCTGCAGAGCTGAATATGTTCCCCCATCCCCGTGGTACCACGTGTGCTTATATATCATCTGGTTGAGCAAACTGACCAGTTTGGTACCATCAGAATTATTAGTGCATTGTTTTGTTGGGGTTTTTTTTGACTGCTTGCCCGACTGAATCACGTCATATTACTCTGTGCTGTCAAGTACCTTCTAATAGATTTACTTTTGATTGCATCAGAAGTCTGTCTCAAATCCTCTGCTGGTGGAGCCTTTCATGTTCATGAATCTTCATAAGTGAGTTGCAGTCTCCTGGATGAATTATATAAGAATATGAGTAATTGGACAACTAGAGACCTATCCGACTGTAGCCGTTTCTCTGGTCAGTTTATAAAGTTGTACCTGATAGATGGTCAACATTCTGTGGAAATTTGGAGTGTTGAATCCAAAGGAGCACTTTTAAAACTTGAATTTAATATAGGTTAGTTTTTCACGGAAGTATTACTAAATTATTTGGTATTTTTCTCTATGTCCATGGGTTATTTAATAAAAACTAAAAAAAAGAACAGATTTTGTCATTTTTTTACTGCTATCCTAAAAGACAGTGCAACAACTTCATTGTTTAAAAGCAATTAAAATGCACTAACAAAAATAGTTTGGAGGTAGAAGCAGCCTACCAAGACTGTAAAAGCCAAACTACCAGATTTCATTTTAATTTTTTTAATTTATGGGTTTTTTCCCCCAAGAAACCCTCTTTGATTTGCAGTTAACTACTAGCAGCATTTATGATACTGAAGAAAATAACTCGGTAGTGCCTCCTTAAACTAGGCATGGTGCCAGTTGATACCAGCCTTTCAGAACCCAACGAGACTCTTGGAGGGTTTTGAATTGATTTCCAAAGCGACCTGCTGGATTCCAACCACGTAGCTCAGGCCACCTTCCTGAGCTGCCCGAACCTCAGTTCCGGAGGAATCGGCTCTCCTGAAAAGGCATTTAAAATGTTTTTCAGTTAGATGACAAAAAGGGGTAAAGTCTTCCACGGTCTGTGTGTTTCTTTTTATTAAGGTTCCACCATCCCTTAGCAGAGGGGTTTTACTGGATTCTTCTCTGTGTGGTTTTAAAGACAGTTTCTTGTTGTGTTGCGTAGCCTAAAGACGATGTTAGCGTAGACATCGTGGTGTGAAGTGCACTTATTTTGATGAGCATCTGTCTTTCAAGGATCTAAAATACGATGTTGGTGGAGGGGAGAAATTTGACTCTCTGACAGATCTAGTGGAACATTACAAGAAGAACCCTATGGTAGAAACTTTGGGCACAGTATTGCAACTCAAGCAGGTGAGTGACTGGAGAAGACACCACTAAGCTTTGTTACCTTCAGCAGTTGTTCAAGGGCAGGCTTTTCCCTGTCATCTCTGAGACATCCTGGTTTTTTGATGGTTTTTTTTTTTTCTTTTCTAATGCAAAGATGAAGAATTAAACTTCACGGAGCTGGGTGGTGAAGTCAGTCACTTAAACAGGAAACAATTGTTTTTTTTATATGCCTCTGAAGGGTGAGACTTTTATCTAAAAGCAACTGTTCCCTACCTGTGTCCTCTCTACCCTCGCTGCCCTTCCTTGTGTCAGTTGCAAAGTTTTGAAGTCCAAATAGAGGCCTGGGTCCTAGAATTACCTACAGAAAATATACTTAGTGTAAGGGGGGTTGTGTTTTGTCTTCTCAGGGTTGTCGTTTGTTACACCTTTGTTCCCTGTTTTCATCTTCCTTAGCCTCTGAACACGACCCGTATTAACGCTGCCGAGATTGAAAGCAGAGTGCGAGAGCTCAGCAAGCTTGCAGAGACTACAGATAAAGTCAAGCAGGGCTTCTGGGAAGAATTTGAGGTACTTCTTTACGTTCCAAGTGTTCTGGTATTAAATCTCTACACTGCTAAACAGTTAGGTGTGGTGCTGCCTTCCTGATATCTCCTCTCCCCCTCCTTCACTTCAGATCCCTCTCCTTGCTCTCATCTCCTGTGTCAGGTACAGCATGTGTTAAAATTTTACCAGTTCCCCTCTTGTGTCTAGTAAAATGATTGAAATATTTGCCTTTTCTCCTAATTCTGAGAGCTAATTGATGTTCTTCAGTGCTGTTCTTTCTCTACCAGCACAATCCCTCCTGAACGTCCTCCCCAGCATGAGGGAGCCTTATGCACAACTGTATCTGGTTCATCAGAACAAATAATTGGGTTCATTCCTGGATTCCTTTTATTCATGGGCACAGGAGAAGGTCTGTGGACTGAAGTAATCTTTCTGGAGGCAAAGGACTAGTTCCCAGCCCATGTCACTTGTCGTGTCCCATGTACCAGTATGGCAGTGGTGTCTGGTGCAGTTGGAACGTATCAGACGTGTATATGAAGGGAACTGGCTTCTGTTGCATGTCTCAGTGCAGAGGGGTGTTTCAGTTTGCACTCTGCTGTGTTTGGAAGGTTGGATGCTGTTCATCTAAGAAAATTTCAGTGTGTTTTGGGGTTTTTTTTTTAATTTATTATTATTTTTGGAGATCTTAAAACTATTGTGAAGCGGTAGCAGTAGCAAGCTCTGAGATGAAGGAGCACTGATTATATGTATTCATTGGACTCCTGGAGACTTATTTTTGTTTTCTTTGGGTGTTCCATTTCTGCCTGCAGCCAAAATTCCATTTCCCTCCAGAAAGCAGCATTGCCTTTTCTTCTGTCTTATCCATGCACCTCTCGTGCACGTAACATCGCTCTGCTGGCCAAGCTCTCCCCTTCTTTCAAGTCCTAATGTCTAGTGTCAGGGAGCTTCTCGTGTTTGAAAGAAAATACAGCTGAAGCTGGTAATTTCTTGAGTAGACTAAATGAGGTAGGAGCATTAATGAGCACATTCCAAACTACCTGAGTCTAGCCTGGGTCCTAACCCTTCTCTGGGAGTCACTTAATAGCTGCACACACGTGATGGTCATAGCCAGAGACTTTAGAAGTGTCTTAAATATAATGCTCTGGTTTATACCACACATACTTCAGAAAACCACAGTGGAGCCTGAAACTCCACCAGCAGATGGCAACAGGAAACTGGAAAGTCCTGGTCTGTGACAGGCTGGTTTAGGCTGTGTGATACTATTGTGAGAAACTTCTTGAATAGCGATGGATTTGCAAAGCAACCCTTTTGGAAGAAACTCTTGCAACCATTCTTGAAGAAACTCTTTTTTGATCAGATTTATTCATGAGCTGAATGTCCTGTCCAGTCTGCTCTGATGTTCTTCTCAGGAGGAGAAAAATAAATTCATGACGAGCAAAAGACTCTTACCAAAGAGGTAACACATTTCATCACAAATGTGGATGAGTGGGGAAATCATAAAGTGAGGACTAAGCTTTCTCCTGTCTCTTCCCCCGTGCCCAGTGCAGGGGAACAGTCCTTGACCCAGGACTGCTGGGTGGTCAGAATCCCACCCGGAGCTGGGAGCAAGCCAGCAAAGGCTGTTCTGTCCAGTGCTGAGAACCAGGGACTCTGTTGTACCCAAGAGTAGAGTGGTGGATCCCTGCGGAGCAGCTCCCACCTATTGCTCGGGAGCCTCTCCTGGAGCTAAACTGGCCTCATCCTTTGGATTGCTTCTCTCGCAGAGTTCCAGGCGTGAACTCTGGTGTGGGGCCTGAAGGGTCAGGAGGAGCAAAAGGTCCAGCTTGCCAAGGGGAACGACTGCTTGTCCCAGGGCCTGGTTAGTGGTGTGCTTTATTATGTCATGACGTGGTCGTGGGCACTGGCACGTTAGCCAAGCAGAGGGTGTCTCTTGGCTTCCCTGGAGACTCTGAGCATACCTTACTGTGATCCAGAGGGTATAAAAAGGTCAAAGTGTGCCCTGTTGGCTTCTCTTATTGTCACTGGCACAAAGCTACATGAAATAACATTTTGGGGTTTTTTTTCTTTTTACTTGAGGGAAGCAGAAGAGCTTCCAGGGAAGAGCTACCAAGCTCAGGAGGGGCTTAGAGAACAAGTCGTGTGGGGAGAGGCTGAGGGAGCTGGGCATGGTCAGTTTGGAGAAGAGGAGGCTGAGGGGGGGACCTCAGTACCCTCTACAACTACCTGAAAGGAGGTTGTGGAGAGGTGGGTGTTGGCCTCTGCTCCTTAGTTACTCATTCCAGAACCAGGGGAAATGGTCTGAAGTTGCAGCAGGGGAGGTTTAGATTGGATATTAGGAAGAACTTCTTTTAACAGCCTGCCCAGGGAGGGGGTTGAGGCACCAGCCCTGGAGGGATTTAAGAAAGGAGTTGACATGGTGCTTCACCACATGCTCTGGGGGCAGGCATGGACGGGGGTTTTTGTTGGGGTTTTTTTTTGGGGTTTGTGTTTTGTTTTGGTTTTTTCTAATGGTCAGGTATTTAGGTGTTTTTTGTTCTCGTAGGGATGGTTGGACTCGGTGATCTAGGTCCTTTCCAACCGTGATTATTACTGCTGTTCTTGTGAGGGCCTTTAGGAATGGACTGTTGATTTGTCAGAATATGACTCAACTATTACTTGACACTTACGACTTCTTTTCTGACCTCTGGTCCTTGTTGAATAAATCTCCTAACGGATTCATCAGCGGGTCCTCAGAAGCAAAGTGGTGTGCCCTTCCTCAGGAAGGGTATTTGCTAGCAAACAAGAAGACCTGCAGAAAAAGTAAATGTTAAGAAATAAAACATTTTTCCCCGTGAGACATTCCACTTTTCTTTCCCCTTCACTGCTGTTAGTGAGGTCAACACTAAACCTTTTTTTTTTCCCCCCTCTTTTTCTTTTTTTTTTTTTTTTTTTCCTTTCCCTGGAAATGAAGCAATCTCAGAGCATTTTAGTGTCGTGGTTTTTCATTCACCTCGGGTGAGCTGTAGCTGTCAGCCTTGGTGGCAGGGAGGGGGGCAAGCTCCAGGTTGTCCGTGGATCTCTGCCTGGGCTGTTTATGAGTTGGCAGTCCAGATGGTAGTTATAAATTACTTGTCTTCAGGCATATTTAAGAATGTACCTTTTGTCCTGTGAACCACCAGACGGAAATGTTGACAGTCCTTGTAATGTTTTTCCTTCTGAAAAATGGCTGTTTGGTGAGTTTAATGCTTGGCTGTTGTAGTGGAATTGATGGCTGTGTTTCAGATTTATTGTTGCATTGTGTACATCTCTTAATGGGCTTGTTAGAAGTCGCTGCTGCTCACGGATCTCTCCTCAGGGATGCTCAAAGCAATAATAATTAACTGTATGAAGTGAAGATGTTGGAAGCTATGGTTTCCACGCGCTTAATTGTTCCCATTTTTTTTAACCTGCTAGCAAAGTTTCAGCTTTCGGTTCCTTTCCTTGGCACCTCGCTAGGCTGAGACTTAAAAGTGTTAATGTTATATAAAGGTGCTGTGTGCTAATGGCACTCGAAAGCTCTCGCAGCGTGGCAAGAGCTGAGCTTGCTGCAAAGTGCTGTTCCAGCCATGGTGAGGAGGAGCGAGGAGGACGTGTCTCTGCCTTTACCTCCCAGCTCTTCTGCACTGCTTTGTTCTTTGTGTTCCCTGTCTTCAGGATGAGCCTAATTGTCCAAGGTCACTAAGTGAGGTAGTCGCAATAGCCGAGACTGAAATAGAAGTGAGCAAACGTGCCTGACATGCCCATGCTTTAAAGTAAAAGCAATCTCTGCAAGAGTGTTATGGGTAAAATAAATAATAGAAAGGGGAGCAGCTTCCAGAGCCCGAGTGTTCCTTTCAGTCAGGCCAGTGCTGCTTTGGGGATTAAAACTTGGAACAAACCCATTGAAATTCTGGTCCCTGCAGCTTCACTGCGAGCAGGGAGATTTGCTACTAAGCAGTATGGAATTGCTGCTGTCCCTGTCATGTTAATTGTGAACCAGGCACGGAGAAATTAGCTCCTTGCCAACAGCAGAAATCCCCCTGCAGATTTATTGTTTCTGCGCTAGGATGATTTATGAAGAACCCTGTTGGTAGTTACCTAATAGTCCCTCCTCCCCCAGCAGGGTAACGTAAGAAACCCGTGCAAAAGTTTGTGCTGGTTTAGTGCAGTGGCCTTGTGTTGGTAGGGGAGGAAAACCAGAGCACTTAAAAACTGGTACATGGCTGTGGTGGTGGGTTGGACATTGGTGTTTTACCTGTCCCACCCATACCTTTGAAAATACTAGTGTGTTCCCATGTGGATTTTGGTTTTGGGGGAGTAGACAAGAATATCTTCCTAACGTTCTGCTTCTAACCGCTGAAGGACTTGTCACTGTGCTTGATATTGAAATACAGCTGCTTGTGTTGATGTGCTTCGGGTTTTCTGCGTGCTCCATCCTCCTCCTTGGCTGTCTAGGGTTGGTCTGGCTGCAGCTTGTGAGGGCCCACTCTTGTGGAGTTCATAGAATCATAGGATGGTAGGGGTTGGAAGGGACCTCTGGAGATCATCGAGTCCAACCCCCCTGCCAGAGCAGGGTCACCCAGGGC
>WUAM01000133.1:4403000-4415317 GCA_024336885.1 Actenoides hombroni
CACGGGGACTCCACCACTGCCCTGGGCAGCCTGGGACAGCCCTGGACAACCCTGCAGGGGAAGAAATTGTTCCTCAGATCCAACCTAAACCTCCCCTGGCATGTTCTGATAGAGTTCAAACAAAAATTGTAGTAGTAGAATGCTATGCAGAATACTTGAATTTCACCCCAGTAAGGTAATTTGGGAAAGAAACACTGGGTTTTGAGAAACTTCTTCTGGAACTTTCTCCTCTATACTTGCTTTAATTGCAGTTGGAAAGGGAGAAATTTTGGGGGGAAAAAACCTCAACAACTGGCAAAGTCAATTAGGGCACCTTTATAGGAAACAGTATGAGGTTGTGCTCCCTGTCTGCCCGCTCTGATAAGAAATTAGGTAGCCACATTGGCTGGCCTGTTGTCACGCAGGGCTTGTCACCAGCAGGCCTGCAGACGTGGCTGTGGGAATAGCTGCCTCCATTCCCACAGGCATACCTGCTTTTGGTTTGTGTTCAGGAACAAATTTCCCTGCTTCTCTAGAGCTTTCCCTCTCACACTGCAGTGCTGAGAGCCCCACGATGCCAGAGGTTCAGCGTTGTGTCCAATATTGTCTGTCTCCTTACAAGTGCAGAAGAAAAGCAAAGTGAATTTGGTTTAGTTTGTGGTCTTTGTTTGTTTGTTTGTTTGTTTTTCCCTTGTAGAAATGTTTATATACCCCTGCTTCTAGGAAACAAGTCATTCTTACATTTCCATTATTCTGAATTAGAAAGGATAATTACAGGAATTCATCAGAAGGAAGAGAAGCCTTTATCTACTTTATCTTGGCTTGTTTTATCTGTTGCAGTCAGCTTAAGTAATAGAACTGACAGATTCTTTTTAAATTGCTTTTACCATGCAGTAGATCTGTGACTTGAACTGCCGTTCATCATGCAACTGGGGGGGGGGGGGAACCAAGCCCCAGTTTGAGGCTTCAGAATATTACTGGCAGGTGAAGGGTTTGTAGCCAGTGAACACGACAGAATGCAGCAGAGTTTGAACCTCTTGAGTTTTGTTTCAATCGTCTTTTTTAGCATTAACTTTCCAAGTAATCGATCTGGGCTGGGAGTGATTTGTCAGGAGTAAGTAGGAGGCTGAGAGGGGAGAAGTTCGCTAAAATGACAGAACAAGTTGAGCAAGTTTGGAGGAAATCTTGAAAGGCTGTCTTGGAAAAACTTCAACCTGCATTTCTCTACAGAGCGTTCTTAATGGAAACTCAGCAGCCAGAACTCCCCAGAGGCTCTGACAGCCTCTGTGGTGAGATTGATTCAGGCCAGTTATTTAGTACTTGTTCGAGCATTTAAAAAATAAAAAAAAAATAGAAACACCACCAAAAAAAAATCAACCCACCCCTCCAAAAACCCAGCACCCTGTAAAACTTTAATGTATACATAGGTTTCAGTGTATGCATCTGTTAGGAATATTCATTTTGAGAAGTAAAAAAGCCATATCCTCTTTTTCTTTTCCTAGTGTAGCTTTGCTTGCTGGAGCATCTTTAGAGGAACGCCAGCACAATTGGCTGCAGCCTGCAACATATGCTGCAGAATACAAATAAACAGATTGGCTTCTTTTTATATCAAACCTAATGGGCTAAGATGTTATTTTATTAGAGATCTTGCAAACAACGTTGTTACTCATTTGGCCACAGCTCCAAGCTGGAAGTAAGGTCAGTGGGAAGCCCAGGGGCTGGTACTGGCTATTAAAGGATAACAAGTGGCTGCTTCTGCCAAGTAAGCTGAAGATTGCGTACGGGTGCTGGTTCATAAGGTTGGTATGTTCTGCTGGAGATGGTGGTGGAAAGGGGAACACTGAAAAGTGAGGCTTTTCAGGTCTTGTGACCAGTAGCTAAAGCCAGCCTTTAGGTCTTATCTGTGTTATCTGTGTGTTTTCTGCAGAACTGAGCTCTGTTCTCCTCACAGCCAAACCTTTCTTCTAAAGAACATACCTGGTTAGTTGCACGTGTCACTTCTGCGCTGCTTCAGTGATTGTTTTCTATTAGTAATTCAAAACCTGGCTTTTTTGTTGTGTTTTGCTTCACAGAAGAGTAAGAGGAAAGGTCACGAATACACAAACATTAAATATTCTTTATCGGACCAGACAAGTGGGGATCAGAGCCCTCTTCCACCCTGTACCCCAACCCCAACGTGCCCAGAGTAAGTTCTCTTCCGTTGTTAGCGTGCAAGTTTTGAACTGTACTAACTGACCTTCAGGGACCTCCACTGAGCACGAGGTGTCACGTTGCCCCGTGCTTTGCTCTTACAGCAAAGCCAGCGCAATACAATGTCCCTGAATTACATTGTGCGTACACACACGGCTTTCTCAAACTGGCTCCTTCAGGCTGTGAACGTTTGCTTCGTTTCAGGATGAGAGAAGATAGTGCTAGAGTATATGAAAATGTGGGGCTGATGCAACAGCAGAAAAGTTTCAGATGAGAAGACGTAGAGAGCCTTCCATGCAAAGGCAGGTACGTGTGCTCGGGAGCGAGCGGTGGCAGAAAACGCACACGGAACTGAACGCCGAGCAGAATTTACCAGCAGGACTTTCTAGTGCCCAAAATGCACGTCAATGAGAACCCGCAGGGTGTTTAAATTCCAGAAGCTCATTTTGATTAAGTTGCACCTATGTCTACCCTTTTGAAACGAGGTGGAATATTAGCTTGGTAGTTTGGCCTTTGCTCACACATCCTGACTCACCGGTGACAGAAGCTGGAAGTCTTTGTTATTCAGGAGACTGAAATTCTGCAATGCGAGCAAAAGATGAGTAGCGTCTACAGTCTAAACTTCCTCTGTCTTTTAAAAGTGATCTTTGCTTCTGGTCGAGGATGGGGATTTGTGTGCATCTAAAGAGATTGAAAGAACATGTCGTGCTCAGCCTCCTAAAAGATGTGATGAGCAAAGTTGCTGCTGTGCCTGCGTGGTGTGAGCAGCTGCTGTAGTGTTGTTGTCGTACCCGTAACAATTAAATCCCTGCTTTTTGCTGGGAGAGAGATCTGTAGGTTCTCTGTGTTGTGTTTTAAATATCTGTTGTAATTTGGTTCTTGCAGTCAGACAGCAGACTGTATATATATATATATATATATATGTATCAAGAGAGATTATTAGCTAGTAATTTTATCTGATACTTCACTTAATAGACTGTGAATACAGCAAAGGAATCTCTTTGAATTTCAGGTGTCTTGAGTCATTAACTTCTTTTGGGTTCTAATCTAAAGCCTTTTGTCATCTTTTCCCCTGTGTTTTCAAAGGCCTCAGAAATCCTCTTTTCCCTCCTTCCATTTGGCAACTCTGTGCTTCACCCATTTAGCCCAGGGACCTTCTCCCAAGTTTATAGACAATCTCATCTTCTACTGCCAAAGTTACCACACAGTTTATAAGCAAGGCTTGACTTTTGCTTGAGTTGAAGGCTGTGTTGGGTCAAAATGGAGCACCTCTGTATAATGTCCCAATAAGAAATAACTGATCTGTTTTGTTTTGTTTTGTTTTCTAAATAACTTCTTATTTTCTTCTCCCTTCCTTTCCAGAGATGAATATGGTTTTTAAAAAGGTCAAGAAAGAGTTGGAAGGAGCTTCACATGGATGGTGAACTCTGAGGGCTTGGTACCTTTTTATTTACGGTTTTAATCCTTCAACAGTAGGCGAAACTTAAGACCATCTAAAGATTGTTTATATCTCTTCTCTCCAATACCTGATTTGCAATTGCTCATTTTCCAAATAAAAGGAAATCCTTTCTACAATGTAGACAACAACTTTGTAGAGTCAGTTTTGAATCCTGCAAACTGTTGGACTGTCATCCGTTTGTTTTTTAAATTGTATTTTTATTTCACAGTATGGCTGTTAGTTGGGTTTTTTTTTTTTTCCTTATTGAGCAGTTGTGGGATTTATTTTAATTTTTTGGGGGTGGGGGGTGGTGGGAGAGCAATGATGTGGATAAATCCGTTACACTAATGTAAAATACTGATGGGAACAATACTTGATTGATTGAAAACCAGCATGAATAGAATCAGCTACGTGATAAAATTAGTCCTAATACATTTCAAACTCAGACTTGAGTTTCATAGGGGTGAGTAGTTATTGATATGAAGGTGCTTTTTGTGATAACTGAGGGCTTTGATTATGACTTAGCTGAGTGGCTGGAGGGGCTGTTTTTGAGGAGTTATGCAAGGGAGCCTTTACATCAAACAAAATCTTTTTTACACGATCTCTACCCAAACCAGAATTTACCGTATCCCTCGAAAGACACAGTTGAGTGAGGACACTGTCTATGTCTATGTTATTTTATCTGTCTTCATCTATTAAGCAAGAGATTGAACTCGTAGAGTTAAGGTATTTTAAAATAAGTTGCGTGGTGACACCTTGACAGCACATTAGAACCAGTGAAACGTGTCACCCACCGTGCGAGCTGTCACCTCAGCGGGAGGTGACCTCTCCCCCTTCTGCTGGGGAGGTGGAAGCTGTTGAACCTTCTGATTATTTTTTGTTGTTGTTTTTTTTTTTGTCAGGCCTTATACTTAACGTCATAAATTAAAGTTGGGTGAGGAAAGCAGCACACAGAAGCTGGCTACCCACTAAAATTGCCTTAGTTGTAAGGGCAGCACGGGCAGCAGGGCCGGCAGGCTCGCTCTGGTTCGCTTCATCAGGCAGGAGTTAATTGCTGTTCTACCCGAAGTGCCTTTCAGAGCTGCATGGATCATTTTTTTTTTTTGCTGTCCCTATTCGATTAAAAAAAAAAAAAAAATCAGATTAATCTGAAACCACTTCAGATTGTTGTCAATGAGACAAAGTCCTCTTCTAGAGACTCTAGAAGGAAGAACTGCTCTTCAGCGGCCGGTTCGTTGGGTTTCTTCACTCCCTTTGCTCTGCTCAGTGGTCCAGCCCAGGCTGCCCCGGCTGCCGTCGACCTGTGCATGGTAACGGCGGAACGGGTCCCGAGGAGGGGGCACGGCTGCTGGCTTCCCAACACCTTTCCCCACTTGGGAAAGAACTTCCCAAGTTCCCAGTTCCCCTTCTGGGGGAAGTTCCGGCACGTAAGTGGCATTCAGGAATCTCTGCCCTTTCCACGCGGCGGGTGCCGGTGGGGAGCTCCACGTTAGCCCGCTGTCCACCAGGCTGCGGGGCCGGTGGAGTCGGGTCGCTGGCCTCACTGGTGAAATTAGCCTAAAGCCCAGAATGTCCTTAATGCAGCTTTGTGAAAGGTTAAGTGGGAGATTACATTACCTTTTCCTGAGAGTGCTTTGCAAAATCAAATATTTGAACGCTTTGTTTGAACTGAATGAAGGTGCTTCTTTAACGTTCAGCAGAATTTTGTTTGCCTGTTGTCCTTTTTGTCTTTTGAGGCTTTGGGATTTTATTTGGAACTCCTGTCACCGTACCACGTGTTTTGATGTCACAGCCTTATCCTCTAGTCATAAAATGCTTGTGCCCTTCCTAGCTCTAAAATTTCTAGTCGTGATGAGAGAGAAATCTATTGGTTTAGTAGTGAGATACCCATTTGCCATCGCCCGCTTCCTCTCCTGGCCCTGTTCACAGCTTCCCCCTGCTGAACAGGGATCAGTTCTAAGCCTTGGTATTTGTCTAGAGCAGTTGACAGCAATTAAATATCTGCCTAAATCTGTGTAGAGTTAGAGGAATTCTACACATCTTACGTTATCCTAGGAGGTGGGACACGCCTTCGGGTTTGGAGCCGTTCTGCACCAAACTGAAAACTGGGGAGGGGTAAAAGTCCAGAGAAAGGAGAGAAGGATCCCCAATGAATCTGAACTGTTAGGAACTCAGTTCAATGTGATGTGTCTTAAAAGATTGACCTGTATAAGCAGCAATCAGTTACATGGCCAACATCAAGTTGCCTCTTATGACCTCATTTTAGCTGTTTAGAACCTGCCGCTGTAGGATTATTTTCTTTTTTTTTTTTTTTCTTTTCTCCTCTTTTTTTTATCCTTGGAACCAGGGAATTCTTACTGCAGAATGTGTATTAATCCTGGGGGAGCATATGGTGGGAGAATGTCAGTGAGGGTGGAGCAGAATCTGAAAGATTGTGAGTAAATGCTGCTCTCCGGAGCAGAGCGGTAGGCTCTGCTGAGTACCAAAGGGGAGACCTTGCAACACAAACTCTGTCTGCCTTCCGTGCGCCGCCAAGAGAGGGGCTGTCCTTAAAATGTGCTCTCAAATGGTTTTTAAACCGTGGCTGGAGTTTTAAGACAGATGAAGCAAGGAGGAGGAATGTCCTTTGGTTCAGGGGAGACGAGCGAATGTGGGTTTCATGCGTTTGTAGTGAGGTTTTTAGAGAATAAATTGTAAGCGTTGATTTAGAAGCTTTTGCTGTGTCAGTGGAAGGGAAAAGGGTTCGGAAGTGTTCTGTTGTAGGAGACTTTATACCACAAGGGAAACTAACCCAGCTCCTAAGGCACAATAATTCCTGCCAGCACGAATTTGCTGCAGACTTCATTTACTGAATGTTTCCTAGTGTACATTTTTAGTTTCAGCTAACTGTTGGTAGGACTGATTGGTTCTCCTATTAATCCTGACCAAACTTTCCCTTTTTCCTCTTAAGCAATGTGTTTGAGACACGATTAACTAGGATACGGCTAACGAAGTTCTAAAACCTGTTTCCTTTTTTTTTTTTTGTTGTAGGGATGGGAAAAAAAATCACAGCTGGTACTAGGATGTGTTGTCAGGTTTTGATTTTCTACCCATAACTTCATAATTTCAAATTAATTTTTAATTCCTCCCTCTTAAATAGTGAAACCTAATTAATAATTTCAAGCCTGTTTATTTATGACATTATTGTGATGATTTATTTTTTTTTTATTACAGTACTAAAGACTAATGAAAAAGGATCCTCTTATTAGGTGGAGTAGACCTTGCATTTATTTTGTTGTTTGTTTTATTTTTTTTTTCCTTCCTGCAATGTATGAAGTATTGTACCAGAGTATTAAATGAAATGTAATATTTTATTGAAAAATTTCTATCCTTTAAAAGGAATACATTTAGGATGTCATCAATTTGATGTGAATCATGTAAATGTTGATAATGCGCTGTTTATTCTACATCTAGTGTTTCAAAAGACTCACTTATTGCCTTTTGCCCACGTACGTTCTGTAGACCATTTACAATTGTCAAAATGTGACATTAAAAGAATAGTTCCTGTATAGAAATATCTGGTGGTTGTCCCTTGTTTTCTGTGCTGGTGTTTATGGGTCTGAGCTCAGCCGCTCCGCTAACCGCGTTGTGATTTCCATTGCTGCCAAGCTATGTTACTGGGAATTAAAAGCATATCTGTAAAGATCAGAACTTCAAAAACAAACAAACAAACAAGTGGGGGGGTGGTAAAATAAAATAAATAAAAAAAAAGAAATAAAAAGTGGTTTTCTTAAGCTGGTTTGTCAGTTGCTCTGTTCTCCAGCTCGCAGCCAGAAGCGGTGGTGTTGTGGGGGCTCTAATCTCCGTGCCCGGATCAGGGTGTTCCTGAGCTGCTGAGCTCCCCGCCGACGAGATGTGCTGGGAGAGAGCAGCTGTCCTGCCCGAGAGCCAGCGGAGCACAGCTCTGACCAAACATCATGTGTATGAGCCTTTATCTTCCTCTTCCTCCTGCCCGCCGGCTGCCCCGTGGGAGGCTCTCCGTGCTCTCCAGGTACTGCCTCTCCAGCTTGCCCTCTCTGGGGTCCTGTCCTTCTCCCTCTGCTGCTCCTGCTCTTTCTTTCCTGTTCCACCTCCAGATGACTGACCCTCGTCGTTCCTTTCCTGATTTTTGAACTTGGGTGTGGAACGTGCTCAGAACTGGGCTGGGGTGGAGGTTTGCCTCTTTTTGTGGTTAGTGCATAATCAGTCAGATTTGATTGGGAGAACTGAAGGACAGTCCTGCTCTTTCTCTGTCCACATCACACTGCCACCAGCTTTTCTGGGGTGAGGGAGAAAGAAGCTGTTGCTCTCACTCTTGCTGCTCCTTCCTTCCAAGTCTTGTCTTTGGGGCTGCACTGGTTCCCGAGATCCTTTTATGCTGGCACCATGAGGTGACTGAAAAGAGGGACTGCTGCTTTGAGAAGGAACTGTCGTGCACCCCAGGCTCCTTTCTGCCAACTGCTGCTGCCCCTCTGTGAAAGCTGCCAAAGATTTCTGACTCTCTGTGGCACTTTGAGCTCTAGAGGCTTCCAAATCTGTCCTGTTCTACCTGGTCCCTAGGCTGGAGCAGAGCAGCGGATGCATGTCCCCAAGTATTGCATATCTGTCTAATTTTAGGTCCACTAATGCTGCTTTTTCTTTCTTATAGCTGTTGGAACATTCCCACCAGGCATGTCATTGCTGCTCCTGATTCCCAGAAACGAGACAGCCCGAGTGGCTTTGCTGAAGGGTTTTTAATTCAAGAAAAGGTTCCGCTAAGCATTAGCTCTTCCCTCAATCCTGCTTTTGGGGCTGAGTGGTAAGAAGGCAGCTGAGCCATCCTGCAACGAAATAAAGGCTGCTTGTTGTAACACAGACAACACGAGCGGTGCCGGTTGAACGCAGAGCAAATATCAGCTGAATGTGTAGTAAAACAAGCTTAATCTCAAGGCGATGGCGAAGCGTAGAGATAATCTACTGAAATGCCAGGAAGGAGGCAGAGCCCTGTGGTTGAGGCAGCTTCACGTACCAGCTGAATTCAAATGAGGACAGTAGCTATGTAGAGCAGCTTGATTTGTAAGGCGATTATCCCGCGGAGTAAGATTTTATTATTTTATTTTATTTTATTTTTTAATGAATGCGTCTTAACTGCTGGGCCTCCATCTCCCTGAATTGCAGTGGCTTTTTAATCTGCTTCAGGGCTGGGGAGGGAGGGGACTGGTCCAGTGTGAGAACTTTGACAAAGATGGGAAGCGGTGACACTTGCAGCACCTCCTGCTCTCTCCCAGCCTGCTGCCCTGCGTGTTTTGCTTGCCCCACATAGGTACGTATGAAGAGAATGAATTCTCACGGTGCTCTCGGTGTTTCTGCAAACCTAGGTGATCAGATACTGCTCAAGGCCGGGTTTATCTTCATAAAACCTTGAAACTTTGGCCGACTTTGTTCAGTAGGAGCTCCTGTGCAGGTCGGTTTCTGTCAGGTGGATTCTGAATGGTGCCTCCTGAGCATCCATCGCACGGCTCTTCTGGTCCAGGCACGAGAAGAGCCCGATGGCTCGGGAAGAATCAGGGTGTCCTTCAGTTCATCTATTGCCTGTTTCCAAAGAAAATGTTCTTCCAGTGCCTCTCTCTCGGCAGAGCTGGTGCAAAGGAGGTTTTTCAGGGGAATGGTTCTTGTTTCATGTCCTTGTGTATTGCCCCGGGTTGTGCTTTTAAAGCCTCCACGTGGAATTGCCCTGGAGCCCATCGCACGGCACTTCTGCTTCAGGTCTCCAAAATCTGCCTTTGCCTTGAGCTGGGGCCGGAGGCTTAAATGTGTATCTATTTATTTTATTCCCACCCCCCCCCCCTTTTTCTTTTGTAGTGGTTTGGAAAGATACCTTCAAAGGATTCTTTAATATGCCCATTGCTTCCCGTTTTCCCCACGGGGTACGGCCCCAGCGCAACAATTCATAGATCAAAACATTTGATTTGAGAAAACCCGTCTCTCCCAATGAATATCTCCAAGCTTTGGAGTGGTTGCTACATTTTCAGCTTTCATCATCTTGACAACTCACTGTTTTTTCTTGACTACGTGCAGGTTTGCCCCTGATGGAGGGAGGATCTGTGGATTCTCATGCCGGTGCTTTTCTCAGTTTCCTTATTTGTGTCGCTGGATGTGAAACGGGAGGGGGAGGAACTCTCTAGTCTCTCCCGTGCTAAAAATCGGGCTGGAAGATGCTGTGATTTCTTCTGGTCTTTTTATTTAAGTCCTGTGTCTCAGCTTAGTTTATGATTGTTTTTTTGTGGCTGCAATCTTTAATTTTATAGCTCCGTGACAGTCCTGTGTGTATTTACAGCTATGAATGATAGCAACGTAGAGAGAAAGTGCTGTAGAAGAAAGAGGAGAGAGAAATAATACCTAAGTGGTGGCTGTTTCAAACGGCTTGATCTCAATTTCTCTTGTGCATTTATGGTTTTGTATTTGTAGAGCGGGTGAGCGTCCTTCTGCACAGCGCTGTCCTTCCTGCTGGCCGGGCTGCGGGTGTGTGGAGCAGGTCGAGGGCTGGCTAGTCAGGATTGCTTGTGATCCCTGGCTCAGAGGTGTCTGCCTGGCTGTGGCCATCCTGGTTTGTTCAGTCCCTCTGTGGCCACCCTGCCCTTCCTGAGAGAGCTGGTGTCCCTTGGGGGCCCGTGTTCCGGATACCGACCCGCGCACGGTCACGTCCTCCCGCCGCGTTCCTGGGGCTTCTGGCATCCGTTGGCAGCAGCTGATGGTGCTCCTGGCCCTGGCCTAATTTAGCAGAGCAGAAAGCTGCTTTAATTGGGGTATTCTTTGTGTAGGCAAACCAACAAAGCTCCCCGGCACTTCGCAGCCCCGCGAGCTCCCCGAGTCCTTCCCCGGCAGCGTCGAGATCTGAGTTCCAATGTTCACCCACTGGGCACGTTGTGTCAGTGTTCGGTCTGCTCCCCTCTCTTTGGTCTCCTGGAGCCCTCTCGTTAACCACCGCCGTTCGTTACTGTAATTAACGACCTTTCTGTACGGTGCAGGCAGCTCGAGTTCCTCCCGGCTCGAGCTCAGGGAAACGTGGTCCTTGGGAGCATCTCCCCGCCAGGGCTTCGCGCTGCCCTCCCTGCACCTGCCCTGCCCTGGGGGTAGCCTCCAGCCTTCCCGTCCCCATCATCCCGAGGCTGCTGCTGTCCCCTGATGAAGAGATCTGGCTAAATACTCGATGAAATTTGAAATCACTCCCTAAGGGTTCTCCCACAAGGATCCAGCTGAAAGTTTTAACCTTTTGATTCATAGCGGCTCATAATTGTACAACGCGGTGGCGGCTGCACTGAGTTTCTATCAGCTGTGGTCCATTTCCCAGGCCTAGATCTGCATAGTAATTATCAGTGGCTGGACAATCTGCTCCTAGAATTCAGCTGAATCAATCAAAAGGGCTCTTGAGTGGTGACTTCCACTGCAGAGACCCATTTCTGCCTAACGTGGAAAAGCAGTAGACTCAAGTTACTGAAATTGCTCTTCCCGGGCACAGGTCACTGGGTGGGCTCAGTCTGGACCATGAAGCTTTTGTCAGAGGCTTGAGAAAACCAGGCAGCTGCTCTCCCAAACACTCAGTGCCTGCTGTTGATGCAAAGCAAAGATGGGGCCAGCGTGTTACTGTCACCTTGCAGAACAAGTCAGCGTGTGCTCAGGGTGATGGGCTGGGACACTCTGCTCCCTTCCCAAAGGAGCTGCTGGGGTCCCACTCCCTGTAGCTGCATCGTGCCCTTTGAGCATGAAGCTCTTTAGGGTGAAATACAGTCTTAATGGGAACGCAGCTTGGGAAAAGAAGTGAAGGATGGAGCCCTCTTCTTGCCCCCTACCTGGGCTTGCTTCATTTTTGCTGTCCTTGCTCCTGGTCACCATCACCGTGCCTTCAGCTGTAGGGCAGGAGGGCTGCTGCTGGGAGGGATCTCCCTCCCAGGGGCTTAGAGCCTTTTATTCCCCCATCTCACGAAGGGTGTGGGAAGAAGGGCCGTGGTGGTGGTGAGATTGCTTCTGCAAGGCTTGTTCTCCTTTCTTTGGCCGGTCACTGAGCGTTCCTGACCCACAGCACGCTCGGAGAGGCTTTGTTCCAGGCTGTGCTGCCAAGGGGCTGGTTGCTGGTGTGCAAGAGCCTGGAGGCTCCTGCCTGGGAGTGCTTGTAGCTGAGCTGCAGGAGCTGCTTTGGGCTTCACACATTCAGCATCTCTGGGCTTTGGGGCAACGGGGTTGAGTTAAACGATCCGGCTCTGCTGAGTTTGACCCTCGGAGATGCAGGGAATAAATAGACTGTGCTGACGTGTCAGGCATGTTGTGAAAATAAACACCGTGGAGATCTCAGGCCTCTCAGATCTTACCCTGGTGGGCACCACAGATACCTGGTTACCTACAGCTCACCCGGCTGGGTCGCTGACTCCGCTCCCCTGGAACCCCCTTCACTGGAGAGGAGGGGCTCATTTCAGCCCCTGGTGCCACCAGAATGGGTGAGGTCTTGCTGTGAGCCCCAAGGATTGCTCAAGAGGCTGCCAACAGCCTTTGCTGCACCGTCCCCGTGCCGCCGCGGTGTCCCCGCTCCCTCTGCAGCACCCCGCCTCGCTCTCGCACGCCCTCGGGTTAATTATTGGTACCTTAAATGTGCAAGAAAAAAAAATAATAATAAAGGGCTGTGTTTGCCTTTTCCATCACTGGCTTCCTCTTTGCTGGG
>WUAM01000133.1:4423428-4434918 GCA_024336885.1 Actenoides hombroni
CGGCCCCAAAACGGGGGAAGGAAGGGAAAGAAAAAAAGAAAAAAGAACGCTCTTGTGTCAGGTTTTACACCCCCAAAAAAAAAAGGTTTAGGGCGGCTGGCTCGGGGGGGTGGGGGGGGGCTCACCCAGCCCCAGGCTCCCCTCCTGGGGACAGGTATTGGGAGGACAGGAGGAGAAGCCGCTTTCAGGTGACCCACAGCACCTAGGTGGTCCTGGAAAGAGATCTGGGTGTTTCTCAGGGCTCTGTGGTGCTGGAGGCTCAGAGAAAGGCACAGCTGGGAAAGTGGAGGGGTGCAAATATGTGTAAGAATCTGAGATCGAGGGTTTGGTGGTTCCCGTCCTGGCCGGAGCATCGCTGGCACCTGCCCGGCCAAGGGCATCTCACTTGGCCATCGCTGCCACTTCTGCCCAGCTGGAAACGCACCCAGAGCCCACAGAGTTTTCTTGCATTCGGGGCTGGTTGTGCTGCTCATTGCTTGAGCTGCTTGGCATTTCCTAGGATGGGAACTCGCTTGTCAGCTGTTTGTCACTTTTTGGGGGGTTTTTTTTTGGTCAAAAATGCCAAGGCTGAAATCGTAGAGCTCATTCCAAGAATAAAGAGGAAGAGGAAGATGAGCTCTTGCCTCGTAGGTCGTTGCCAACAGGTAGGAGTCCTCAGCTCCAGCCTCAGCCTTTTGTTCCTCTGTTCCTTCTCAGCCTTTCATCCTTTCTTTTTTTTCCTCTTTCTGTCTTTCTGTCTTTCTTTCCTTCCTTTTTTTCCCAGTAGATGGTTTCACACTCCTTGAGCAGCTGCTGTCTGGTTGGAGCAGGGACCTGCCTGGTGCCTCCCACCCATCTCCAGTAGCTCAGGTGACCCCGTGGCTTTCTCAGGCCTGAGTCGAGGTCTGAGGATGGGCTGAGGGAGCACCTTCCCCCTGCTGACAGCAGGATGGGGTTCCTCCATCTGCCCCATGGGGGAAGCTCCCCCGGCCCTTTTCACATGGGGATCCAGAAATCAGAGGAACCAAAGGACACGAAGAAACCCAGAAAATATCAGAGGATTGTGCAGGACCGGGGTCGAATTCCACTTCTGGGCGTGAAGTCATTTTCTGCCTGCTTGGATTCGCGCCTCAGCCCCTTGGGATGGATGAGGACTTGCTTTGTCCCGTGGCACAAGACCCGACACTGGCTGGTCAGTGGTCTCCTGCCCGTCTAATTTATGTCACTGCAAAGGCACATAATGATGCAGATAACAGTTATTGATCCGGCAGCGCTGGCAGCAGCCGCACCGCTCGGTCCTGCCCATCCCCGGTGCCACCCCGGGGTGCTGGGACACGGAGACGGGAAGTGGTGCAGGGGGCTGCAAGGGCGGGTGCCCCCCGGGAGGGGGGGACAAGAGATGCTGCCAAAGTGAGGGCTGGATTCACCCAACCCCCCAGATCTGATCCCTCTGAACTGCGAATCACGGTCGGGTTTTGCGTGGGAGTTCAGGGTCAGGGTTTGCTGGTGCAGACTGGGTTTGTTGGGCGCAGTCCTATGGGCTCAGGCTGTGACAAGGGGTGTCGGGGAGGATAAGCTCATCCTGGGTTATTTTAAGGTCTCTTTTTCCTGCTGTCTTAAGCGGCGGTGGCTCTGGGACAGGCTGGTTCTATTCGTGTGGGGTGTCTGCTCGAGGGGTGCTGCCTGGATGCTGGGTGCCTGGGTCATGGTCACCCTCCCTACCCTGAGCCGGACCTCAGGGACAGCCAGGTCTGGGAGCAGAACCTGGCACTGGGGGTGCTTTTGCCAAAGCCCTGAGGCTCTGGGGAACATTTGTGTCCCCAAGTGGGTCACCTCCTGCCCGTGGCTGGGGATGTGCCGAAGCCGGAGGGGGACGCGGCGAGAGATTCAGGCCATCCATCAGGACACACAGCCCGCTGCCTGGCGAAGCTGTGGCTCAGGTGTCCCTGAGCTGTCATTGGGACGCTGGGGCTGCAGCGCGGCCACAGATTTACAGCCACCACTTTTGGCTGAAGGCAGATTAAGGAGGACGAGTAACTCCCTTTGCTTCCCAAGCAGGGAAGAGGCCACTCCAGTGATTGCAGGCAAGAGGTGGCTGCATCCAGACGTAGTCAAGAATCCTGCTTTTCCTTCTGCAGATGCTTTCAGACTGGCTGTGGGGACAAGCAGAGGAGAGGAGGGGGCTGCAGGGCAGCGGGATGTGGTCCAGCAGCAGCCGTGTGGATGAACATCTCAGGAAATAATTAACAGCAAAGTCTGTTCAATGGATGCACCTTGGAAATCCCTCCTGGCTGCGGTGACACTGCTGGGGCTGGTCTGGGTAAGGGGACCAGGGCCAGCCAGCCCCATAGCTGCATCCCAGGCCAGCCCCACAGCTGCCCCTGCACCAGTTCCTGAGCTCTTGGCAGGGCTGGCATTCCTGACAGTGGAGCTGTGTTCCCTGTGCAAGCCTGGATGGTGTCTTGCTGTGCTCAGCGCTGACTTTCTGTAAGAGAAAATAATCAGGATGGAGGTGGTTTTTCTTGCGATGAGGCCAATCTGTGCCATCTGCTCACTGGTGCCAACCTCTGGTGCTGCTGGCAACGAGGGTCTCGGAGCTGGAAGCACTGGGTGCTAAACCCCAGGCAGCTGCTCCCCACAGCTGCGTTTCCTCCTTCCTGCCATAGGTCCCACATCCCGAGCAGGGATGCAGAGATGGGACAGCTTCTCACCTGGAAGCACCGGCTGGTGAATCTCTGCTGGCTGCTGTGGACGTGCAGAGATTTACAGCTGCAGGGCTCTGGGCCATCGCTCCCAATCCATCAGCCATCAGGGTGCTGACACTAACAGGGTGCCTTCTCCTGGTGCTGCTCCAGGGACCTTGTGCTGCCTCCAGCCAAGTCTCCATGGCTGGGTGAGGGCTGTAGCTATTGCCAAGTCACTCGCTCTCCCTTCGTTATCTCTTGTTCCAAACAGAATGCGTTTATTATATCTTATAATTTCCCAGTGCAATAGTCGGAGGGGAGCTTCAACCTCTGACCTTGGCTGTGTCTGCTGAAGCAAAGATCAAATTCACCAACACCCCCAAACCTGACCCGCTGGGTCAGAACTGCAACTGCCAGTCAGGTTTTGTGTGGCAATTCAGGGCAGGGCTTGCAGGTCCTGTTGGAGCGTGGGCTAGGAAGGTGTTGCCCATGACCCTGCGGCTGATGGGCAGCCCAGTGCTGGTGGCATCATGCTGGAGCATCCTTTGGGGAGTGGGATGGAAGGGGATCTGTCAAACCAAGCACTGAGCTCGAGCCGTTCATGGTTCTTGGGCAGCAACAGCAAAACAACTCACTTGCTGTTGTGGACATTGGCCGTGCGTGTCGGTCTGTCCAGTGCATGCCCAGCAATACATTTTAGTATGTGGCTTCCGCGCTGTGCCCCCTTCTTGGGTCACAAGTCCAGTAGCAGCATTTTATCTTCAGTAGGAAACCTCAGAGCTATAGATCTCCACTAACCACCTGCAGTTTGCCCAGCGGTGGGTAACTTGTATTTATTGGTCTGATCTGGGTGACTTTCTCTGACCTTCTGCACACTTCTCCTGGAAGAGGAATGGTACAAACACCCTCCTGGGAGGATGCTTGGGTTGAACCTGGGTTTTTCACTAGGGACCTCTTTATCCAGGGTCACAGAACCGAGTGTGAGCACAGGTTAACTACCACAGAGCGCTTCTCTGCCTGCTGTTTTCTCCAAGTGTTTGTGTATTCAAGGATATCAGAGCCCTGGGAGGTTGTTTTTCCTTTAAGCAGCAGCAATAAAACTCCACAGCACTAGAGATCAAAGCAACTAGCTCTGGCATATCTCAAAAACTCTCCTCTCCCTTCTCTGCGGATGAGATGCAGGTGGTGGTGGGAATATTCATGCGGCGATACTCCAGGTTTAACCCTTCCCAGGTACTGGGAGATCCACAGAGGCTCCGGTTTGCTCCGTGGCCGGCTGAGAGGAGCTGCTTGTCCTTGCTGGGCGAGGGGAGCATCTCGCAGGCTGCTCTCAGCATAGTTTGTGCATGGGAAGAGGGATGTCTGCTGGGTTTCTTCCCAAAGCAGGACACGCTGGGAGCAAGGGCAGCTGTAAATACACGACCTGAATACCTTGGGAGCTCCAACCAGTTGGTTTTCAGCTCTGGAGTTAAAGCCTTGTGCTACCAGCCAGGCAACTTTTGCGTTTGCAACCCCGTCTCCCAGTTGTGTGAGAAGCTCAGCTGCTGCTGCTGCTTTAATTTTCAAAGCAAATCGTTCCCCTCGAGGCAACAGTCCGAGCAGAAATCAATATCCTGCAGCCTTCCCTGGGAAATAAAACAAGCTGGGGACCAGCCCTTCGCACGAGGTGACCGCTGGTGGCTTTGGGCTGAGCATGTCCCGTATGCCTGAGGGGACACTGGGTGCTCCCTGGGGATCTAAATCGCAGCCTCTGCACCCTCTGCCTCCCCCGGGGCTGCCTGTCCAGGCTGGGATTTGCCCCCAGGATCGGCCCCAGCAAATCTCTCCGTGCTGGGAAGGCTTGACAGGCAAATCCCTTTGCAGCGGCGTCTCGCTCGCGCTGTCGCTTGGGTAGGACTTGGCGACAGGATCGATTTCTAAGCTTGTTAAACAAGCTCTGCTTGCTGGAAAAGGTCCCCATGTGAATAGAACATGTGCTCATTTAACCTCTTGATTGCCACGTGAAGAACAGAGATTTTTGGGGCGTTCCAACTTGTGAAGACTTTTGCTGTGGGCTTTGTATGGAAGAGGCAGAGTGGATGGCACGGAGATGGGTCCCCACAAAACCTGCTGTCCCACAGCCACGTCCCTCCTGCCAGTGCTGGGAAGGGACCTCAGCCCCCAGGCACAGTGGGTCTGGTGGTGCAGGGGACGATGCTTGGTCCTGGAGCACTAGAGGAACGCTTCTGGGGGCAGTTTAAATATTATGAAGGGTTTTCATATGAATGGGGGGGTTTTAAGTATTATTGGGGGTTTTAAATATTATTGTTTTCCTACATTATAAGAGGGAACCTTCTTGCCGGGTTGACAACTTGAAACGAGGGTCTGTGCAGCGTATGGAGGGTGCAGGGAAAGGAGCACTCTAAAAATCAAAGGGGAGAGAAATAATAATAAATGACCTCAAGAGGCTGTCCTGCCGGGCAGTCCCTGGATGGGATAACGACCAGCGGTCATGGTCACCACTACTCAAAAAGACCCAGACATGATTTATTCCATCGCTCTGGCTCGGGGACAGTTGTGGTGTCTCTGGTGTCTCGGCGAGAAGTGCCCTGGTGAGCCGGCACCACCACCCCCACCACCCGAGCAGCCCCCTCTGCTTCCCTGCCGCAGGTCTGGGGGTGATTCTCTCTCCAGCTGGGGAGGGCTGGGATGGGGCACCAGCCCAAATCTGCCTGTTCCGCGCTTTGGCAGAAGGGGAAGATATTCTTGGAGCTGGGCTGGGGAGCGAGTGGCCACCTGCGGCTGCCGCTTGCTGCCGGGCTGGACTTCTCTTTCCCGGTGTAAAATTTCCATTTGGAAGCCGCTGGAGAGCGAGATCAGAGCCGGGTGATGCTTCTCTGCTTCAAAGTGGAGCAGCCCACCTCTCCACGGGAGAGTGTTTCCAGGTTTCGGTGCCTGGCTGGGAATGCAGCCGCCTGCCCGGGCATCGCTATTTGCGGCGAGTTAATTATTGCAGATCGAACAGAAACCGCTGCTGGAGGCTGCAGCTCCCAGGCTGAGCCGGGGGCTGGTGTCTATTAGCTCTTTATAGAAAATCTGGCACGGGGTGGTTATCCTCAGGTACCAGCTGGGGCACGGAGGCGAGACCCAGCACCACGGGGATGGGCTGGGCATGGTTCCCTGTTGGTCCCTGTTACTTAGGGTGACCTATATAAAGTGATGGAAGAGATTTCAGGGGATGCTGGTCCCCCAGCCCCAGGGCTGCACCTCAGGACCCTCCCACGGGCACCTCGTGGCCACAAGCACCATAGCCTCGGGCTTCAGAGGGATGTGAGATGGGCAACGGAATAAACCCCTTATCCCTGTACACAGGGACATCTTGCTGCACCCACCCCAATGCCCTTGGAGTCACTGCTTTTTGGGGGTGCAGCATTATCTCCCCCAGCCCATCCCATGTGTTGCTGTGGGTGCCCGGAGGAGTGAGTGTGGGGTGAGCACGGACCCTGGGTTTGCAGCCCCCCTGGGTTTGCAGCCCCCCTGGGTTTGCAGCCACCCTCTCACACCCCTTCTTCCCCTCTGGCTGGCGGCTGTGCCAGCCCAGGCATCTCAGCCTACGGCCGTGGGAAATGGGAAGTGGAGAGACTCTATTTTAATACACCGCTGTGGGTTGGTGACCTAGAAAAGCAGCTCGGAGAGCAAGAGTGTGAAGTCCAACCTCCCCCGCCGCAAGCGTGGCTGCCGAGCACAGGGTGACCTATATAAAGCGATGGAAGAGGTGTCGGGGGGTGCCTGCCCCCCGGTCCCGGGACTGGGGCTTGAGATCCTTCCACGGACACCCCGTATCCCTGAGCACCAGTGCCCTGGGCTTCAGAGAGGGTGAGAGATGGATAAAGGAATAACCCCCCTCGTTTGGTGAGGATGTGGCATAGCCAGGCACGCAGGGGTGCAGCGGGTGGGATGCAGGCAGGTCCCTGCCAGCGCCGCGGGTCCGTCCCAGCGCTGGAGGGTGACACCAGCAGCCACAACTGGTGTTACCGAATATATACTGGCCGTGGCGTGGCACAGCCGATGCTCCACGTTCACGGGTGGAAGAGGAGGTAAAGCTCCTTCCTCCCCTCTTTTTGATGCGCCTTCAAGTAATTTAAAGCTTGTAGGTTCGTGCTCTTTGCAGTCTCTACAAAGCCCAGCTTTTCTCAGCCGAAACCAGTAAGTTTCTGCAATGCTGTATGCAGCTGAGTGGAAAGACGTGCCAATTAATTCAATCAGTAAATAAGTTTTACTAATCCCATTAACAAAAGAGGAGCTGGAGATTAAATCTTTTATGGCACTTACTGAAAAATTAATGCAGGCAGTCTTTTAGGAAATATATTCTCCCTCTCACCTCGCCAAGGATAATAGTGCAGTTATATAGGACAGAACGTTATCAGAAATGAAAAATGAATGTAAAACTAGCACATATCTTATTAAAAGAGTGTAATGAGCTGCCTACATGATTGAGATGGGCCTGCTGAGCTCGGGGCTGTGCATCGCTGCTGGGACCGGTGCTGGGCTGGGCATCCCAGTCCTGCCCGTGCCACTGTGAGGGGCTGTGGGAAGGGTAGATGGGGGTGCTGGAATTGAATTCGGGGTCTCCGTGGGTTTCCTTGGGACTTCTTGGCTCCAGGGTGAGGTGGTGAAGTAGGCTGCAGAGGAGAATTTTTTCCTGGGGCTGGCATTGCCTGGGATGGATGGGATGCTGAAGCCCCTTGCTGCAGATGTTCTCCTGTGTCCCTGGCAGGGATGGTGCCAGGATGGGGCTGGTGAGGGCTGACACGCTGCAGAGAGATGCAGGGGAGGGTAAGGGATGTGCCAGCATCCTCACAAAGCTCTTTTCCTCCTGTTTCTCTTCACCACTTCAGAAGAAAAAAATCCCCCGTTAACAGCTCTCAGCAGTTGAGTGTCCCTGTGACACCCCACACCTGAAACAAGTGACAAGGGGGAAAACTTGCTTTCCTTTTCCTTTTCTTTTTTATTTTTAGTTTATTTTTATCATGGCACTTGAATTGAGGGGAAGAGCATCCCCAGGGGCTTGGCAGAGACGAAAGCTCTGCTTTCTCAGGCTGACCCAGACCAGCTTTCGGGAGCCCTAAAACACATCCTCTCCTCCCTGGCAGAGGCGTGGTGGGAGTGTGACCCATGGAGGTGTCATCACTGTGGCACAACCATCCCCTCCTGAGGGATTTGGTGTTTCTGGAGCTGCTGGAAGGTTTGATAATATTTTATAAAGTCTCCTCCCTGCGTGGAGAGCTGCTGAGAACTGGGATGCACCACGGATGCTGGGGAGAGGGGCTTGGCTCTGACACCCGCTGCTCTTTGGGTGCTGAGCTGGCACCTCCTGAGTGCCTTCACATGCTCTTCTGGTTGTTTTTTGTGTTTATGTGTTTGGCATATATGTATTTAATCAGGAGAGGCACTGCCCCACACTTTGCTCAGTGGGGTTTTGTCTCCTCTGCCTTGTGCCTGGCTCAATATTTTTCTAGCCAGCGGGACCTTGGGCTGCAGGGGGACGAGGTGTTAATTAAGGAGTTTGGATCCAGCTACATCCCATCCACGTCCCGAGGGAGAGTTCAAGGGATGGTTTTCTCCCACTCTGGCCTAAATCTTGGCTTGGCATTTCAGCCTCTTGAAAAAGCAGGTGCAAACTCTCCGGTCTCCAAAGCGCTGGGCACACCCACCCTGGTTTCAGCAGGGTCTGTCCCTGTGCCCATCGCTCCTTTCTCCATCCTCCTCCTCCTCTTTTCTTCTCCACCTCTTCCTCCAAGGAAGAGCAGAGCAGTGGTGGCATGGATTTCAGGTCTTGGGCAGTGGGTCCTTTCCCATCTCTCTTGCATGTTAAAGAATTAAGCCGGCTCTAAAGCCCTTGGGCTGAGCTTAGCAGAGCGCACGTGCTAAGGCAGTTGGAGTTACGATGCTGTCAGCTCGCGCTTCTTGCTGTCGTGTCCCACGTTGCTCCTGGGGGCATCCGTTGGGCTCTGTGGCCAGGCAGGCTTAGTGGGGAGCAGCTCAGCTTTTAGTGATTTACGGGAGCGAAAAATGCTCTCTTGGGCGCCCGAGCTGCCATCAATCACTGTAATTTAACTCGTGCAACCGTGCTCGGAGCTGTTGTGGCTGCGAGGGGAGGGCTTGATGTGCTCCTGGTTTATTTTTCCTGATACTGGAGTCAGCGACAGCAGCTGTTACTCAGCCCTGAGCTTTTGCATGGCTGAGCTCTGAGAGTTTATAGATTTCCACTGGAATGCTTTTAATCCTAATTAAAAACATCGAAGAAAAAATGTTTTATAAAGCTCATATTCCTTTTTCCATGGGACTGCTCATCTTGCAGACACTGGCGGGATAACCCCAGCCTGGCACTGGCTCACTACTCCCAATCTCCTTCAATTAGATACGACTAATTGGGCTATAAAATAAGGGGAGAGGTTTCTTCTTGGAGCACCGGAGCAGCAGTACAAGGGTGGCAATAGCTGAGTCAGCAGGATGGCACGTGTTGCACTTCTGATGCTTTAATTTGCCGGTGCCAGCGTGTTTTCAGCACCCTGCCATCAGGCTGCGCTTGGATGGCCACGCTGCCCCATGGGAAAGTGCTCCATGCTGGGCTCCATCCCCTACTCTATCCTCCACACTATCCCTGGCTCCATCCCCAGCTCCATCCTCAGCTCCATCCCCGGCTCCATCCTCTGTTCCATCCTCACCTCTATCCCTGGCACCATCCCTGGTTCCATCCTCACCTCCATCCCCAGCTCCATCCTCTGTTCCATCCTCACCTCCATCCCTGGCTCCACCTCTGGTTCCATCCTCACCTCTATCCCTGGCACCATCCCTGGTTCCATCCTCACCTCCATCCCCACCTCCATCCTCACCTCCATTCCCAGTCTGAGCTTCTCCAACTTCAAGCAGGGAAACACTGTGCTGTTCTAACAACCTCCAGGATTTTTGCCTCTACACTTGAACTTGAGCGTGTGGGCAGGAGCTGCCGGTGCACGGTGCCATGGCAGCCGGGCTCCAGCAAAGCCCCTGGGCAGGATGGCTCTGGGGACCAGCTGAGTGTTTTGCCGCGTGCTGAGCCGGATCACGGGGGAAACAGAACAAAATGTGGAGAATTAGAGGGCTGGTGAACGCAGAAATAAACCAGAGAGGAAATAAATAAATAAAACTCCTGCGCTTTGATCTGCTTCGGGAGATGCCAGACTGCCAAAATGTATTTATAACCCAACAAAAATCAAACCGGCTCTTTTATTTTTAGAAGATGGGCTAAAAAAGGGGAGTCAAAGTGCCAGGTATTCAGAAGAGAGAACTGCAGGTGTTGCTTTTTTCCCTTTCTGGCGAGCCGCTTTTAGAGCTGATTTTCAGATTTCTGCACATGCTGCTTCTTTTTGTGAATCTCCAAGGAAGGTGTCAAGACATATCAGCTTGAAAGTCCTCGTCTCTCCAACTACTTTCCGGAAGCAAGGCATTCTTTCACTAAATAAAAATACATAGTTGAGCCTGAAAGAGAAGAAGGTGCCCATCAAGCATCCAGATGAATGCCAATCAGCGAACCCTGAGTGGTGGAACGCTTTCTTTGCTGAAGGCAGGAACATGATCCACCCTTCAAGGATTTCTGTCTCTTCAGGGATTTCTTTTTAAATCAAAAGAACAGTAGGATTTTCATGAAAGGCTTACTTGTTAAAAATCTTTTATATGAAAGTGGTGAAATCCAGCTAGAGGAATGAGAAACTTTCCTTCCCCCCCTGACTCAGGCATCGCATCCTTGGCTGGGGCTGAGGGTTGCTCAAAGCCTCTTGGTCTCCTCCTGCTCTGGGGCCAGGTCTCACCCCTGCAGCTTCACCTCACAGCATCCTTTTATCAAACTCTTTAATTAATTGTCCCTCCTCGTCCTCTCGTGTCAAAGTGTCCGGCCAGCTCTGATTTCCATCCCCTCCACCTTGCTTCACCTGGAGAGAGATGGTGCAGGAGCAACTGGCAGGTCTGGAAAGTCATGAAAGCCTGAGGGTGCTGTGGTTCCCCACCAGAATGTTGTGAGCAGGTAAAACGGGGCTGCTGGAGCTGGTGAACTTGGCAGGAAAGCAGGTTGGTGAGCTGGGCTCCGACCCAGCCCGGCTCTGCCTCGCTCCCAGCTGTGAAACAACTTCCCCACCCTCCGTGTAGTCCGTGCCACAGGGAGAGGGAGGTTGGAGATCTCTGGCTGGGGTGTGAGACGTGGTGGCTGGAGGGGCTGCCTCTTTCAGTTTATCCAGCCATGGGTGCTTCAGGGGTTCCCACGGGGTTCCCTCTATGCCCTAAATCACCTGCTCTCCCAGTTCCCTGCAGGAACTGTCCCTGCAGCAGGATTGGTGTTCTCCTGAAGGTCTCAACAGCGCTAAGCTCACTGTAAAGCTTGGCCAGGGGCAGGATGTTCCCCGTTTGCACAGGTTGGGCTCAGGTTGGTCTTTAGGGTTAATCCAGGCAAGGGCTACCAGGTTGTGGGATCCCTTGTGCTGCTTAAACCTGAGTGCAGGGGGCTGAAATCCCAGGGATGGGGAGCCCAGACGGGCAGGCAGCTCCCCCAGCTTTCGGCCGATGCTACAGGGGGTGTGTGGGGGAAGGGCCAGCCCCACTTTGGATGCCCCATGTGCAGGTGGGGTGATGCTGGAGAAGGCAACTGGGGGTCTGCGGGCAGGGCTGGGAGAGATGCCCAAAGGCCAGTCTCTCCCAGGTGGTATTTGTGGGGGTGTGCAAAAATCTGCTGCGTCCCCCAAGGATGGGGAGGGATGGGATGGGAGAAGGAACGGGAGCTGAGGATGGGAGAGGGTGGAGGAGGGGGAATAACGGG
>WUAM01000133.1:4470163-4480235 GCA_024336885.1 Actenoides hombroni
AGCCTCTGCTGGACTCTCTCCAGCAGCTCCTTGTCTCTCTTGAACTGGGGAGCCCAGCACTGGACACAACACTCCAGGGGTGGCCTCATTTCTGTGTGTCCCCTCGAAAAGCAAACCTTCTCCATGAGAAACAAACCTCCCGCTGCCCTTCTTCGTGCCTCAGGACTTCTCACCAGGTTGGGGTCGAAGGATCCATCCCCCTCTGTAGCTGCAGCTCTTCTTGCACGACTGCAACTGCTGCACCACCCAAGCAAAATTTTTTTTCTCCCCCTTTTTTTTAAAAAATGTATTTTAATTATTTATTTATTTTTATTTTGGCCTTTTTAGGCTCAATTTTCAGCAGCTCATCAGGTGCAGGCCCCATGGAAGGGCACACGGGTCGGTGGAAGCCCCTGGGATGGCAGCGGGGGGCGGTTCCATGGTGGCCGTCCCCCAGCCCTGGCCAGGGGCACCTCCGGCGGGAGGGGGCTCTCCGGGGACACCCCCACCCTCCGTGTACCCGGGAAGGGCCAATGGGGATGGAGCTGAGCCGTGGACAGCGGCTGCGTGGTGGGACCGGCGTCGATGCCGAGAAACAGCAGCAGATGTCACTGGTGCTCCAGGTATGGCACGGGAAGGACGGGCAGGAGGGGCCGGCAGGATGCCCACGGCCAGGGCTGCTGTCCCCTCAGCATCCTCCATCCTGGTGCTGGGAACCTCTTCATTATCATCCATCTTGGTGGTGGGAACCTCTCTCCGCTTCAGGAGCCCCCATTGCGGTGGTGGCCCCCCCAGATGCTGTTCCCATGCAAGCTGTTGCTGAGCTTCGGTGGATGACAGCCTTGGGGAGGGTGATGGAGCTGCCCCAGCCCCATGGCTGCTCCCACACGCCGCAGATTTAACCTGGGGTTTCCCTGAGGCCAGGCCAGTGGCCGTTCTTCAAGAGAGGTTGTGGGCAGCGAAAGCCCCCTGAGGTGTCTGTGCTGATGAGATGCTATCACGGTGTATTGAGGTTGGCTTGGAAATGATCGCCCAGGAGAGATGTGCAGGCCAGGGGCCACCTTTCCCAGCACCGCTGGTGGTAAGCTGGTCTCATCTTGGAGAGGAAAGGTCAAAATGGCAAGTTAGACAGCACTTTGTGGTAAGCAGGGTGTTTGTGTTAGAGCTACCAGCAGTCACTGGTATTGGAAATCTCCACGACGTTTAAAATTGCCGTGTGGTGCTGCCTGCATGGGCTGCTTTCAATGGGGACCCTCAGCTCTCCCACCAGTCAGGAGAAGACCTCGTGTTCTCATGCATGCTGGCAGGAAAACAACCAGAGGTTAAAAATATACAGCAGTGACTGAATTGTCTGGGATGGTCTCCTCTTTGGGGGCGAACGCCAAGGAAAAAGGGGAAGAAAAACAAAAATCACACTAGGTCCTGGTGAGCTGCAGGATGTGTTGGCACGTCTTCAGAGGGCAAGGAGAGGGGTGGCTTGTGAGGACAAGGAGCACAAAGTGCTTTGGTTATGTCATGCTGGACGCTAAGAGAAAAATGGGTCATTTTCCAGGGAGGGTGAAGCTGGACGTGTGCTCCTGGTGACTGCCAGTGCTGGCATTTTGGGTGGGATGGGTGGAAGAAAGAGCAAACCACCACCCCTGGGCTGACCAAGCGGGCTGAGAACAGCAGGGGGGATTGCATCCCCATTTTTTCTGCTGCTGAAGCTTCTTCTCATCCAGATCTTTCATGGCAGGAAATAGTTGGGTCTTTGTCCTCAGAAAAAAATCATTTCTCAAGATGTCCAGCAGCCTTAAAACTGAGTTTTAAGTTCCTTTTATTAGTCTTTTGCAGTATGAGAGCTTCCCAGTGAGTTTTCTTCTCTGCTGCTGCTTGGTGTTGGTGTGGTGAGTGCCCAATGGAGAGGTCCTATCTGAGAGGTCCCATCAAAAGGTCCTGGCAGAGAAGCCACTCAGCTGTGGCCGAGGACCAGAGCGAGCATCCCCCGTATCCCCTGTGATTAAGATGCTGCCTTGTTTTATTGTGGGCGAGGCAGCACCAGCTGTGGTGGACTGTGAGGTCCTGAATGGAAAAGTGCTTCAAAAGAGAAAGAAAGAGGCATTTTGAGTGAACCCATGGGGATAAGAGAGGGTCCTTTGTGCCCCCTGATTGATATTGCTGTTCCCATTTTCTTCTCAGCCTCCCTGAAAAGGAAGCCCTTGGATTGCTTGATCGGGACTGTTATTTGCATGTTCTGCTTTTGTACGTAGCTTTCCAGTTTTAACTTCATCCCGGAACCTCTGAATCGTTCTGCTGTTCCAACCCGTTTCCTTGCCTGCTAATTAGATTTAGACCTTCGGTGTGATCAATAGATTCTCATCTAGGTACTGGCCAAGCCAGTCATGACCAGTAATTTACAGCCCTAGTTGTTCTGAAATCAATACAGATTTGCTCTTCATTGAGAGGGCTGTAAAACACGGGTGACAGCAGGCACGCTAAGCAGTTGACATGGAAGCAGGTCCCTTGCTGGGCTTGGAGAGGGGCCAGGACAATCAACGTGGAAAAGCTATGGGCCCAGCGAGTGGAGCCGACCTCCCCCGTTGAACGAGCACCAGGGCTGAAGACGTTGACAAAGCGTTGGGCTCTTGCTCCTCTCCCGGAGTGGGAGATGCAAAATACAGCTTGTGGCCCAGTGGCTCCTCTCCAAGAAGCACGTTGCTCCAAAAGGTCACGGCAGCACCCAGTGACCCAAGTCATGCCAGCATCCTATAGCGTTCTCTTCTTACCTATCTGCTTGGGGTATAATTCTCAAAAAGAACACATTGTGGAGCTCTCATAACATGTCCTGCATGATCCTGGAGCATCAGGAGGGCTCTTCTGCTTCACTGAGCAGGAGACAGATCTTCCACAGCTTTCCGTTTTCTGGGGGGAAAAGAAAAAAAGAAAATAAAAGGCAAGCTTCTACTATTTAACATTTCACTTAAAAAAAAGAAAAGCTCAACTAAATAAATCCCTCTTCTATCTGCTTCCAAGCCCAGCTTTTCAAAAAGCCTGCAGCTAGAAATCTCTTTATCTTGTAGGGCACAGATAACGATGTAATTATGAGCTCAGATCAATGGCTTTCATCTTGTTGGTGCTCAGACTAAAAATAAACTGTTATTCTTTCACTCAGATGCACGGAGCTGGGGCTAGCATCTCCTCTGAGCTACTGGCCCCCTGCAGAACCCTTTGTGAGCGGCTGTGCAGGTGGAGAGTCTGTGCTGGGATGTGGAGAGTCCACAAAGCCTTTTTCTGGGGGAAATGGAAGTTTTGGGTTACCTCGTTTCTGCAGGATGATGTTGGGTCCCGAGCAGGAGAGACCAGCGAAGACAGCCGGGTGATGCTCAGCTCCTCATGGAGCCACCACCACAGCCTCGCCACGCTGGTGACTGCGATGACATCGCCTGTGAAATACGGAGCCACGTTTGAGTGGTTGTGTGAGTTTCGGTGATTTTCTTGGGCAAGAGAAATCCAAAGAATAAATATCAGCCTTTTTTATTGCCTGCTGCATAATGGGAAGATAACTTATAGCCGCTGGGGAGCGGAGCGGTTGGCAGCTGCTGTAAATCCCCCGTTCCGATAGACTCTGCACTTGAACAAAAGTAACAAGGGATGTGCAGGCGGACGGAGTGTAATTGGAACAGTGAGTGGAGTGTTCTGATTAATCACAGCTTGAATGCTAACTGGGCATAACGCTGGTTTTCTTGCATAGGCAGAGGTCCCAGGAGGCGTTCCTGTCTCCGGCTGACAGCGTCGGGATCTCCAGAGGTCCCTTCCAACCCCCACCACTCTGTGATTCTGTGTACCTGCTATTTGTCCACCCAGCCCGCCCACGCTGGCCACTGTCACCCAGTTGGGAAGGGAAAGCAGCATTTAATTAGAAAGATGAAGGTCTGACCTCCTTCACAGAATTCTTGCCATCCCATGGCTTCAAGTCCATGGCTTTACCATTTTCCAACCAACAGCATTCAGTTTTGGGTCCCTCGCTCGCCATTGAGGGGCTGGAGCGTGGCCAGAGAAGGACAATGGAGCTGGGGAAGGGGCTGGAGAACAAGGGTGGTGAGGAGCAGCTGAGGGACCTGGGTGGCAGCTCGGGGGGATAGCCGGGCATTGGAGGTGGGTGCTGGGTACCCGTACCAGGCTATGACAGCCCCTGCAGTGATGCTGGAAATGAGACAACTGCTTTCAGTTTATCTTTCCTGAAAGCATCTGTCTGCAAAGGCTGAGGTGGGCTGGCCTGACTCGGTCTTTGCCTTGGTGACGCCTTCATTAATCTTATTAAATTAATTACGTTATTAAATTATGACAGCTCAGTTTAAAACCTCCAAACTGGGACCAGGTTTGGATTAAACCATATGGTTGCAAGTAAGCTCGGCTTGACAGAAAGCAAGTAAACAAATAAGGGAAAATTCTGACCGAGAAACCTTTGCAAGACTAAAATTGATGCTGCAGCACCAGCGCAGCCCACGGTCCCCAGGGGGGGTGGGAATGGACTCACCCCCATCCACCAGTCCCTGCAGTGCTGACACAGCCCCTTGCATCCTGCTGCTGCACCGAGTCGGGGTGGGAAATGGTATTTTACTGCAATTCAGGTGATTTAATATTATCTGGGAATAATTCCTTGCAGAACGTGGGTCTGGCAGGAAAGGCTCCAGGCAGCAGTGGGACGTCGTGGAGGCTTTTCCAGGATGGCACCGCTCCGGAAGGTAATGCACTCACATTTTTACATCCTTATCCTGTGCGGAGGGCACCTGTGGGGTACGTCTTGGGGATGCTCAAATGAATCCAAGGAAGGTTGGAAAAGCATTGGAGACTATAAGAATGATTAAGGTCCTTGAGCATTTCCCCTGTGAAGAAAGACTGAGGGAATTGGGGCTGTTTAGTCTTGAGAAGAGAAGACTGAGAGGGGACCTTATTAATGTCTATAAATATCTGAAGGGTGGGTGTCAAATGGAAGCAGCCAATCTCTTTTCTGCAGTGCCCAGGAACAATGGGTATAAACATGAGCATAGAAGGTTCCACATCAACATGAGGAGGAATTTCTTCCCTGTGAGGGTGATGGAGCCTGGACCAGGCTACCCAGAGAGGTTGTGGAGTCTCCTTCTCTGGAGACTTTCCAAACCCATCTGGATCTGTTCCTGAGCAACATGTCCTGGGTGACCCTGCTCTGGCAGGGGGGTTGGACTTGATCTCTAGAGGTCCCTTCCAACCCCTACCATCGTATGATTCTATGAAGGTCACAGGCAGAGCTGGCTGCCCGCAGTGCTGCTGTGTCCTCTGGGAGTGGGTGAGACCAGGCAGCGGGAGCTCAGGCCTTGCCTTCAGAGCTGAATCAAATAGCTGGAGTCAAGATGGAAACTGCAGTTATCTGCTTTTTGAGAGCTGAGCAGTTCTCTGAATTCATTCGGGTTGCAGAGATAACCGAGTTCTCAGGTTTTTCTGGCAGCACTGGGAAAAAAAGATATCTCAGGAAAGTCTTCCCTTCCAAAACTATCAAAGAAAAAAGGACTCGTCTTGATCGGGTCAAAACTGGAGAAGAAAAGTGCTGGTAGATGAAAAGCAAAACTAAAAAAATATTAAAAAAAAAAATAGTTTTCCTGCTAGGTCAAAGGGAATTGTCACTGAGCAGAAGCATTCAGGGTATTTGTAAACAG
Organism: Actenoides hombroni; assembly: GCA_024336885.1. Classification (NCBI taxonomy): domain Eukaryota; kingdom Metazoa; phylum Chordata; class Aves; order Coraciiformes; family Alcedinidae; genus Actenoides; species Actenoides hombroni. The sequence continues at coordinate 4,475,815 of WUAM01000133.1, forward strand.
GACGGGGCTGAATTTGAGAGAGAGGGAGAAATTCATGGGTGTCTCTGTCAGTCCTCTTTGTTCCCTCCAGGAGGGTCAGCATTATTAATTAAGGGCCAGCTAGGCAGAGCTGAACAGCTGATTGTTATCTACCTGATAAGAGCCCTGCCATGGAAACCCTGAGTGCCACCACCAAGATCTCGAGAGCCTCAGCAAATCAGGGTTTTATTCAGCCTGCGAACACAGAGCATTTTCCTTTCGAAATCCAAATGATTCCGCTGTGAGGACTCCTGCTCAGTCGTGGAAGGCAGGTGGGCTCTGGAGGGGCCGAACCCAGCGATGGGCCTTATCTCCAAAGCTCTGCCCATCTCCAAGGACGGGGTGTTGGTGATGCTCTGCCCCCACCTTGCTGGGCTTCGTGCGCTGGCATCGCTTCCATCCCCAGCCGTTTGCCGCTCCCGGTGTGTATTTAACAGCCTGGCCTTGCAAAGCTGCTGTGAGCAGGTAGCTCAAAAGTTTTCAGAGAAACAAGCCTTTGGAGGCAGCCAGGTGGGAAAACTGGCCAGGAAAAGCTGCCCAAGCTCAAGCTCTTCTGTCAGGCTGGAGGAACGTAGATCAAAGCATGCCATATATATAGATTTATAAGTATTTATTGACACCTGAATCCAGCCTGCCCCACGCAGCAGTTTCTAGCAAGTCCTGAGCCACCAGCCTTTTTTCCAGCCCTATCCATACGTGTGGCACTTTCAATGCACGAGCTGCTGCGTCCCAGGTGGGAGGCTCAGGATTGCTCCAGAGTAATTCTGTCCTCACGAGCTGCTCGGAGATCTCCTGCCACCACAACAGCAGCTTTTTAATATTAGGGAAAATAGAGCCAAGCACGAACGGTTCTGAGAGAAACGTGAGCTCAGTTTTCATATGCAACAGGAAAATGGTTGGGGGTTTATGGCTGCGTCTGCTCAAAGCAACAAGAGGATGTGACAGGGGCTCACCTCTACTTGCTGTTGGCTGGGCCACCCCAGTGATGGCTTCTCCTCCCTCCTTTGGGAAATACTTTTCCTCCGGGCCACAGAAACACGTGCAACCTTCTAAACACCTCATCATTAACCACCTTGACCCACGCACGTGAGGATAATCCCGGTGCCGGGGCCGCCCTCCCGCAGATATCACGTTATCAATCGCTTTTGTTTTACAAGCGGCGTTGACGTGATATTTGGCAGCAGTGTTAACGCTGAGATATGAGTTGCGCTTGAGTCTTTTTATATTTAATTGTTTGAAAAATGACACGGGGAAGGCAGCTGTGCCCTGGCAATCTGCATACCTGTCAGGTGGGGCTGCTGGCGGCATGGGGAGATGCTGAGCAGCAGGTTGGGGACCTGCATGGTGCTGGGGGAACGGTACTGGCACTGCAGAGCCCGTGTGCTGCGGGGAGCAGTGTCGGTCACCCCGCACCATCTCATGGTCCTGCAGCAGCCATGGGGTGACCAAGGGTGCTGTGAGGTTTCCTGTGCTTGTAGAACTTGGGCTGGGGCAGAGCGTGATGGGGACAGTGCGGGGAGGTGGGGACAGTGGGTGTAGTGGGGCCACCCATCCACAGGAATAGCTGCCAGGGGAGGTAGTGTAACATTTATTCATCCCAGTTTATCTATCTCCCATGTCTTCTTTTCCTCATCAACTTGAAAGCCTTGTCAGCATCCTACGCGGGGTGCTCGGGAGAAAGGCAGCGTGCGGAGCGTGCTGACGTTTAATTCAGATGAGGCCCTGCACCAAAATACAATTAAAAATTACCATCCTGGTGCCAACCAGCTGCAGTCAAGAGCATGGGAGAGACGTGACTGGGAGGATGCTGGTCTGTCTCTGGGCTGTGGGCGGGGGATGTTCACCCCAGGGGTGCAGTTCCCCTGGCCAGGACCTATGTTTGGAAAGGCATCTGGGGGCAGGAGGAGTGGAAGGTGGCCTGTGCATTGAGGTAAGGGTCAAGACAAAAGCTTAATCAGAAGCCTCATGTTTTTTTTCCAGTGGCAGGGTGCAGAGGGGCTCCTTGGAGCGTGGCCGGGGGCAAACACGTGTCCACAGCAGCGCTGGAGCCGGGGGCTGGCCCATGGCCAGTGCCTCTCAGCATCCGGCAGGACGGGGCCGTGAAGGCTGCTGGCAGCAGGTTGGTTTAATCATCAAATGGCAGGGGAGAGGAGACGTGGCAGGTCACCTTGGCCAGTCAGCCGCCTGTCACACACCCTTCCCTCGACCGAACCAAAGCGGTCCATCTTGGGCCACCTCTGCTTCCCCTCCTGTTCTCCTCCAGCTTTGTCCCCGCAGCGCAGGGAGGACCCCACCATCACCCCTACTTAACCCCCGACCTCACAGGTCTCTTTAGCCTTGGCTGCCACTGGTGCTTGAAGAGCAGCTCGCTCCCTCCACTTCATCTTGATTTCTTTCCTTTTTTTTTTTTCCTTTTTTTTTTTTTTCTTCCCCTGAGATGTCCAATTCACGGTGGTTTTATGATGCTTCTTTGAAAAAGCCTCGCGGTGTAAATCAGAAGCCACTGGTTCCTTTACTGCTCCCCACCGAGCTCCCTGAGCTCGCTCGGCCCTGCCCGGCTAGCAGGAGGGCTGCAAAAGGGGGGACTAAAACCAGGAGGGGCACTTGGTGCCCCCTGAGATTTGGCAGATATTCAGGGGTGCAGTTTCCTCAGCATGGTCTGTGGTTCGGGGACCAGCCCTGGCAGACCGTCCCCCGTCTTCACGCTGTGCCCAGGGGAGGGGACAGCATCCCCAGGGTGACAACGGAGGTGACAACAGCTGAGCCAGACTCAACCCGATTTCCAAAGAGGGCCAGGCTCTGCTGCTGCCCTCCCTTCCCAGGCATTTTAATAACATTAGGCTGACAAAACTGGTTTTAAATCCACTCTTCCCAGCTGCAGCAGCTCCAGCTCCATCGTCCCCAGTGACGTTCACCTGGCACTAAAGCAACTGGGGGCATTAGCAGCTCGAGATGGATTCTGGCAGATGCCTGGATTGGTTTCATGCCATCCATCATGGGCATGTCCCAGTAAACCCCCAGGGATGGCTGGGAGCGGCTCAGCAGTTCTGGGGTTTGGTGACCCAGTACGTGCCAAGATGCCACCAAGGCCACCTTGAACTTCATAGTTGCCACTTGAAGTGTCACGGTGGTGGCAGGGAGCTGGCACCAGTCCCTACCCTCTGGGAAGAGGCAGCTCCGGGCTGTTGGGGTGGAGATGATGGATGTGGGGTTTGGTTTGTGGCTGCTGCTCCTTTCCCTGGGGACAGGACCACGTGTCAGTCCGTGGATGCGGCAGCCCTGGGGCTGGGCAATGCTGCTGCTGTCAGCAGCACTGGTGACACACCCACACCTCTCTGGGTGAGACACGGGACCTCTTAGACACACACACCCCCAACACAATGGACAGAGGTTTTCTGGAGACCAAGGGACAAGACCCATGGTGGAGTTGGAACCTGCTCTGCTTTAGTTCAGGCTTTGCCTGACTGGGAATGTGGTGGCCTGAAACTTCACCTCCTTAGGTGCTGATGAGTCTGTGAAAGGGAGGAAGGTGCAAATCTGCACCAGGGGCACTTTTTAAGCATTACTGTGGAATGGGATGTTTTTAACCATGGCAACTTATTTATGTCTTCTTTTTTTCCTCAGCGTGGAAAGAGACATTTCTAAACACAGTAATTTATTTGTCTTTTTTTTTTTTCCCCCAGCTTTTTCATTCTGTTTTTCAGACAGATATTTATCAGGGCAAGGTGTGACTGGTGCCCTGGATCTATTGCTGCTGAGATCATGACAGCAGCAATCCAGCCAGCGGGTCTGGGGTTTCTCCCACACCGTGCCGGTGCCACGGACCAGTTCGGAGGCCAGGGACCGGTACGTGTGCCAGGCCACAGGGCACAGGGCTGGAGGGAGGCAGGGCAGTGCTGCAGGAGCTCGCCAAGGAACAGCTTCTCAGTCCTCCTCACTTGCTCCATCAGCAGATGGGTCTTGCTCGAGCTGAATAATTCAGGCTCTGCAGCGGCTGCGGGTCCCGCCGGGCACGCGGCACCGCTGGAGAATGCCAACGAGGCCAGCGCTGCAGAGCAGCAGCAGCAGCCGTTTGGGCCTGGAGAGATGAAAATTGAATCCTTCCCCCCACACCCAACCAATGCCACTCCGACCCCTAGGGCATGTCAGCTTTCAGAAAGAACCAAGCTGCCTTTTGAAGTGGGTTGCATGGTCCAGGAGGCAGTGCTGGCACCAGCACATCAGCTCCTGGCTGCCTACTAGGAGATGTGATTGATGCCGTGGCCTTGGGGACATGAGTGATGACACAAGAGGGTTTCAGGACAAGGAGAACCCAGGTCTTGACAGCCCTGGAGGGGAAGAAATTGTTCCTCAGCTCCAACCTAAACCTCCCCTGGGGCAACTTGAGGCCAGTTCCTCTTGTC
>WUAM01000133.1:4557877-4570462 GCA_024336885.1 Actenoides hombroni
CTTGCCCCCCAGGGCCCTTTAGCTCTTGCTCAGCTCCCCTCTCAGGCTGCTCTTCTCCAGCTGAACAGCCCCAGGGCTCTCAGCCTTTCCTCAGCAAAGATGCTCCAGCCCCTCAGCCTGAATCTGCGGAGCCAGAACAAAAGGATCCACACAAGCTCTCCTGCGATTCTTCGCTAAGCTACAATGCGTACCGAAGGAATCAAGTCCCTAACGTGAGGCCACCACCACCACCTGGGTTTCCAAAGCAGTAAAACCCATCTTGAACAGCTCCAGCAGGACTGGCAGGCACCATCTCTAAGGAGACAGGCACTGCTGTGCCAAGCACCATGACTGGAGACAAAAGCACTCGCTAGAGGAAACAGATCCGCGTCGACTTCATGCAGTAACAGCTGCTGCCTGCACTAATAACCAGCTGCTGGCTGCTGCTGGTGCACCTGCAGTAATGGGGTATTACTTCCAGTAAATGGACAAAAAGGGCACCCACTGGCATCTGCTACAGCAGCTCCCACAGCGAGTTCACCAGCTGGGAGGCACTGTCTCTCCCCTCTGCTACTGTTACTCTTCTAAATGCCATTTCGACTCTTAAACTCTATTTTTGGATTATCCAGTTTCACAGGAAATACATCAGGTTTGGTGGATTTGACGGCGCTGGGTTAACAGTCGGACTTGATGATCTTAATGTGTCTTTTCCAAACCAAAATGGCACTTTGATAACAAAGTACATCTATTTGTTGTTTAGACACAATCCCAGACCAAACGAAGCTCAGAGCGTGGACTGCAAGACTTGGGGTACACATGGGAGTGCTCATTACAAGCTATGTTACTCCAGATACTGCCAAGAGCTAGAAAATACACTTAAGAGACACACTTCATCACCAGGACAGCAGCTATTAGGAGTGCCCAACATGAAGACACAGCTGAGGTGTCAGGTAGAATTTTGGCAGAGCAGCAGCTGGTTTAGAGTCCTTTATATAACAAGGAGTCATTTATTCCAGGAGGGAAATAATGAGCCCTGTCAGAGAGAGGTGGCTCATTTCTCACTGGCAGATCTCTTCCTGCAGCAGGTGATATGAACAATGGCCTGAAGAACTGAGGAAGGGGAGGAGGGGAACCAGTTATAGCAGGTGAACCTCATCTTTGCTTAAAAAAAACCCCACCCAAATTCTTTGCAGACTTACTGATGCCTATTTTTACTACACTGAAAGCACTGTCAACATCTTCCCCTCCGTCCTATTTGTATCACACATTCTTCTTGGGCAATTTAAGTAGCAGTCTGGACAATATCCCTCTCCTTATCTGTTGACACAAAGGCACAGGGGGCTGTAGAAATCCAAGCGTTTCTACAAATTTTTAATGCAACACCAGATAGGCAGCTTTTAAAATATACTTCTAACAACTTACTTTTTGTAGCCACACTTCACAAAGAGCTGCTTTTTTAAATGATTTCTTAATGATTAAGGATGCCTACCTTGGGTTTTCCAGCTCGGTTGGTGACCAGCCGGATGTCCTTCACGTTCCCATGTGCTTTACACACATCTTCCAGCTCTTCCTTAGTGCAGGAAAATGGCAAACCTGATATAAACAGTTTGTGTTTCTCCAGGGTAGTGCTATACCTGAACACCTGAAGAAACCAAAAGGCTGTTAGATTCCAAACCAGCCAAAGACCCCAAGGATTTCAACCTATTACACCTCCGAAAGCTTAGAGTACTCAAATTTGTGTGATTAAAGACACAAGTAGTCTCTTGAAAGACATTTGCATGTGAATATGCAAGTCCTTTGTGCAAGTGATTCTGAGAAGCGAGATGCTTCTAAACACCCATCTCCTTCACAAGGAGAAGGGCCACTGATAAGGTCTTCTTACTCATTAAGTTTTTCTGTACAATAACTTATAATGCATAAACCCCCCTGATTATACAGCTGATCTCCAGTACAGACCATTAAGAGAATCCCAGCCTGTGCAACAAGCACCCATAACTCTACAGACTCAGCCCAAAAAGCACTTTACACATTGAGATGCTCAAGGATCTGGGTCCGTCACAGCAGTAACAAGCTGCCCAGATACAGGGGATTTCTGCAAATCTTGAGTAACCTGGTGTCAATCCTGCTTTGTGGCAAAGGAATACAAGATGGAAGAACCCCCAGAAAACAGTCTTACTGCTACGACACAACACTACACCCCAAACCAGCACAATGGGAATTCTTTAATGCTAGCAGAGCACGCTGCTTCCAGAGGGCTTGCCTTCCTACGTGGCCCCACTGTCCAACCTTTTCCTTGAATGAATACAAGTTTACCTTAAAGTCTGGATTCTTGTTCTTGTCAACACAGGGAGAAACAAACATAGGTCTTCCCTCCACGACTTTACGATCCAAGCTGAGAGCTTGGAGAGCAGCTTTTTCTTCCTTGAATTCTACGTAGCAGTAGCCCCGGAAAGTCCCCCTGTTGCTGAACACTGGACGGATTTGTGCCACCTCCCCGCAGCTCTCGAAGAGCTCTTTCAGTTTCACCTCGGGCTCTGCCATGTTGTAGGAGAGGTTGCTGACAAAGACAGTGACCTTGTCTTTACTGCTGTCATGTAACACTTTGGGGACATCTTTTCGACTGGTCGATGCCTTTTCCTTTTGGTTTTCTGGGCGGTCTGGCTTTTCAGGGCCACTTCTTCCAAACAAACCCGTTTCCACCTCCATGTCTTCTTCAAGAAGGATCCCATCACCGTCTCCCTTGTGTCTCTTGCTGGGCTGCTCTGCTGAGCAAGGACATTGAAACCTTACTAGAGAAAAATGACATTGTTTCATGCAAATAACACTGCCCTCCATCGCCCTCAGAGCGTCTGGAAATGGCACGTGACGCCACAAACACAGCAACAGCTCAGAATCAAAACCTCCCTCTGGCTTTTGAGTAACTAAAGGTGATTTGACCAAGACAGCAAGGATTTAGAAGGAAGAAACAGGAATATTTTTTCCCCTTTTTTTTGTCAGTTACAACTAGTGTTCTTTGTCTAATTGTGCTTTTTTTTTCTTTTTAAGACACATGCACACAAAAAAAACCCTAAAGAAATTCCAGAATCAACAACCTATTAAAAATTCTATTCTACCACCTTCCAAGAGACTGCTACAATACCAAACAACCCAATTAGACACATATTTCAGCATCATTTGATGAGTCAGGAAAAGGACTTTAAAAAAAAATAAATAAATTTGATAACAGTATTTTTCTGAAATAAAAAAAACTACAAAAACCTCTATGAGTTCTTTTATAAACATATACTTTCATTGCTCCAAAACCATTTAGCCTTGCTCTCATTTCATTACCACAATGAGTATGTCCCAGGAAAAAGAGCCCCTGAAAAGACAGCAGCTCTGAGGATACCAGTGTTGGCACTTCCTCATCTGCCTCTGTCAGAGGGGAGACGATAATCCTGTTGCCAGAGATCTAAAGGTTTGGGATTTTTTTTTTTGGTTTGTTTGGTTTTTTCGTTGTTGTTTGGGCTTTGTTTTCTTGGTTTTTGTTTGGTATTTTGTTTTGGTTTTGTTTTATTTTTTTTACCTCCTTCTTCTTGTCCCCATTCACCCTCATCATCATCATCTGCTTTGCGCTTGTCTCCGATCCTGGGCTTTTTAGCTTTTTTGGAAGCTTTCTTTTCTGCCCGTGCCTGCTTTCGTTGTTCAGCTTTCTCCTCCTCCTGCTTTGCCAGAGCAGCTTCTTTCTCAGCAGCCTACAAATACAAAAGAATTTTATTTTTTTTTTTTAATTGCAAATGGCAGAACATTTTCTAGAGTACTGAACCTGGAGGACTTTTTCCTAAGCTACATGAAACACAGGGCTAATGGGACCATCATTTAAAGCACATCTCAATTTGCTCTTACAGCTTTCCTGGAGGGCACGTTACTCTTGTATCCATCCAAGGGGCAAAAGGTGAAAGATAAAAAGCATTAAAAGATGTTAACCATAGTTTTAAACTAAGAATCAAGAGTTCTGAGGCTTTCAGATAATTCAGGCTTATCTATGGGGGCCAAGATTAGAAATCTGACATTCAGGTAAGAATGATCTTAATATAGGTATTGCCCAGGAACTGTTTTGAGAGTTCACAGGAAGTTCTGACCTTTGCTCTTTGTTCATTAACTCGAGCTAATCTGTTTTCTGTCTTTTGAACTGCTGCATCCCAATCCTCCAGTGTTCCTAAAGGATAAAAATACATAAATAAATCAAGGCATTGTCTTTAGCTTTCCCATAATCTGAAAATACAAATCTGGAAAAAAAAATAAGAGTCAAGGAGTTCACCAAGATCGATATTAAACTACCACATATGAACATTCTACTTATGAGGCACAGCCTTCAAGAAAAAAAAAAAGAAAAACCAAGCAGAGCAGAAACCTCTCATTTATTGTACAATGCTCCAAAAAGGGATGGAAAAATCCAACCCATTTCAGCAGGCTCCAAGTCAGGTCAGAAAAGAAGGAAAAAAAAAAAAAAGAAAAAAAAGAGCTGCTTTTGTGTACTGTAGTGAGAAGAAAACAAGCTTTCACCAGAACACAAAGCCTTAGATCAAGATTCAGGGGGTATCACGTACACTCTAGACCAGGTAAAATGAGCTGACGAGCGGTTCCTTACCTTCTATCCTCTCCAGCGTGAGCAGCACCTCGCAGACGTGCTCTGGGTAGTCATTCGTGCACTGCACAGCTCGGTGCAAGGCCTTCCTGCAGTGCTGTGTGTCCCCGTGAGCTCTGCAATGGGGAAACCATGGCAGTGAGGAAGCCACGGCAGCCAGGAGGGCCAGGAAACCATGGCAGTGAGGAAGCCACGGCAGCCAGGGGGGCCAGGAAACCATGGCAGTGAGGAAACCATGGCAGCCAGGGACCAACCCTCCTCCTCACAATTACAGGAGAGGACAGGTTGCTACATCACGTGCCAACGTTTTCTCTCCTTCCCCAGTGAATTCACACTATGTGTTGGTGCTGTAATTCTTCTGAAATACACCACAGAGCTGCTGGAAGAACCTCAACAGCGTGTTCTAAACCCATGTGCAGCCTACCTGAGCTAAGCAGTTAAGTCTTGTCTTACACAAATGAGGAAACTAAGTAGCTAATTAACTCTTGCTCCTCTGGGGAGAAGCACCTCCCTGTATCAATATAGGTTAGGGGTAGACCTACTGGGAAACAGCCATGAGAAGGGTCATGGAGTCCTGGTAGACAATAAGTTAACCATGAGCCAGGAACATGCCCTTGTGGCCCAGAAGACCAATGATATCCTGGAGGGCATTAAGAAGAGTGTGGCCAGTAGGTCAAGGGAGGTTCTCCTCTCCCTCTATTCTGCCCTAGTGAGGCCACAACTGGAATACTGTGTCCAGTTCTGGGGTCCCCGGTTCAAGAGAGACAGGGAACTACTGGAGAGAGTCCAGTGGAGGGCAAGGAAGGTGAATGGGGGACTGGACCATCTCTGTGCTGAGGAAAGGCTGAAAGAGCTGGGACTATTTAGTTTGGAGAAGAGAAAGCTGAGAGGAGACCTTATCAATGTCTATAAATATCTAAAGGGTGGGTGCAAGGAGGATGGAGCCAGACTCTTAGCAGTGGTGCCCAGCAACAGGCACAAACTGGAACACAGGAGGTTCCATCTGAACAGGAAGAAAAACTTCTTTCCTGTGAGGGTGACAAAGCCCTGTGCCAGGCTGCCCAGAGAGGTTGTGGAGTCTCCTTCCCTGGAGAGATTCCCAGCCCACCTGGGTGCCATCCTGTGTAACGTGCTCTGGGCAAACCTGCTTTGGGGGGGGACAGGGGTTGGACTAGATGATCTCTAGGAGGTCCCTTCCAACTCAACGATTCTGTGATTCTTCAAACCAGCCAAGCTCTTACCTTTCCAGGTTATAATACTCCAGCCACATGTTGGCATATTTGGCATTTCCTTTAGTCATGATGTTGTCCCAGAGTTCTCTGGCTTTCTGCATGTTGTTACACAAGCGGGCCTGAAACATCCAGAGCACTCAGTCGAATTCAGGATGATTTGTTCAATGCCATTACCCCTCCCCACCTCCCTCCCAAAAAAACCCAGAACCCCACAGACAGTGCATACAGACCCAGGAAGACACCTCTGCCCCTGAGAGCAATCGATTCAGAACCCACCCCATTCAGGATCAAGCATTTTAAGACCAGGTTGGATGAGGCTTTGAGCAACCACCTCTAGTGGGAGGTGTCTCTGTGCATGGCAAGGGGGTTGGAATGAGATGATCTTTAAGGTTCCTTTCAACTTAAGCCATTCTATGATTACAACACCCAAGACTTTGGCAACTCATCCCATGCATTGTACCCAGAGAAATTACAGCACAAAAGTAATGTGAGTTATCCTGTGGCAGAGGAAGGAAAATAAAACATCCACTGTCAGGCAGTGACTGCACCAGCACGTTGATACCTGTACTAGTGTGAAGCTAACGAGCATAGGCAGCACTTAGGCAGGATTTAAGGCAGTTACAGACTGAGTGTTCAGTCCGAGTCACTGCTGACCACGTTCCTCACATCTCTGCACCACACTGCAGTCACAGCGGCGTAAAACACCCAGAGTCCTGACAGCTTTCACAAGGGGAACACGCTCTGCTTCCCAAGATGTTTCATTTCAAGCCTAAAGCTACACTGTGTGCTTGACTGATCCAGACAGAAGTGGAAGAAGGAGGATTTACTCATTGAAGTTTCCTAGACAAAATGCTAAAGTACAGGAGGATTGCTTTCTGTGGCTGGAATGTTAAAACAATTGATTTCCTCTAATCTAGCAATTGAAATACAACAGAGAGAAACATCACCTCAACTCTCGCCCAGTTCTGCATGATGGTGCAGGACGGATCTCCACTTTCACTGAATCCTGGGAATAAAAACAACAACTGTTTAGAAATGGCTCTTGGAAATAAAGTGTTTATGAAACAAGTTCTACACTGTAGGTGAAATGTTTATCTGGAGCTTTCTTAAAATGTTTGAGACACTTAAAGGCAAATTAAACACTACAGAGAACTGGTCTTACAAAAGTTGCTTTGAACAAGAGAAAAATACATTGGATGATTTTACTCACGCTCTTCTACTTCTTGTTTCAAATACTCCACAGCACGTGCAAATGCAGAGCGCAGCTCTTCTAGCTCTTTACTAGAGTCTTAAGAAAAAAGGAACATTAAGTTGATATTTTAAGGCAATTCATCTCCCATTCACTAAAACCTCTTCCCCAACACCCACAATGATTTTATCAGGGGGTCTGAGGGGGGTTAAAATGTATTACTTCACTGAAATTCACTACATTTCTAATAAAAAATCACCATCAAGTACCTAAAATATAAGGCAGAGTGTTTTTGCAACAGCACAATCTATCCTGTCCAGCAAGATGGTGCTTTAAACCAACTTAGTGTCTATCGAATATATGAAATAAGTGGCCACAAAGTAATTTTTGTGAAAGAAATGAAACTACTGTTAAATTTTTAATAAAAGTTGTACCACTGCTTCAGAGACGTACACAGAAAACAGTTTAATCACACATCTATGATGCACACCTTGTGTAAAATCCACCCTTCTTCTCAGGTAGTCAAGATACGCCTGCCAGATTTCAACGTAGTCTGTTGCCTGAATAAAACCTGCATTCAGAGCTTTTTCAAACATTTCTGGAAGAAAATGGGGGAAAAACCCAAACAAATGTAAAAAAAAAAGCCAACAAAAATAAATCACAAAAAATAAGCATTTAATTTTCATTTACTGACAGCGAAATATATACACACATTTTTAGCAAGACAGGAAAATACAAGACATCCTATATAGGATGAGTTGGGTTAGGAAATCAATTTAAAAGGCAGCTTAATTCAGTTGTTAACTGCTGGCTCAGAATTGAAGCTGCTCCACAAAAGCAGCTTTGCCCTAGAAATGTGCCCTGCAGGTTTCATCAGCTCGGCGACCGTTGTGGTGGGATGAACACAAAGCCTGCAGCAGCCTGCGAGCCCCCGCCAGGCGTGCACCAAAGCGGTTCTGCACTCTAAGGAAGTCCTGCTGAAATGGGTTTTCTTTACCAGAAATAGTGCCGTGATCAACTCTGTGCCTCTCCATGGCCAAAAGGTATCTGATCCACAGCCCAACCGTCCAGGGACAGTTCCTAACAGCACGGTCATGAGCAGACAAGACCAATTCTTTCACTTTCAGCTGCCGGTCCTGAAATAATCATATGGCAAAGTTTTAAGTTCCTATGAGCCAGAGACACCATCCAAGCCAAATACCAGCTTATAAAGAGCCAACTTATAAACAGTAATTTCATTTTATATTTGAAAAGCTAAGACAAGATGGTTGTTTTAAAGTCTACGCTCCTAAAACCCCACTGAACACCTTCAAAGCAGGAAGGAGACGCTCGGGAGCAACCCAAACAAGAACATGCCATACTCAGCCTGCAATACCCAACTGCTTCTAACCAATCCCATTCTCTGCCAGTGAAATAAATATACTATAATGTAAGTGTCCCTGTCCACGGCAAGGGGCTTGGACCCGATAATCTCCACAAGTCCCTTCCAGCCCCTACCATTCTATGATTCTAAAGGCACCTAGTAAATTCCCAACTGCTCTTAGTACGTCAGGAAGAGGAGAGGAAAGGACACAGGACACCACTGAAACCAGGAAGAAAGCAAAAGGTGAGGTGAACAGCAGTTTCTGAAGAATCAGAAAAAAGGACAGGACTCAAGTACAACTTAGTGGTTGTTCATTTATCAGCCACTAAGTTAAATTTAAAAAAAAGGTGGAAATAAAACTGTCAGCATCTGGGATTTTTTTCTTTTCCTTACCAAATACTGATTGTAACGTGCCCAAAGATCTGGCACAAGGCAGTTCTCAGCCAAAGCCCTCTCGTAGATCAACTGGATGCGAGCTGGATCACCTGCTTTCATTTCAAAATCAATGTAAGCTTGATACTCTGCTAGCTTGGGTGTTTCGGCACCCAGCTGTAAAACAAACAGAGGTACAAGGAGTTAAACTCTCCTAAAGAAAGCACGATTCAAACAGTTCAGCTGCTACTCAGAGTAGGTCTCATGCAAAATTTCAGATGAGCTCAGCCTCTAAATATCAACAGCTTTTGATTTTTCACCCATCTCTGAACACCACCCTGCATTTTGAAGCCTTTCAGATCTCTAATTTTGATTCCTCTTAGCCCAGCACGCTCATCACTGCTGAAGGAAACAGCCAGAGAATGTCTGGGCATGTCAGGGTGGCCTGACACAGTCAATAGATTCCACAGTTTCCAGTACACCCAGTTGTGAGGCTTCTTGCACACTCCTCACAGCTGAAATGGTCACCTAGAAATACTCAGCTGCTTTATTATTTTTCTAGTTGCACAGAAAGTATGGAAAAGAGGAAAAAAAAAAAAGAAATCACCCCAAATCAGCTAACTCTGTTATTTATAAGGCCTAAGTGAGTGCATTACCAGTGCCTCTTCATAGGGTTTACACTTCTCCAGTTGCTGTAGAGCTTTTTTGTAGCTCTTTATTGTTGTTTCTGGGATCGGATCTTCTGACCACTCCTCATATTCAGCGTATGAAGCCTCCATATCTATTACACCAGAAAGAAAACCCCTTTAGTAACACACTCATTTGAATAAATAAACAAAATTCACCCTGTATTTAATTCGAACCCATCTGTCTTTTTGTTTCTACTTTTTTATCTTAATATTGTCCTGCTACCACCTGCTTAGAGTCCAGACACTGCATCCCTGCAGGGAGCAGGGCCATCTGCAACTAGAGCAGGTTGCTCAGAGCCCCGGCCAACCTCACCTGGAGTGTTTCCAGGGATGGGGCAGCCACCACCTCTCTGGGCAGCCTGGGACAGGCTCTCACCACCCTCAGCAGCAAAAATGTCTTCCCTTCTCTCCAGTCTAAATCTCCTTCTTTTAGTTTCAGTATCACCCCTCGTCCTGTCCCAACAGGCCCTGCTCAAAAGACAGTCCCTCAAGAACTCAAAGAACTGTGCTTAATTTTTTGCTATGAGCAAAGCAGCACGAAAAGGGACTCAGTGAGTTTAAAGTATGAACTAGACACAGCAGGATCCCAACACTCCAGCTGTCAGCCTGCACTACTCCCTGCCGACCACGGCTCGTACACAGAGACCATCACGGCTCAATGCCTAGTTGCCAACGGTCACGTTCTGCACTCATCACTTGTACTTTAAACAGCCTCCAATTATATACTGAAGAAACAGTTAAATCAGGTTCCAGTGAGAAAGGCTATTTCTGCACCAAAGGGATCTAAACCCTGAAGACGGGCGAGCATCACCAATTAAAGGCAGGAGAAACACCGCAGCTGGGGTTTGCGTGGCTCTGCCAGGAGAGTCGCGGTGAGGAAGGCAGGGAATCAGAGACAGGGCTTATCCGGGTCACCTCTCCAAGGGCACCAGCTCTCACCTAACAGCGGGATCCCCAGCTGGCGCCGGAAGAGCGTGTGGATCTTCTCGAGCTGGCTGCAGAGCATCTGCTGCTGCTCAGGCGATGGAACGCTGCCAGGAGCTGGCTACAAGCAAAAGGATTGACATTTCAGCAGTCCCCTCAAGCCGGAGCTGCTGAACACGGTGGGGTGTTGTTTAGGAGTTGGGGGGGGCAGGTGTGGGTTCCAAATGACTGCGAGATCCTCCAAGGGCAGGCACAGCCAACTTGTGTTTCAGGCCCCCCCGCTGTGGAAGCTAAAACGTTGTTTAATAACGAAACTGCTCAACTGAAAGCTATTCTTGTCAGTTGAAGCCGAAGCAACAGAGTGAAACTTTGCTGCTGGATAGGAGATTTTACAATCTTCTTTAAAAACAAAGCTGTTATTCCATCAGCTAAATACCCAGAACATTTTCCCCTCAGACCAAAAGCTCGGTTTCTACAGCCAAAAAAAGAAAAAGCGAACCCAACCATGTGACATTAGAGCCTCTTTTCTCCGAGGAGACCGATGAGGACAAGGTGACTTCAGCAACCACACCACAGCCCACTGCTCACCTGTGCTGTTTCCAGTATGGCATTCTCAAACTCCCGGTATGCCTCCCACAGAGCCGTTCCCTTCGTCACGTGCAGGCCGACCGCCGTCAACGCCCTCTCAAAGATGGAGCGAACTTTCTCGATCCCTCCTTCCTGACCGATGCCACCAATTGAATACTGGGCATATTCCAACCAAATTTCAGGACCTAAATAAAGATTGGGGAAACAAATGACCTAATCCTCTCAAAAAAATAAGAAAAAAAAAAAAAGTAACTTTCTGCTTCCCAAACACCTCATTTCCCACAGAACAACACAAGACAACTTTCCTTCCCAGCCAGTGTAATAAAATATTTCATTCTATGCTCTTGGTTCAGCACCAGAGCTACAGTTTTCTTCTGAAAGGAGTCACTTTGGTGGTTGTTACTGACACCGACTGACTCCTGTAGGCCACGAGACAGAGGAGGGCAAACCAGATATTTAAAGCTTCCTCCAGTGCTGGCTTGGAGCTGAAATCCTGCGGCGGTGCTTAAAGCGCTGCCTTCAAACAGCCTTAACTCCAACGCTGCAGAAAAGACAAGGATCACTTCACACCACTATTTTTAATCCAATTTCTGCTGTCTGTAACGGAAGAAGCTTCCCTAGGAAAAGAAAGTCATCGTCTGAATGCAAGACAGTATGTTTGATAGCCTCTGGCAACAACTCACAGATGTAGTCTTTCACAGCTCGCTCAAACAGCTCATAAACTTTCTCTCGCTCCGAGCTTTCAGAAGCCATTTTTATCTCATCCTTCAGCCAGTCCAGCCAAATTTCTGAAAGGAAGAGGTTTAGAATGTATCAGAATAAGCTACACTCACTGATTGAATTTTTATTTTTTAATGGGAGTTTTTAGCAACAGGCTTTAAAATGGGGTGAGGGATGAGGGGGAGAAGAAAGCCATTTTAGCCTCCACAACTATTCACAGTTAATTGAAACTAAAGGTTTGGTAGAGACCTTGTCAAATGGGTACTAAACAAGTGCACTTCTATTTCAAGAGAGCAGAAGTTGCAAGCAGCAATTTAACAGTACCCCAGGCAGAGAATCGGTGCACACCAGTAACCAAAGAGGCATCCAGAGGTGCCCCTTGCCTCGTGTGTTTACAAAAATCAGTAAATGGCTTTCAAGACCGTGAGTTTCCACACACCCAGCAGGAAACCTGTCCCTGCCAAGGCTAAAAGCAGCCTGGCAGAGCAGCCTCTGCAATACCAGAGGTGTCTCTGTGTCAGAATCGCAGAACGGTGGGGGTTGGAAGGGACCTCTGGAGATCATGGAGTCCAACCCCCCCGCCTAGAGCAGGTCACACAGGAACAGATTCAGGTGGGGTTGGAATCTCTCCAGAGAGGGAGACTCCACAACCTCCCTGGGCAGCCTGTTCCAGGCTCTGTCACCCTCACCAAGACAAAGTTTCTCCTCCTGTTTCCACGGAGCCTCCCCTGTTCCAGCTTGCACCCATTGCTCCTTGTCTTGTCACTGGACATCCCTGAGCAGAGCCTGGATCCATCCTCCCGACACTCACCCTTCACATGTTTATAAACATGAATGAGGTCACCCCTCATGCACCCCCAAGCTAAAGAGCCCCAGCTCCCTCAGCCTTTCCTCAGCAGGGT
>WUAM01000133.1:4651300-4662055 GCA_024336885.1 Actenoides hombroni
GCCATCTTTCCTCCCAAAGGAGATCTCACCCCCGCCTTCACCATCTGCAACACCCCCACCTTTGGAGCGAGCCCGTATTTGAGTCCAAGCGCTCACCCCAAAGGATTCACACACACCCCCCACCCCACACCCCTCCCCCAAGAGCAGGATTTATGCTCCTGTCACCCTGGGCAGGAGGCCCAGCCCTGCAAGAACTGGGACACCTACACCCGGCCACCCAGAGTGAATAACCCCCTGGGCTTCGTCAACAGCTTCCCAGGCTGCTGGCACACCGAGGACACAGGAACCATCCCCCCAGAGCCACCAGCAGGCACCAGACCAGCTGCACGTTCGCCCATCGCCCGCTCCGAACGCGGGGGACACCAGCAGAGTCGACCCCCTGCAGCCACCTCCGATGAAGAAAGGTCCCCGACACCAGATCCACGACACCAACACAGCACCACACAAAGCTTCACTGGGGTCCACGGTCACTTACTGTCCAGGCTCATTAGAACTGGGACATTACAAACCACAACAACAGCAAAAACACCCACAGAACACGACACCTCTCCACGGGAGCCTGTGACAGCGTCCGGCTGTCGCTCGGGTGACAATTCACCGGCGAGGACGGACTAACGCCCGCGGGACACGCAAGTCAACACGAACACAGCTCGAGACTCCTTCGCTTCACAGCCAGCTCACTCGGTGCAGCAAAGCCTCTGTCTCCACACTCCTCCAGGCCCTTACAGTTGAGGGAATATCTTCGAACAACAGTCAGTATTATGGGGAAATAAACTTTTTTTTGTTTGTTTGTTTGGTTGGTTGTTTTAAAGAAAACGAACCCAAACAACAACCCAAGACTGGAAGTCAGCAAGAACAGAGGTAGTGTTCACGTCACCGTCTTAAGGAGTTTTCCACAAGTGCCCCGTTGCAAGGAGAAACTTGTGTTTGTTCTGTTAAGAAACCGAACGCCATGACTGATTATTCTGAGTCTTTGAAACCGAGTATTTCAGCATTTTCTACGCGGATAGATAAATAGGTACAACTACCTATCCATCTGCCGCCGCGCACGCACAACGCCGCGTCGCTCTACTTGGCAAACAGCACTGGGAGGAGCATCCTGCAGGACAACGGGCGATTCACACACGATGGCCTCTCTAAGCCGTGCAAGACATCGTTTTATTTTCCCTTGTGCCATTCATCACGACCCGCCGTGGGGTGGGTTTCTTTCCCTCCCCACTCAAGAGGAGGGGACGAAGAGGTGGCATCAGACGATCTATTGCAGGTCAGATGATAAATCTGCATCGGTGCAACGAATAAATGACGTAAAAAAAAAAAACCCCAACAAAACAACAAAACCCAAACCACCCCTCCGCTCCCCCCAGAGAAGGCATCAACTTTTGCCCATCCAAAGCACGTTCTTCAAGTTTCCAACCCCCGGCTTCGCCGCCAGTTTGGAGGTGACGTCCGCGCTCCTCAGCGTGGACTGTGGCTCACAGAGCACGGAAGACTCGCTTGAAACGGCCTCTTTGGAGTCCGTTACGGTTGACACATCCATGTCGCTTGATAAGTCCTCAGAGGACAAGTTAAGACATCCCAGCTTGGCAAGAGAATTGGACCTTTTCAGAGGAGAAGACACAGTCAAGCCAGCCAGCCGCAGCCTGGTCTCGATCTCCTGAGTTCGCTGCTTCACCAGGCCGGGCTTGCCCCGCACGCTGTGGATGCTGTCGCTGCTGGAGCTCCGCGTCAGGTTGGAGCTCCGGGAGGAGGAGGGGGTGTAGCAGATGGTCTTCAAGAAGTCCTTGGTGAAACTGCTCGTGTGCTCCAACCGACACATGGCGGGCGTGGAGGTTTTCTGAGAGATCCCCTCCAAGAGGCGTTTCACCTTGAACTTCTCCACGTCGTTTTCCGCATCCTCGGCTATCAACGGCGCCGGCCCCAGAAGAGGCACGAGGCCGTGCTGTGCCATCAGGTCCTCGTTCTCCTCCGCGATGCTGGAGTCGACTCTGCTGAGGGGGCTCTCCCTGAGCAGCGCCGAGGCGTCCGAGGGCAGGCTCTTCAACCGCTCCAGCTCTTTGGTGTGCTTCCGGACCAAGCCGGCTTTCTGCAGCTGGATAAGCGACTCCTGGTGCTGCATCAAGTAACTGTTTGCGCTCGGCTTCTCCGCGTCTTTGCTGAACAAGTACTTCAGGTCCTTGGCCGGTTTGCCGTCTCTTCTGGCAAGAGACTCTTCTTTCACCACCTCGGAGCTAAGGAGGCTCCTGTCGCAGTGCGAGTTCCTCCTGGGCGGCGGAGTTCTGAGCGGGGTTTTTGGTGCGTCTTTTCCTCTCTCCAACACGCCGCAGTGTTGATCGAGCGATTTGCAGACGCCGGGCTCCACAGCGCCGGTCCCCGCCGGCAGAGGAAGCGGAGCCTCGGCGTTCTTAGTCCTGACGGCTTCCTCGGGGTGCACCTTGCTGGGCAGGTGGTCGGCCAGGCCGGCGCTGAGGTGGGAGAGGAGGGCCGGCTGCGTGCAGATGGTGGCCGTGCGACGCGCGGCGCCGGGGTTCAGCTTCTCGCACTGCTCCCCGAAGGAGTCGGGGGACAAACCGGCCGAGGAGTACATGCAGTCGGCGCAAGACTGATAGGAAGGCTTCACCTTACTGAGGATCCCGAAGACGGCATCGTGCTGCAAGAAAGAAAAGGGGTACAGATCAACGTGCACAGAACGGGACACCGGCAACCAGCAGAGAACCACAGCCTGGTTTGGGTCGGAAGGGACCTTTAAGGGTCATCTAGCCCAACTCCCCCCTGCAGCGAGAGAGAGGCACAGACCACAAGAGGTATCGACAGACAAGCAGATTTGAAACGCGGGCCGTTTCCACTTCTTTTAGGGCCCTGCAGCAGGACCGAAGGCACGCAGTGAGCAGACGATACCTACCGTGTCGAGCGGCGGTCATGCAAGCGAGCTGCCCAAAGCACTTTACAGGGCACTCACGCGTGCGCTCTCTCTGGCATCTAAATCCATAGCCTGGGCAAGCAAAGCCATGTTCAGAAGCACTTCGAATAGGAAGCAGCTCATCATGGAATGAAAGGCTTTATCCAAGTCAAATGAAACTGTGCTATGAAGATGAGAAGAACAGTTTCACTTGCAGTAGAGTCAGCCACGCTTACAACCTAACATTTCAGCTGCGTACGCACCTCAAAATCCTCTGGGCAACTCCTTTTGCTGTTGTTGTTATTCAAGTTCTCTCTATTAAGCCTGCCCTCCTCCTTGTGCACCGACAAACGCCGCTTCCACTTCTCCATCAGATTTTCCTCCCTGACACCGTCCTCCCCTGGGTCCAGAACTATCCTTCCCTTCCGGGGGCTGAAATCCACTTTCTTCTTCACCTCCTTCTCGGTGAAGCCGCTGAGCCCCGCCAGCGGCTCGGCCGCCTCCAGAGCTTTGGGGGTCTCCAGCAGCCTCCCCTCCGCGGGCACCGCGGGCGGCTGTCCCACCAGCGAGGTGCCGCGCTCCGCCAGCGCCTCCCGCTCCAGCTCCTCCACGGGGAAAAAACCCTCCCTGCCGTCCCCGGGCAGCTTGTTCTCCAGCAGCGTGTCCGAGAGGCGGCGGAAGCAGTAACTGAACCCCACCGAGGCGTCGGTGCCGGGGCGGTTGTCCAGGTACGCGGAGTGCGACGGCGTGTCCAGGTCGGCCAGGCGGTTTTCTAGGTCGATGTCTAAGCTCTCTAGTAAGAAGTTGCCTGAGCCCGTGGTGCCGTCAGTGTTCTGGGGTAGGTTGCTCTCTGCCTGCTGCTTCCACAGCTTATTGTGGCGCTGCTTGCTGGGGGAGAGGACACAGACACAAGTCACTGCCATTGACCCGTCAAGATGCTCAGTTCCAGGAACATCAGTCCCTCTCCACAACCCAGAACCGAGAGGTTGATGGCTGGGGCCAGCCTTGCAGTCCCACTTGGATAAAACCACCTTTAGCACCAGGATTTTGTCCCTCCTGCCTGCCCACTCCAGAGTCTCTTTGTCTGAGCAAACCGGGAGCAGTGCCCTGCACCACATCCATGGTGGGAACAACCCTCGGGAGGAGCCCCTCAGGGCAGAAGGGCACAGAGCCCCCCCCAGCCCCATCAGAGTAAACCACTCTGAACCAGCATCTCATAGCATGTCTCACGGCACAGTTTCTGCTGAACCAGAGTGAAAAATTTTCTTCCTCTTACCCCAGTAGAGCAGAGGCCAAGCAGAACCCCCTGTTAGATACCACAGTGCTCATGATGACAAAGCCCTGTGATAGACACGGTCACCCAGAGCTGCAAATGACTCGCCTCCACCGCTGCCTGAGCTCAGTTCTACCTCATGGAACATGGACAATGTTTTGCTGAGGAACACAAACAGGCTTCCTGAACGCAGAGAAGCCCTCACTGAATGACACCAGAGCAGATCTCCCTAGCAGACAGCTCATTTCCAGCCAGGGAAGCCCAGCGTGGAAAAGGTTTAGAAGAAACCCCAATTAGCCCAGGCTTCTGCATCTGCCCTGCTGAAGGGGACCCTGCAGATCCCAGCACCACGGACGCTCTGCCAGGGTCTCCGAGCACGACCCGCGGGTGTGCGAGACCCCAGCCGAAAAACCTCTTGACTGAACGAAACGCCAGGGAGCCCAGTTAACACTCTGTGATACAAAACCACAAGAGGTTGCCTACAAGTAGCTCCCTCACTTCCCAGAGGTCACCTTTCCGTCCTCCCGTCGTCCTACCTGGCATCCAAAATGCCCTCGTACTCCAAAAGCTGCCTCATGAAGCCTGCGTTCGGTCTCGCGATGCTGCGTTTTTGCTTCACGTAATTGTAGGCCTTTTCCAGCGACCAGCCAAACTCCTTCATGGCGTAGGCTATGACGGTGGAGGCTGACCTGCTGACCCCCATCTTGCAGTGCACCAGGCACTTGGAGTGATTCTTCCTGCAGAAGGACAAAAGGGGGAAAAAATCCACCTCACCTTTCTGGTTGCGGTACCTGCTGTTCCTGGGTGACACGGGGGAGGGACGGTGCTTTGTCCTCCTGACCACCCAAACTCCACGGCTCAGTAGGTGAGAGATGTTTTGGATGGAGTCAGCCACGTGAAGAAGCCCTCTCCGGAAAAGTTGGGAGTTAGAGAAAGGCAACCTCAACCCCGCTGCCATTTCAGAGCCTGCCACCAAGGCCCCTGCCTGCCCGAGGCTCTGGATAAGCAGGAATGTGCCAAGTGTAAAAGGCCAGCAGAGTCTGACGGGCTCTGTCACCACCTCTTGCCTGCAGAGACAGCTGGGGCCAGTCCAACAGGGACTGGGCTATTACCAGAACTTCTCGAGAAGAGGAAACATCCTCATTTCCTTTTGGAAGCCAAACAACAATAATAAACCCCATCCCAGGCTAGGAACAGGTTAAATGCCAGTACAGGAAGAGAGAAGGTACGGGGAAGTTCCAGGGACACGGGAAGCTCCTGGCAGAAGCAGTAACGCCCGAGCCCTGCCGCCTCCTGCAGCAGTCGCGTGGCTTTGGCGGGGGGCGGGCCCCCCAGCTCCACGCTGGATGAAACCCCCCGGGCACGGTGTCAGCCCCGGGGGCTCCGACGTGCCCTCCTCGCACCGAGCTGCGGCCCCCAGCCCACTTACTTGGCCTTGTTTATGAAGTGGTAGGCCTCGTTCCAGTGGGCCAGGAGGTCTGTCGTCTCCTCGTCGTACACGCGGATGTTGTGATAGGCGAACAAGCCGGGGAAGAAGTTATCGATTTCCCTGGTCACGTTCAAAATGTAGTCGATGCTGCGGGGAAGGAGAAGGGAAACAAAGCTGAACCGCCGTGGTCGTGAAAGGCAACGGACACACGTTGTGGAGTCCATGAACTCTGACGCGACGCGAGCCGCACGGTTTTATCTGCAGCCCTAATCCCGCAGCCCTGGGACACCGGGTGACACGGGTCACGCACGTGATGTCCATTCACCCATCTCTCAGCACCAGCACGGCCCATTCAAAGCATCAAAAAGACCTCGGGCGCAGGAGGGAGAAGTTTCTTTTGCCCTCTCTGCTGAGGCTTTGTAACCCAACCAGAACCTCCTTGCGGGGCCCGCGCGCAGCTGCTGGGACGCGGAGGGCAGGAAAGCGCGGGGGCTGCGGGTGATTCATTCGGGCCAGAGCTGCGAAGAGACCCCAGGAGTCACAATTTTCAACTGCAAAACCCATCCTCTTGTCTTCTCTCCGACCAAAAATGAGTCACGTGGCATCTCTCGATTCCCGCCAAGTATTACAGCGGGGATTACGACGGACCCAGGGAGAACGAGAGCCCATAAACTCATTTATTACCTCCTTGCGTTCAGACAAATCACGGACAAGGGGATATTTGGTTCAGAATTGGTCCAGCTTTGACTTTTAGATGCTGCAAGTCAAGATGCCTTCCCCCTAGATCAGGAGAATTAACGCGCCGGTCGATTTACTTGTTCGAAGATGTTCAGACATCTGTTCCCAAGGACTGCAAAGGAGACATTTTCAGCCACGCTGTTGAGCAATACTCTGCAGTTTCTCACATGGAGGCTGGTGTGCACCTCGGGCAAACGGCACATATTTCTGTGCAAAAATCTCACTCGTCCAAAAAAGTGTGAAAGTCACTCAAGCCAAGAAGCGGTGCGGTGATGAGAGCGTGGTGAAAGACAGCCCTGCAGCTGCCTGTCCGGGCAGGAGAGCTGGAGCTTGCTCATCCAGGGGAAGTTCTGCTCCAGTTAAGATAGAAGGGGTTTTTTTCCCCTCCTAAGCTTAGCACTGTAATGTTTGCTCTTCTGCAGCCCGCAGGAATTCACACCTGACACGACACGATGTGTGGGCACTTCACACTCGGCTGCCACACGCCGGGCAGAGTTCAGAGATCTCGGTGTACTCACCAGACAGGAGTTTTGTTGTTTTCACTCTATGCTTTACTGACAGAAATGAAGTGCGAAAGATTTCTTGACCAAGATCCTGACAGAAAGTTACCCCCATCGCTGGCAACTGGGCCCAAACTCATCCCTCCAGGCTACAAACGTCACTTGTGCTCTCAGGAGACCCAAGGTAAGTTAAAAGCCATCGAC
The DNA here is from genome assembly GCA_024336885.1 of Actenoides hombroni. NCBI lineage: Eukaryota > Metazoa > Chordata > Aves > Coraciiformes > Alcedinidae > Actenoides > Actenoides hombroni. The sequence continues at coordinate 4,658,341 of WUAM01000133.1, forward strand.
TGGAAGTTTCAGAGCCTGGGGCTGGTGCTTGGAAGGGGCAGTACTCACCCTGAGCCCTGCAGCTCCTCCAGGTTGGAGGCGTTCCACTCGGACCCCTGTAAAATAGACACAAAACACGATTCAAAGGAGCCCCAGAGCCTCCCTTTTCCCCTCCGAGGGTACTCGCCCAGCCCCAGCAAACCTCCTTGGCTGCCCAGGGAGATATTGGTAATAGCCCCTGAAATGGGTGCAGGGCACCGGGGGCAGCCACTACCACAGCTCAGCACCGAGATGTCCGGTACTGAACAGGCAGAGACTTCCTGAAGGAGGGGACAAAGCCACCACACCCTCACCTAAGGAGCTGGTTCTAGGCCAGCGTGTGACTGAGCACATCCCAGATCACCACCCCTGGCCACTCTGATTCTTTTTAACCACAGGGATAAATAGTGCAGGGAAAGGAAACAGTCGTGTGTGGCACGACTGGGATCACGGGTCTATGAGAAGCGATGCAAATCCCCAAAGCTATGGGGGTGGTTACACCTGGAATCCCCCCATATCTGCAAAACAGAAAGCTAAAAAAAGAGTTTAAAAGCATGTTTTGCCCTCAAACATGAGCACTTCCTCTGCCTCTCCCCAGAAAAGACCCAAGCATAACGGGCACAAACGCGCTTATCTCAAGCCAGCCTTTGTTCCAGATGGCAGCGCCTGGTTTTGTTGGAGTACCATCTAGTGGCAAAAGATCAGACAGAACACAGACGGTTCCTCGCACGGGCTGCAGCAGCACGTCACCTCCAGCCTTTGCCTTGACATAGTTCTGGACACATCTACAGAACCTCGCAGGCTGGGTCGAGAAGAACAACCCAGTGACCCCGAGCGGCTGTCCCAGCGGGGCAGCATCTGCAGCCCAGCCACAGCCAGACCTTGACTCTTCTCATAAAAGAAAATCTCCGCCGGTAGAAACAGAAAATAAGCATGCACAGAGAGAGCTTGAGCTGTCCCTGGCATGTCCTGAAACAGGATGGACCTGCCAGGAGAGAACCATGAGATCACGCCCCAGAAACAAGAAGGTAGCTAGGAAAAAAAAAAAAAAAAAAAAAAAGGGCTTCTCGAATGTGGGTTTTTCAAAACACTAAGGGGACTGCAGTTAAGGGCTGTGCAGAGGAAACAGCACTGCACCTCCTGCTCACACTGCACCAGTTCCAGCTTCCTCTGAGCCCAGTGACTTGTCAGCTCACCCCCACTGAGCCCGTGGAGCTCCTAACGCTGGAGCTTACCAAATATAAATGATCAAAAATCAGAGAGGGTTTGTCCATCTGTCCCAGGATAAGCAGCATTTCGTTGTCTATAAATTCCTTGAATTCCTTCAAGTTGCAATTCATGTGCTTCTCCAGCTCGTTTCTTATCTGCAGAGCAGAAAACAAAGGATGTCACCTAAAATCACCTCTGGTTGTTACAGACAGTCGTCGGTGCTCCTCCGCAAGACACTTGTTCTGTACTTCATTAAAATCAGTGAGAGGGATTCCACCTTTTGCAGACAAGGAATTCCACTACGTGGCATCTCTCAAGTACCCCAGGCTCCTGAATTGAGACCTGTAAATAAAGCTTCAGATAACATCCAAGTGGAAAAAAAAATTAGTTTTTTTTTGAGGTACCTGCTTCTTAAAAAAACAATTCAAGAGATAAAAAACAGGACAATCACAGAATGTTTGGAAGGGACCTCGAAAGATCATGGAGTCCAACCTCCCTGCCAGAGCAGGGTCACCTAGAGCAGGTCACACAGGAACAGGTCCAGGTGGGGTTGGAATCTCTCCAGAGAAGGAGACTCCACAACCTCCCCTGGGCAGCCTGGGCCAGGCTCTGTCACCCTCACCGTGACAAAGTTTCTCCTCCTGTTTCCATGGAACCTCCCACATCCCAGCTTGCACCCGTTGCCCCTTGTCCTGTCACTGGACATCCCTGAGCAGAGCCTGGCTCCATCCTCCCGACACTCACCCTTGACATATTTATAACCATTCATGAGGTCACCCCTCAGTCTCCTCTTCTCCAAGCTAAAGAGCCCCAGCTCCCTCAGCCTCTCCTCAGCAGGGAGATGCTCCACTCCCTTGGGCATCTCTGTGGCTCTGCACTGGACTCTTCCCAGCAGTTCCCTGCCCTTCTTGAACTGAGGGGCCCAGAACTGGACACAGGTTTTTTGGTGTGCTATTCTTTTCTTTTTGAAAAGGTATGATAGAAGGCAGCTCTAAGACACCAGAAAATATTAATAACGAAACCCTGGTTTGTGCCAAAGCCTGGATGCCTGTGAAAACTTCCCAGGAGCTCTGGGACGTGCCCTGATCTGCCGGCAGCACCCACTCACTCAAGGGTATGGGATCCCTCCAGCAAAGGCCTCGGGCAGGAGATCCCAACCCACTCCATCAGGGAACTTCAGAGTTTGCCCGTGCACATGACACACCAAGACAACCCAAAGCTTCAGAAAACCAGAAACTGTTAAAGCTTCTGGGCCTCTGAGCAAGCCTAACGACCGGGCTAATTAACGAGCCTAACAGAGGGATGATTGACCCTTTCAGCAGGGAAGCAGATCTGCATTTAGCAGCCAAACAGCAAAAACTGGCTTGCTTGTGACCGTGGGTTTCAGGTACAGCAAGAGGGATGGCAGCCAGGTTCTCCAGCAGCCCTGGTACCAAGCCTGCTGAAGACAAACTGCATTTCACAAGCCTGACAGGAGTAAAAACCATTCTGCACAAAAAGAGCAATTCCTCTGCTAGCTCCAGGAGCTGCATCACTGTTTCAGGTTACGTTCTAGAATTGTAAGAAAAAAATAAAATAGAAAGGGAAAAGCACATAAAGAAAAGGTGTTAATGGACACGAATACCTGGACATAACCTGCATACAGCATGTTCTAAATTAAACATGAATAGTTTGGCGGCACAGAAATATACTTTATTTGAAAGAAAGAAAAGAAAACCAAAAACACCAGGGGAAAACATAATTAAATGTTCCATAAACTGTTAGCACAAAAAAGGGAACTGTCCCACCCCTCTAATAAATACATGCAAATTCAGCCAGTCCGCTGTGTATACTACATAAAGATTTGTTGGAAAATTATTAAATCAGCCCTGTAATAGAAGTTTACTGTTTTCACAGTTCCCAAACTGCCTCTTAGGCACAAAAGCATTGCCCTTAAAAGAGAATTGCCTTCTTCAGTGGCAGATTCAGGGCATTAAAGTATTACAACGAGTGCACTTAGCTCTGCCTCCTGACAACTGAGAATTACAGGGACATTCTGGCATATTAGGTATTTTGCCAATAAAAATTAGAGAGCGAAATATATTTAAATCCAATTAACACAACTGTGTTTCCTTTATAGATCTGGGACAGCACCACTCCCTTCTGCAAGAATTCCTGAAGCGAGGAGAAAGGTAAAATCTGTACATCTATTGCGTAGGAGACGCGCACTCCTCTCCAATAAGCACAGCAGGATGGAGATTCCTTCTAGGCAACGGAACAGCAAACCCACCACAGAAATGATCTTTTAAGTGCCCTTTCCAAGGGCTTCTTTCTTTTTCCTCGCTCCGCATTACATCTGCAGTGCAACCTTTAGGGCAAGGGCGAGCGTGCAGCTTGCCACCTGACCTAACAGAGCTCAGCCCTGAAAAACAACCCCATTCAGCATCAACTTACCCTACTGCCCAACCCCACACACGCCCCCCCCCCCCCCCCCCCCCCACCCCCCCAC
>WUAM01000133.1:4693296-4725512 GCA_024336885.1 Actenoides hombroni
GGGCGGGGGCGGGGGGGGGAGAGTGGGGGGCGGGCAAATCGTGCCCTTGTTGTGCAAGGGGGAACTGGGGTCCCGGAGCTGCAGCAGCCGTTGGGAGCAGCAGGGCAGGAGGCAGCTGCTCGTGCGAAGCTGCTGCGGGTCCTCACGGCTTCCTCTCCTTGTCCGGTTTCAGCTACGGCTGGTTCAACACGGCGCTGATGCTGGAGTGCCGGAGCTACCTGCCGTGGCTCAGCAACCGGTGAGTGCAGAGCTGCCGTGGGGGTGAGGGGTGAGCTGAAGGAGAGGGCAGGCAGGGATGGAGGCATCCGTGGGAAGCAGGGAAAAGCATCTGGAATTCCAGCTCATTACCCCAGTGGGGTAACAGCCATCCCACTTTAACAGGGAACCCAAGTTATAGTGGGATCCCTGGAGCTGCATCTGAGCGTCTTGCAGCTTTTAGCTATTGGGGGATTTGGGGCTTGGTTTTGTTCTTGTCATTTCCACCATGGAGTGGGTGCCCCGACCGTGGCAGAGGAGCTGAACTCTGAGTCAGGGCTTAGCAGGACTCACCACCCAACGAGCTAATGACTGGAGACTGGTCAGAGCCACCAAGAAGACCACGGCTGTTTATTGTGAGGAGCAACGAGCTGAACCTCTCCTGGGCATCAATTGCAGGTACATTTGCTTTTAAACTGCTGGTAACAAATGAACTTGTTCTTCCCAGGTTAACGCAGAGAGGAGTGAAGTTCTTCCAAAAGAAGGTGGAATCTTTCCAGGAGGTGAGTGGCGATGTCGTGCCGGGGCAGAGCGGGCACAGCCCCAGCCCGGTGTGGACAAGCAGCGTCCAGCAGGCAAGTGCTGCTCCAGGAGGTCCCTTGGCATCAGTTATGTGCCAGGGTACAGCTGCAAGACTATGTCAAGATCTAGGAAACAAATTCTGCTGGGAAAGATAAAGACTCTGGAGCATGAAGAGATGGCTGAGAGGGGATGGGATAGAGCAGTTGGCTGGTGCTGAGTGAAGATGCAGCCAAGCATTGGCTTCTCCTTTAACCACAAGCGTTCTCCTCAGCCACAGACACTGGGGCTCAGTGAAAGCCATGACAGGGAAGCTGAGCCCTGGACCCGGCCCTTATGGTTTATTCATTACCGGGCCGTTGGACCAAGGACTTGGCTCGGCTGTGATGCAGGAATCTTGTGCCCCCCGTGGGCAGCATTTCTGCCTGTGCCGCTCACCGCGCCGCGTCTGTCTCTCATTAGATGTTTGCCCAGGGCGTGGATGTCGTAATAAACTGCACTGGGATGCGTGCCGGGGAGCTGCAGCCCGACCCGGAGCTCCAGCCTGGCCGTGGGCAGATCATAAAGGTGAGCTGGGTGCAGGGCTTGTGTGTCCCCCTCTGCTTTCCAGAGGAGCCACCTGATGAGAAGTGCCCTCTGGGGCAAATCCTGGGATTGTGGGCTGGACCCACACTGGGATCGGGTCTGGTTCCCAGCAAACGATGGCCATGTAAAACCCTCCTGTGTGGGGTGGGCAGAGCAGAAAACCTGGATACTGTTCCCACTTCAGCCATGGAGACACCCTGGGTCTCAAGGGTGAAGGTGGGGGGAGGCCAGAGGCACAATGCTAATATTGAAAAGACGTCAAAGCCTTGGGAGAAGTGGATGATTACTGGGGGAAACACAGACTGACACGGGGTGGGAAGCTCCTGCACTTGCCTTCCCATCTCCCACGGCAGCAGCGCAGGGAAGTTGGCACTGCGGTACACGTGGAGCTGGAGCAGAAGGGAGAGCACCACGTGCAGACCCCGCTGTCTGCTTTTGCTGAGCTGCCCATGTCCCTCCCGCTGCCTCCCTGAGCTGGGAACCTCGCTCTCCAGCTTGCCCTGACCCTCTCTCCCTTGGCTTCCAGGTCCTGGCCCCGTGGGTGAAGCATTTTGTCATCACTCATGCCAGTGATGTGGGGGTCTACAACTCACCATACATCATTCCAGGGTAGGTGGTGGCAGGCAAGGCAGGCTCTGGTGGGCACCAGCGATGCCCTACTGTCGGGTGTTAGGGATGCCCTGCTGTCAGCACTCCGAAAGCAGGCACTGCTCTCATCTGCTTGGCGTGAGGATCTCTCCGGCAGGAATATGTGGCAGGCTCAGGGTGTAGCAGAGTCCCTCCGCGTGACAGCCCGGCGAGGGTGGGCCGGGGAACACTCACCCCCATTCACCTCCTGCGGCTTTTGGTGCAGGAGCGAGCTCACCGTCTTGGGAGGGATCAATCAACGTGGCAACTGGAGCGAAGAGAACAGCGCCCAGGATCACAAAACCATCTGGGAGAACTGCTGCAGGCTGCTCCCCTCGCTCCAGGTGGGTGACGTGCGAGCTGTGATCCCAAACCAGTCTGCCCAGTTGCCCTACCAGGAACCAGCACAGCAGTGGGGCTGGGGGATCCTCTGTCCCCTCTCATGGCGAGAGCCCTCAGCGCCGCGCCGTTCGGCCGCTGCAGCTGGCGGCACGGGTGCCGATCTGCTTTTGCTTTCAGAAAGCAAAGATCGTCGAGGAGTGGAGCGGCTTGAGACCAACGCGCCCCAGGGTTCGCTTGGAGCGGGAGAGCGTCCAGCACGGGCACTGCCAGGCAGAGGTACCCTGCACAGCCCCCAGCGCCGGGTGCCCCGACCACAGTGCTAATTGTGCGGCAGTCGCTGCGGCCCCAACATCCAGCTGACGCTGGTGCTCCTCGGCCCCCCGGTCAGCGGCCCTTACTCTGTTTCCCCTCTAATAACGGGTGAAACTGGAGCTGGTTTCAGCCCTGTGTCAGAGATGAGTGACAAAGATAGTAAACGTTGATGGATTTTATGGGGAGAGTGGGTGGGCAGCGCTCCTGCCGAAGGGAAACCTTAAGAAAGACAGGGACCGTTTGGAGCGGGGGCCAGAGGAGCCCCAGCAACGCTGGGAGGGCTGGAACCCCTCTGCTGGGAGGCCAGGCTGAGACCCTGGGGTTGATCTAATGACACTAAGGACATTGCCAGGCACTGCCGGGGCTCCTCGCTGCCCCGGATCCCAGAGGGCTCCAGCGCAGTTTTCTCAGCACGGATCCCTTTTCTTCCCCCCCAGGTGATACACAACTATGGTCACGGTGGGTTCGGGATCACCATCCACTGGGGCTGTGCCATGGCAGCAGCCAGGCTCCTCGGGACCATCCTCCAGGAGAAGAAGCTGGCCAGCCCGCCGCAGCCCCGCTTGTGAGCTGCCTGTTCACCCGGGATTGTCGTGACTGGAATAGCTTAGAAATCACAGCAGAAAGAGGCAAATTACACAGTGAGAGAAGGGGGCTGTTCGATGCTCCCGCCAGCTCCCAGACTGCTTTGCAGTGTCTTGTTTTCGGGTCGCTGCCCTTTGCCAGACGGCCGAGCTCCCTCCACCCCAACCTTGCACAACCGACCTAAAGGAAGCGCTTTAAAATAGGGACTAATTATCTGTGGCAAAGTGCACTTCTGGCCCGGGGACCAGGCTGCGGAGGGCAGGCAGGCAGGGTTCAGCTGAGAGCTGGCCAGGCCTGCAGCTCATCTGCACGACGGGACGGGATCTGAACCGGAGCCGGCAGCACCCGCGGGCTTCACTGACCACCCCGACACCCAGCGTGTAATTCGATTTGCAACCTTCCCCCCAGGAGGCAAAAGCTCCTTAGTAGGAAGAAGCTCTGGAGCTCCCAGGGAAGCAGTGACAGCTCTCCCAGCACAATAGCTTCTGGTCCTTCCGTGCCAGGACACAGCCTGCGGCTGCAGCACCTGCTTAGTGTATCGGGCACTGGACAGCAGCAGCTGCCTAAAATGGGCTTTCCAAATGATGTTTTTAGCAACAAAAGCAACATGTTCCTGCCCTTTGTACTTGCCAGGCACTATATATAGCAGAGCATAAGCAAAGCAGCTCTTCTCTCCCTAAAACTCCCACGGGCCCTTCAGTTTCTCATCTCCTCCAGCCACGAGACGCGGCTGGGGCAGCAGCTCCGAGAGAGGAGCTGCCTGGGGGTTGGTTGTGCCCCCTGAAGGAGCTGGGGGGGGCTCCCAGGAGGCTATGAAATCTCTGGGGGGTTCTGTGATGCTGCTGGGGACCCAGTGCCCGGTTCTGAATGTAGTTTGGCTGATTTTTCCATGCCCTGTGCCTTTCCTGCTGTAAAAAATGATCACAGAGAAGGTACCGAATGGTTGGGAAGCACCGGCCTCCAACCCAAAGCCTTGTCCTGAGCCCCACAGGCAGCGCCTGGCTCGCTCTCCTCCGCAGACAAGCCAACTGGGGCCTACTGGGATGCAGCTTCTCTGCTCACCTGATGTACGGCAGCCACAAAGGGGTATAACCAAGAAAAGGACAGGAAGAAAGAGGAGAAAAGCTGGAGAAAATTTACCACTGATTTCTGCGAAGCCTCCAGGAGGAGCCACTCAGTGAAACGGCATCGGCCTGATGTCACTTACTCCAGAGATGAGCTATGAAGAACCATGTTCTGCTCCCGTTGGCGTTGCTGGGAATCCCAGCCCGTGGACCTGGGTTTGGAGGAGCCACGCTGGGCTGGCAGGGGTGCAGCAAACCTGCAGCTGGCAAACAGGGGGTGATTCTTCAGATCTTAGAGGCCGCAGGAGCTCTTAGGAAACAAACAGAAAGGATTAGATGGGAAATTTTATTCACAGCCTGATTTTCATTTTCTGAAAGGCCATGGTTTAGTATCTGTGCACAATAAATGTAATACTCAAGTATCTCCTGGGTGATGCTTTCTGTTCCCAGTGATGGCCTGGACAGGGCCTCAAATCCCACAGACACCTCCCAGTAAAGCATCACCCCCTGGCTCCCCACGTTCCATCCCGCAGGAGGAATAGTCAGCATTTCAGACTCGAAGCTGCAATGCCAGGCTGTGGGATGATGTGGTTGTTGCCAGCAGCCCCTGGACCTTCCAGAACTCACAGCCCAGCACAGAAACCTTTGGGCCACTCTCATGTCACTCAGCAGATCCTCCCTTTAGAGACCAGAGTGACAGGAAAGGTGTTTTACCCTGTGGGCAGCCGCGGATGAAACCCTGTGGGACAGAAGTCAGGAGGGTGAAGCCCGCTGTGGTGGGAGTGGTAAGGGAAGGGGTGGGGGGATGTCTGGGCAGCTAAGGCACCTCCGTTCCTGACGAGCACAAAGCACCATCTCCAACCCCATCCAGCACGTTTTGCAAGCTCCCAGCTCTCGGCAGCGGGGACCTGCGGCCCTCAACGGAGCTGGAAACGCAACAAGAGCCAGTAACATTGGACCTCTGTGGGCAGCTCCTGCCTTTGGGAGAACAGAATGAGCTTTAGAAATGCCCCGTGATGCCAAAAAGTTCACCAGAAGCAGGGGAGAGTGAATATTGTCCCAAAGTATCCCTTCTGTGGCACAAACCCTGCCATCGTCCCGACCCGGACGTGATGTTTGCCGGCGACCGGATGGCAAAATGAGAAGGTTGTTTGAAGGGCAGGGGAGAACTGTGCACTTCTTCACACACCCTAAAAACAAAGCAGGTAGAAGAGAAGTTGACATTAAGAAGTAACTAGCTAAAGGAACCCTCCCTGCCCTGAGGTGCAGACACAGGCAGAGCTGTCCCCTCCCGACACACCTTTGTCACCTACAGCCCAGGAATTACCTCCGGGCAAGGTGCAGAACTGGCTGGGTGTTATGGTCCCAGCTGCATGACATGCAAAAAGCCCCTCAAGCCCTGAAGATCATTTTGGAACTATCCAGCTGTAGTTATCTAGGAGGTTACTCAGGAAGCAAACGCGAATCCTCTGCCTTTTCTGTCCAGAGGTGCACCCAACGAGTCAGAGTTGTGTGGTGCTGAGCCCTCGGCATCCGGCTGAGTCCCAGAGCAGCAGGTAGTGCAAAGCAAGACAAAACCTGGTAGTTACCCACCCTTCAGCAAAGTCCCAGACAAGAGCCCCAAGCGTTTTTACTGAAAAAACTATTTATTTGTTTAACATAAAATACCTAGTGTGGAATTAAACCATCCAATGTTGCATCGGTAACGTAGGAACAACAAAAAAAAAAAGACTATTTTACAACAAGCTCGATCTACACAAAAGATTTTGAAACATTAAAAGGTACCCAGCTTAGAAACTGTACATTCAAACACAGGGAAACATTCGACGCTCTTTCGGGCAGCGCTGCGGAGTAATCCATCATCCCACCGAAGCACACGTGGAGAATTATTTTGCTCACCACATGAGCAGATGGGAGGGTCAGCAACCCTCTGAACCCCGCAGCTCTGTCCGCTCTCGGCCGCGGTTCAGCTTTACCTCACAGGGGTGTTTCAGTGCACTAGCTACAGTTCATTCCCCTCTCGGTGAACAACACTCGCCCGCGTGTGGAACAATCTTTGGAAGCTTCTTTATATACACCAGTGGTGCTGCCCTGCTAACGGAGTAGGACTTGTGATCATTTATAGGCTACCGTGTGACCCAAACCCTCCTCGGTTTGAAAGTGAACCATCAGAAATGTCTTTCTGGTATCGACAATACGCAAGGAGCTGCCACACCTGAACTCCAGTCTCCTGCTGGTTTCGGTGAGGTGGGACCAGCTGGGCCTGTCCTACCTGTCCTCCTCTCCTCAGCTGATCCAAAGGCCAGGAACACCCGTGGGAGATTCCCCCAGACTTCAGTGCGCTCTGGATCACGCTTCAGGCATCACCGTCCCGAAATCAAAGCCCCAGAGTAGGAAGATGCCTCGGCAGGACCGACCTTGGCATTGATATCATTAAATACATTTCCAGTGCAGAATTCACAGGAAGTGAGAAGCAAAATTGCCTTCGGCGGGGTTTTGTTTTCTTTATAATGCTGTACATGTCACGGGTTAAACCCGAGCGACTCGACAGCACCAGAGGGTTTGGGTACCTGGGAAACACTCTCTGCAGAAGGCAGAGGCACTGGTGTGTGACCTCTCCCAACGCAGGCTCTGAAGGCTGGCACAGCACAGCCCCCTAGCACTGGTGAAGATGGCCCAGGGAGGTGATGGAGTCACCATCCCTGGAGGGCTTTAAGAGCTGGGCAGATGTTGTGCTGAGGGACATGGTGTAGTGGTTTTAAGGTTGGGCTTGACGATCTTGAAGGTCTCTTCTAGATGAAACTATTCTATGATTCTATGATCAGCTGCACATACAGTGGGATGCCCTGGGAGCTGACCTGCATTTTTGGATGGCTGTGAAAAGGAACGTTTGCCCGTTGGCAGACCAACTGCTTCTGGAGTCTTTCAGCACAGCTGCCATCACCAAGCGGTGAATGAATGGCCAGACGTTTTGGTACCTTGTCAAACTTTCAACTTCTCTCAGCAGGAGACACCCCCACCCAGAATATCCACCTTTTTGACCTTTTGTTATTACTGAGTTTCCTGTTTCTTTAAGAAATTACCCACTTCTGCTTTCCCTTCAGGTACAAACAGCCCAACACACCCTGGAGCATCCCCCCGAGCTGCAAAACCCAAAGCTGAACCCCGACGGTGTCCGGTGGTCCTGCACCCAAACGTGGGCTCAGTGACACCTATTCCTGCCCCGCAGAGAAGGGGCCTGCTTCCCACAATACTCAAAATACTCTACTGTGCAAAAATCTGGTGCACACTCACCTACGTTTATGTGAGACAAGCGACCACGGACACTATAAAAACGTATTGCTTCCCACAGCCCAGTGATGAGCGTTTAGTCCATCTCACTGACATTTGGTCGTGTGCTCCACAGCCTGGAGTCCTGGAAATAAGCTGAGGTTTGGCTGAGACACGTCTCGGGTTCCTTATGCATCTCCTCGCTGACTCTGACACCTGCCTTCCTGCACAGTGACAGATTTCTGACAGAGACAAAAAACTTTTCCTCACCCGGGCTCAGTTACATTCTCCGACGAGAGCAGAACCTTCAACCTGGAGGAGCATCCTCTGAAGGAGTAAAGTTCCTTGTCTGATTGCAGTTGGGCTCTCCCCGTGGCCTTTGTTTAGGACGTGATGCCAGCTACATTCCTGTGTCACCAGCTTGACGGTACAATCAGCAGCTATCAAAAAGTTCCACCCAGCTTCTGTTGGGAGGCACATGGAAGCGGCTCCATCCAAACTGCTACACGCAGCTCTTCAGACCGAGGCATTTTTACCACAGGTTTTGGCTACACTGCTGTGAAAACATACTGGGGAGACCTGAGCAGAATCATAGCTGGACCCAGGCAGGAAACCACAGCGTGCAGCTCCACAGGCAGAGAGAGGCCGGAATGGCCGGACCAGCCTTCGCTGGCAACAGACAGCGCGCTCAGTGACCCCGGCAACGTGAGAGAGGTCACATCCTGCTCCAAAGCATCAGGATTTCGTTTTCTTTCCATCTCTGCAACAAATCCCCCTCCTCACTGACTCAAACTACCTGCCGTGAAGAGGAGAAACGTTCAGATAAATCCTTTCTGAGCAATCGTGACCTCTCAAGGAACAGAACCCACGAGCAAGGGAGCTAGAAAGCGTCGGCCGCTTTGCCGTTCCCACATCGCGGTGTTGGTGTTGACGGCTACAAAGTGCAAGGCAGGCATCTAATTCATAACACCTATTCTGGAGTGTGTGGAGTCCACCGTGTGCTATGCCAGGTACACAATAAATATGAACTGTTTGTTTGTAGGCATCAAGAGCACATTGTTTTAACGACAGCTTAGACTGAGTTGCATTCAGTTAGCTATTTGCTCGACACGGGACGTTTTAAGCTGAAGAGCTGACCATGCAAGCACAACGGACTTAAGAAAATCCCTTCCTGCTACACTTCAGATGATACCTGGATCAAACGCCTCTCAACGCAGAAGTAAAGTTCTTATGAGTGTGAGCAAAGAGCAGCGGAGACACAATTTGCTTAGGTTCAGCCCCAAAGTTCCTGCAGTTAATGGCACGTGACGTTGGTAGTGATGGGATGGCCAGCTTTCTAGGCTTCAGAGATGGATTTTTTGTGAAAAAAAATAAAGTAATAAAAAAAAAATGCTTGTATCATCCGTTCTTTCAGCAGGTTGTCAAGTCCCATCATTCCTGTGATCCGGAGTTTGACCTGGTGACCCCTGGGGAATGAGATCCTCTCCCAACCATCTCCTGTCCCCACTCTTTGTGGCTGGACTCTTGTAAACCACGACCTTTTGTTTCAATGGGCAAGAAGCAGGAAGCCAGAGCAGCCAGCAAGCAACAGCCACTGTAAACCACCAGGGTTAAATAGACTGATGATTCCAACATCACCTGCAGAAAAAAAGGCAGAAAATACACAGCTGTAGCCCTGGGCCTAGCAGAGAAGGAAAGACAGGTACTAATGCAGGAGCAGCCCACCCAACCTCTCTGTCGAGCTTTGTCCGTATATGCTGAAGGTTTGTAGCTCCCAGGACCTCGGCCTGGGATCTCAAGAGAAAGGTGGCATCTCAACACACACAGGAACTCCCTGCCTCTCATGAATCCCAGCTCCAGGTGGTGGCTTTCAAGGTGTCCTTACACCCACCCCAGCAGTCTGCTTCTTGGCCATGTATCCCCAACATACGGAGCTCTGGAGCAAGAGGTAAATTCAGAGAGGAGCCCGAGCTCTCCTCAAGGAACAGGCAACATCTCCCTCAACACACCACGCACAGATCACCCTTGGCAGGTTCTGCGTCACCTTCCTGAGCCTTCAGTCTCAGAAAGAGGATGAGGGGGGAGAGATTTTACCTGTGCAATGAAGGGGGTTATGAGGGCTCCCACTCGGGCCATTCCACTGCATGTTCCCAGGCCCAAAGCACGCGTGGCTGTCGGATAAACCTGCCAACAAAGCATCAGCCTGTTAGTCCCCGTGGGAAGTTCTTTCCCCCAAAGGCTCCCACATCAATGGAAATTACTAAGTGGTACTACAGCAAGTTCTGTTAGACAACGACAATGAGATCATCTGGGGTAAGGTCCGTTGTGAAGACATCATAAAAAATACCTCCCCACCATGTTCTCACTCCCCTTAAATATTCTCATTACAAAAACAACCTCCTTACCTCAGGAGTGTAAACATAAGCAGCCTGAAATCCTCCTGAAATAAAAGCTCTTGCAATGAAGAGCAGCACAGTAAGAACATTTCTGTGAGAATAAAAAGGAGAGCAGTGTTTGGGATTGTTCTGCACAGTCTGTTTGTTTAACTTGGGGGCAAGTGCACCAAAAATGCTGAATTTATTAGAACGACTTATTTTGGTTTTTTAATGAACCCTTCGTGTTTTTTTCTTGGACTTTTTTCCTATAACAACCACGCCAAACAATCCGCATTCCCACAATCCCATCAGTAGATTTGTTCTAACTGACAGCAGTGGCCCATGGAAATGAGAAATATGAAAAAAAAGAAAAAAGCTATTGCCCGTGGTGAGCGGCGCTAACAAAAAGCGGCACGTGAGAGAAGGGGACGAGAGCGCGGCTTCCCTCTCTCAAAGCCCTGAGCCTACCCACCCCCCGGGTGTTTGCAGCTTTCTAAGGGTTTTCATCACAAGGTTTCTGTGCAGAAACCTCACTGGGTTTTGTACAGCAGCTGGAAAGATTTCAATTCAGCCAGCTCTCCTCCGGCTGCTCGGTCGTTGCCGCGTTCCTCAGCCCCAGGGGACGGAAGTTGTCGCGCGCGTGTGGCACGAAGGCCGGGCACACTGTCAGGGGCAGGCTCTCAGAACTCAGCTGGAAATTTGGTCCTGTTAAGATTCAAGGGCAGAGCTGCCAACCGAGCTGTTCCTTCAGAAACCTGCAGGAAGGATGGATACTGAACTACACAAAAACCCCCAAGTTCTTTTGAAAGTGGAGCCCCATGTATCTGCAATGCCAGCACCGAGCTCCGATGGTCCACCTACTCCAGTGGTTACCTAAGCTCTTATTTTCCCCTTTGGACTGCTCTGTCTGCAAGATTATAGCAAAGGATTTCTCCTCTCCTAATTCTTTTAGTCTCCTTCCAAACTAGTGAGAAAACCTAACATCATCCTCAATTCTTTTGGCAGTTGAGCATGACCACCTCATGGCTTTTCAAGCCACCACTTCCAGTCCTCCTGCTGTAATCAGGAGAGAACGTGGACGAATCAGACACCCCAGTTGTTCAGTGTCTCACTTACCTTCCAATGCAGAGAAACAGCAGAAGACTGCAAAAGGAGAAGACCAGGAAGGACAGGGCCATGGTCTTCTTGCGGCCTATCCGATCAATAATCCACAGCGTTACTAACACCCCTGTACAAGGAGACAAGACGACCACTGGGAAGTGAGCAAAGGTGGAGGCTGCAGCAGCCAGATTTTAACACAGGCTGGGGTGGTTAGAGTTGAAATTTTGTTCTCTCTTTCTTCAGAATATTTTGCTGGCAGAGGCATCTGGCAGAGCGTGGCACGGACTGCCCCAGCATTGGTGGGGGATGGAACAGAAGCTCTGTGTCCCAGCTAGTGAGTCTTGCTCCACGTGCTGGTCCCACAGCCCCACATGCCCCCACACAGGGGCTACGTGCTGATGCAGGAGCGAGCCATCAGCTCCGAGAGCTGCTAGCCACTGCCTACTGCAGTGCTTGCCAACCTGAATGCTGAAAATGCCTGTCTCATGGGAACTTCTGTTCAGCTTCTGACCATTGTTCCCTGCTCATCTCCCTGCTGCCAGATTGAAGGGCTCATTAGAACTGAGTATTTTCTTTCCATCGTCTTATTTATACACTGCCATCAAATTCTTGCATGCTCTTTGATAAAGGAAATAGATCAGTCTCTCTAAGTCTCATGATGTTAAGTACTCCCCTCTTATGCAGCTTTTCCATATGCTTTTAAAAGGTGATGTACAGCAAGTGTGAGGATTACTCCAGCATCCAAGTTGCCAGTGTCACATTCAAAAGTATCCCTGTTAATATTTCTTTCTCCTGCCTTAGCACATGTCAGGGTGAAACCAGTTGTTTTGGCTACAGTATAATTCCAAAGAGCACACACTCTCTCTTCTGCCCACTGGCATCCTTCCCAGAATGACTGCTGTGCAGGACACTTCTCCTAGTTCTTCTGGGCACCTTCATCTGTCATAGACTTACAACTTTTCACCAATTAAATGGCTTCTCTTTGACCATTTGTCCCTGAAACTATAATCCAGAGCAGTGAAAATAACCTGACCTCTGCCTCACAGTATTATTTCAAACAGATTAATAATGAGAGACTGTCTCCTGAGACCTTCTGAGAGACCACCTGAAGAAACAAGGGCTGTTACACACCCTCGTGCTTGTCTTGTGTCAGACTGTTCACTGGCATTCGTGGAAAGCAACTGAAAATCCTGACTGGGGCTGGACACAGCTCTAGGGAGCACGTTATCCATTGATTCACTAGACCTACAGTCCTTTAGAAATAGCTCTGGAAAGTCATTTACGGGTAAAAGTTCAAGTGATTCTGCCCCTTTGATTTAATTGTTACCCTTCCCCTGAACGCCTAAGAGGTTGCCTGGATAGAATCCATAGTGAGATGGGCCATTACAGCTTCACAAAGCAATTACTAGTGATTTTATCTGTGGTGCTCACACGGGCAGTGAAAAGAGAGCAACAGATACTGTGCACACTGCACATAGCAAGTAGTGCCAGCAAGGAGCTCCAGTGCTGTGGGAAGTACATAGGCATTAGGCCGGACCGAAGACCCCATTTCCCAGTCCAACCACAGCGAGCCCTTGACAGTGAGGAACTGGTGTCACTTACCAGGGAATTCAGACAGGGTTGTCCAGAGCAGATCAGTGTAGTCTTCCTCTGTCAGGTACTCACAGGTCAGGCTGCACTTTGCTTTAACTTCTTTCCTTCTACTGGATACTGTGGGAGAAAAAAAAAGAGCAAACATGCAATATATTTTCAGCAAACTCTTCCCTGCTGCTATGGCTTTATCACTCTTACTGCTGGAACTGATAGAAGGGATGTACTGAAAAGACCCCACACGCAGCAGGTATGTTCTACCTGGAAGATACAGCTGAAGCTGCACAGTTTGTAATCTCATTTGTGGCAGGGTGTTGTACCTCTGCCACCATCACTATCAGAACGAAAACTGACCCTTCCTTATCAGCTCCACAGGCATAGTTACTTCTCAGTCCAGGGCTCATGCGAGTGGGCACAACTAACATCAATAACTCACTTTCTCCCCACATAAATTGAGATACTAACACTCCATCAATACTCTGAGGAGACTGAATAATATTGAGTCTTTGTGAAAGCAAGTGGCTTTAAAGGGTGCATGCTGCTCTGTGGCGGCTGACCAGAGTGAGCCCTCTCAAACACCTCATACGCTGCTGTACCAGCTTGAGCTCTGTGTCTTCTCCCAATACTACCCATCTTCTTTCTGTAATTTTCCACCTATCAAACAATTTTTGCTAATTACAAGTGTTGTGAACACAATCATGCCTCCCCTGGGCAATCAAACTTTTCAAGCATCTTCTTAAACACTGTCAAAACACTTTTTTTTTTTTTAAACACAAAAATCTGCAACAGAAAGGACAATGGTTTCCCACCATTATCTTTTTTCTCAGCAGGTCTTCACATCTTGAGAACCTGGGAGCTGCACAGAAGCAGCAGTTGCCTCTATCTCAGAAGTGATTAGGCCTGTCAAATCTGGAAACTTACATTTTATTCAATCCCTTTTTTTGCTCAAGAAGAACAGATGCTTTTTCTAACAGGTCTCCCTGGAAGGTTGTCTTACTGTTTTACATTTTGGGCTCAGAGACACTGCGGGACCTCTCTGCATTGTGCAGGAGATGAGGAACA
This sequence comes from Actenoides hombroni, assembly GCA_024336885.1. NCBI lineage: Eukaryota > Metazoa > Chordata > Aves > Coraciiformes > Alcedinidae > Actenoides > Actenoides hombroni. The sequence continues at coordinate 4,706,984 of WUAM01000133.1, forward strand.
GCCTATCAAAAATGTTTAAAATAAGTAACCCTCGAAGAGAATGCCTTAAAATTCAGTCTGGTAGCCACAGACCTTTCCAAACTAAGAGCAGAAGGTGAGCTAATAAATTATATTCCACCACTTAACAGGGTATATTTAACAAGAAAAGATGGACTAGTACTTACTGCTGCAAACGTCTCCTGCTTGAAAGAACTCTGTAGTTAATAAAACTAACCCATAATATGAAAAAGCATTGGAAAACCTGCAGGGAAGGAGAGAAGAAGTCTCAGCTGGTCAAACCCACAGTAAACAACGTGAATCAAAACTGAACCCACTGCGTGAGGATTTCCACTAAGTGCTGCTCAAAGCTATTTCTTATCAGCATTTAGAAAATGAAAGGGCAATTAGAAGGTGAATGCTTGTGATTGGGTGGTTTCATAAATTACAAATCAATACAGGCTGTATTTTGTTTTGAGGTTTTTTTTTTGAGGAGGACACTGCTGTATTTTAGTGATATTGTCAGACACTCCCATTAAAAAACATTTAGAATTGTGCTGGCACCAAGCCATTTATTTTTCCTCTTACCATATAAACCAGAGTAACAACGTGGTCCATCTAAAATGGGGTGTAAAAAGGTCCCTCATTTTTCCTCGGTCTTCCTGTTAAAAACAAGCAGAAGTCAGATGACCAGGGCACTCACTGGTCCTGGACTGAAAGCCACAGAGTGGCAAGGGACAATACAACACCCAGTACTAGTGCTGCATCTCCGGGCGGGTGCTTGGTTTCAGCTGAGGGTTCTTCAGGTTGTAGGAGCCACACTGGAGCTGGGATCCAAGCAAAGAATTCCTCTGGCAAGGGGAATTCTCTAGACACGTAACGATACCAGCTCATACACAGGGCACACTGTTCCTCCACAGGGAAGGTGAGGATCTGCCAGAACAAGGTGGAACTGCAAAGAGGCAGAGCAGAACTTTGCCAGTCCACGGGTGGCAGATGATTCGTGTGGCCCCCAGCCAGCTCCCTTAGATTAGAGCAGCCCCTCAGGGTTTCTTATCTCAGGTAAGATACTGAGGAGCTCCAAGAGGCCCTCTTGCAAGCAAACCCCTTTTAAACTGTGTGGTTCTCAGAGAGAGAGAGAAGAGGGCTCAGCTTGCGGTTAAGGAAAAGTACTTTCCCACCCCGCCCTGAAAACCCATCCAAAGTGGGGAGAGCGTTCCTGCAGAGCCCATCAAAGCTGCAGCTGCTGAACCAAGCACCCACGAAACGCACGGCAGCTCAAATCCCCCCTGATCCCCTCCTCAGAAAATCCAACCTCCATCTCCCGTTCGTTAGTGACAGGCTGCTGCCTGGCTTTGCAGGTCTGCTCCCGTTCAGGTTTGCAGGTCTCCCTCTGCCAGCTAACTTTCTATCTTTCTTTTCTTATAAGAGCCTGCTCTTTGTTCTGTAAACGCAGAGCTGCTTTTCGTGTCGACAGGGGTGCTGAAAAGTTGGCCACATAAAGCTGAAATGAAAGTTCCAATGCAATTCATACAGCAACATGCAGCTCAGAAGTAACAGCCTGAGTTAGTCCTTGCATTAGGACTGAACAGGAGCTTGCTGCTTCCCCGCTCCAGAACATCAGGATTAGATTAAAAGTGAGGTACAGCTAAAGAGTCAAATTCTACCTTGTCTCATGAGTTCAGATCTGGGATTTCTGATCGGAGTTCTTCAGGAGCTTCAAGGTTTGATTTTCTTTAATAATAGGGTCTTAGAGTGAGGTTAATAACATGAACACTCACTTTAAAGATCTTTTTTTACTTTCAGGATTTTCATGTAAATAAAAGTGAGAAACAAACTCTTCCTCGCTGCGAAGGAGGCATCTACGATCACCTCCCCTTTTTTATCACTGATTGAGACATTAAATTAACATTGATCATTCAGTTCTAAAAACCCCTGTGAATGTAGCAGAGTTTGACAGTCTCCCAGGTTATTAATGTGCCTGTTACCTGCACGTACCTGTCTGGAAATAATTAATTTTCCCAAAGGCATTGGAGCTCCATTTTCCGTTGCTATCCTCTTTAAAGTGGCAATTGCTTTTTCTTGATTTCCAGATAATACATCATACCTGGCACTTTCTGGCAGCCACTAAGAGAGCAAAGCAGATCACAGAGTGATGTCAAAACCAGCAATAAACAAACGGGGGATTTTCTCTGTGGGCTTAGAGTGGGAAATGTCCATGACTCCGGCAGACTGCTGATGTAAGAGAGGATTACAGAACTCATCTTCAGCACTTCAGCCAACCATCTTTCTGCCCAGTGTCAAACTCCTCCTGAGGCTTTAAGAAGCTACAAAACTCCACTGTGGCCATAAAGTCAGAACTCCAGCCTAAAGCCTTTCCCTTCTGTCATTCTACCTTCTCAGTCGGAAAGGCAAAGCACCCGGGGCACATAACAAGATGCTCTGGGCATTCCAAAATCTGCATTTTTAAGCTCCTTTTAAGAACAAGCACATTAATATCCGTGCACCTGGAGGTGTTTCTGAAAAGCAATGCCAGTGACTAAGGAATAATCAGAGCTGCTAAACAACCTGCCAAGAACATATCTTTGAGTGATTGGAGAATATGTTTCCTAATAGTGCACTGAAGCTCAGGTTTAAGTCCTATACATCCTATATTAGAATCTGACCTGCACTGTGAAGATTTTACCCCGGATTTGGGTGGGTTTTTTAAGTGGGCAGTAATTATAACAGTTATGGCTTTTGTCAAAATAAATTCAAAATCTAAAGAGCAATCGGGGAAATAGCAACAGCTTTTAATAAAATGTTGATTTCACTGAGCTCCATTAAAACAAAGTCATTAAATTGGAGAGGTTTCCAGGCCTGATCTGGTTTCACAAAATTCCAGCCCACCATCGTCCTCCAGCAATCACAGCCAGCTCTCACTGGAATGTTTTTACTAGCACCCTGTTAAAACAACAGCATTTTTGGCATTATTTTGGATGTGTCAAAGAAGGCACCAACAGAGAGCTCAAAACAGTCATGGTTTCCTTCCTTAAGGAAGGTAGAGAATTGGCAGACTGATGGAACATACATTCATTGTTGAAAGAATACCTACAAAGCACAGGACAGCGAACAGCAGAAGTGGGAGGGCAGAAAGAATGAGAAGCCACCGCCAGCCAAGAGTGGGCATCACCAACACTGCTAGAAGGACTTCGAACACGGTCCCAATGGCCCAGAAGACCTGCCAAAGGAAAAAGAAACAGTCACGAGTGAGAATTAGAGTGTTCTTCAGGCCTCCTTCCTTGTAACGTTCCAAGACATGCTCTCTAGGGACAGCCAGAGACATTTCAGACGTCCACCACTGTATGGAAACAGAGTCTGGACAGTGTAAGGGCATTTGTTGAAATGTTGTAGAAGATAAAGTGTTCATTTCTGAAAACTCAGCATCGACTTTCTCTAGACACTGAAGTTTACCTGGAGGTAGCTAGCTGCTCTTAAGGAACAGACTCATCACATGGTTTTCTTAACCAAAATGGCTATTAATATACCTGTATTATTCCCAGTTACCACCATGAGATCTATGGAATTTGTCTTCCTTATCAAAACCAAGCTACCAAAGCCACAGGTGAAAGAAGGAATTGACCCCTTCCTGGCAAACCATGGAGCTAGCACCCTCTTGCATATCCCACCCATGCAGGATGATTCCCTTTTCATTTATGAATCCACTTAGCTCGTTATTTAACGCTCAGAATATATTTCTCACGGGCAAGTGACACAGAAAGGAGCAATTCATCTGCTGAGCTCTATTTCTGACGGAGTAATCACCTGAATGTACGCCTAGCTTAGGAGACTCCTTCAGCACGGAGAAGCTGTTTCAGTTTGGTGAGGTTTTTCCACAAGGATGCTCTTTCCAGAGCAACTGATGCAGACAACTGTACCGTTCTCTGACTCCTCAACCATCCGCTAACAGGCAGCAATTTTTGCCTTAAAGTTTTTATAGGGGACAATTCTGCTCTCTGTGACTTTGACACACCTGAATACGGGGAGCTGAATTTAGCCCTGCATTTACTGATCAGTCAGTTCTCCACTACTCCATTCCTGATTTGCAGAGTAACTTCACCATGAAATGAGGTGACCCCCCAAAGGCCTCCCCTGTGCTCACAGCAGGAACTTACGCGGCACGGGATGCGAGTTCAGTTGCAAAAAGGCAGAGTCAGCCAGAAGAGCAGAGCGTTATAGGATGCTTTACACTGCTTTTGGACCTCAGCTAGTTACTACCAGCGTATGGGGGCAACCTCAGCTCCACACCAACCTGGCCAATCGAGATTTGACTACAGCTATGGGTGACATTTCTAGTCAGTAGGATTGCACGGGTGGAAGCAGCAGCAGAGTTTGTCCCTCTCGGGACCAGCGCACACGGCTACACCGCTCACCTCTATTAATAAAATGCACTTTGCTCTGGCTTTCATTGGAAGGAATTCAGCATATAAGGTTACCCTGCGAAGAGTGAACATTGAGAGAGATGTCATATTAGCACACTGAGGAAAATGCCACGTTAGCACAACGCAAGAGGTTTGAACATTTCCTTTACCTTCTATTAAAATTGCTGAACCCACCACAGTGGAAACACAACCCCTTTCCCAGCCCTCAGCCAGCCAGGCTGTGGATGCTGGTTCAGACTCCCCTGTTTGCACCAGAACAAACCCCTTCAGTTCTTCATTGCAACAGAGGACAGAATTTGCTCTGCTGGTGGGATTTTGTAAGCCTATGCAGCACTTCTTGATGCGTATGTTTCCACAGCCCTGCTCTGCTCCGGGACAGGCGTTGGGTCTGTTACTTTCAGTGTGGCCCACTAGCATTCAATGCAAACTCCTGCTGGGTAAATAATTTCTTCAGGGCTTTACAACTGGCTCAGACAATTTCATATCAGTCTACTCTGCCAGGTTCCAATTCTCCAGGAGGTGAATACTCTGAAGGTCTGATCCTGTTACTGGTATAAGATAATTTGCATTCTTTTATTGTGGGAATTCAAAAAGAAATCTTCTAACTCCACAGAGTCTTTGTTTCATGACTATGCCAAAGAGCAACAGCACAGCTTCTCTGTGCATACTTCTGAGGATGAAGGGAAGAGCCAGCAGCCAAGCAAATCTCTTGTGTCTTCTTCAAACCGTCTGGTGAGACTTGTTCTTTGCTCCTGCTCTGCTCGCATTCCATTGACTCCCCCTGTTTCCACCTCTAAACTCCTTGGGCTTTCCTTGATGTTTGTGACAAAACTCCTGCTAACTCGACTAATCCTTGAGTAGCTTCCCAGAACTCAGCTTATCAAAGTACAAAATGGCATACAATTTTATATTAGATCAGCAACGAAGAGGAGAAGGAAGTAAAATCACATAATGAAATGGAGAGCAGAACCTTGTATACCCCAGCAGAAAACCGGAGCTGATCAGTGCTGTGCAGAACTGTTGCCTTCAAAGAATTCTTGTTACCTTTGCTAGTCTGGATGTTGGCACAGCGAATGAACAATCCAGACAGTATCTCGCAGAAAATTCCCAGAGGAGGGGCCACAGCTCCTCAGGTGCAGCTCTGACACATACAGATAGAGGGATATCTGTTATAGTCAGTTGATTTATTTTTGCTGGATGATTTCTTTTTGATAGCTCTTTTCATAAAACTCTCTCTCACACCCATTATGGAATATACAACTATAAAGACACTCGTGTCATTCCATTGAGATTCAGCCACTCACAGCCAATAAGGACATCAGAAAGGGGCTACTTTTCCTGCTTCAAACACATTTACTCCTCTGTCAAAGGAATCACTATTACAGTTACAAGAAACAGACTCAGCAGCAGCAGAATCCGCTGTGAGTTCTGTAAGCGGCTCCTCTTTGTCCCTCACTGAGCGGAGGAGCTGCTGTGCCCTGCCCACCCCTCCGCAGAACGGCACCGTGCTGCCGCCGTCCCTCTGGGGCTCTGGCAACAGCATTAAGATGTGTTTGCAGCACGAGGCATTAAGAACTCTGCTGCTTTCTCTTTGTTGTCCTCCTGCCTCACTCCAGTCGGAACTGCCTGGCTGAAACTGCCTCACCCTCAGGCAGCACACAGCAGGTCGAGGGCTTTCCTGGTTTACATACACACTGTGCTTCTGTGCAGCTGCGAGACGTGGGCAGGAGAGCAGTGAAAGAAAATTAATAATACTGAGATGTTCCATCTCAGCTCTGAATCTTTTATCTGGGAATGGCCATAAGACAGACAGGATATTGACTTGCCTTGTGAAGAAATCTATGAGCCATCGGTCCAAGTTAGACTTCAAAATAGCACCTCCATGGGGCAAAATATCAGTTATTAGTAAGGACAGAAGACTACCCAGAGAGCAATTGGCTATACTCTTCCCTTTACATTTATAATGAAAAGCCTAGAGCAGAGTTACTTATTCCAGGTAGAAAACTTAGAGATCTGCATCTTCAGTGAAGGGAATGACACAGTAATCGAGAAATCCTGATGCTACCCCCTCATTAGACACATGTCCAAGCCATCAAGGTATCTTCAGCGCTCCAGGTCTGGGCTGTGTGGGTTTGCAATTCCACCTCAGGTTCAGATGTGAGAGTCCAGGCTCTGACAGAACAATAAGCTGCAGTTTTACCATCAGGAGCCAGGGCTCAGCCCTACCTCTAAATGCACATGTTTAATGTCACAACCTATCTCGCAACAAGGCCACGCTGTCCCTTTGGGACAATCTAGCAACATGGTACAGCTATGAAAGGCTGTCTGTGGTGTTTTACCCACTTCTAGGTGAGGTCTTTGGACCTCTTGTTTTCACCACTGTTTACCTGAGGGAATGAGAGAAGCTTAAAAGGACTTAAGGCATGCAACATATTACACGTAGGAACTCAGCTTGTTCACATACAAGTCATTGTAAAGCTGGCTCTGTGATATACTGGGTGTCTTTAAAGCCTTCTCAGAGTTTAACATATTAGTTACAGAATAGGAAAAAGAAAAAGAGACTGGGGCAAGCAAACAAAGGCACGTCTTCAACTGGGCATAAGCATTTAAAGAAAAACAGAAAAGAGAAAGATTTGGACTTGTGAATATTTACTTACGACTGAGGAACTCCTCCGATCCCAAAGCCCACCAGGCCCCTCAGCACCAGGATCCAGCTGTACACCGGCGCAAAACCACTCAGGATCCCGTAGTAGAGCGTCCACAACACGCTGATCTTTAAGCCCTGCATTTAACAAAGGAGCATGAGGAAAAGGGTTTCGGCTGTAACACGAACTAACAAAACATAACGTGGAGCTTCAAACTCCTTCTGTTTCACAGGAGGTCAATTTTGGCTCTGCTGAATTCTGCTTCATACATGTGGAGTATGACATTTGTGAACATCGTGCACAGAAACATCCAGGCTGTAGAAGTATTAGAATATATTGCAGTAGGAGCTGAAGACTTACTGTTTTTCTCCCATACTGGTCTGAAATGTTCCCCCAGAGGGTGGAGCTGGACATCATTCCCACAAACACCACCTGTGAGACACCAGAAAAAAAAAATCTTCCCCTTAACAACAAGACAAGTGAAAATTTCCGTACGACAGCAAAGGGAATATGATGTCACATTGGAACTAGAAAATTCCAGCTCTAACAATAGAGCAAAATGTCCTGGTGTTCTGGGTACAGTTCCTTTGCAGTAGAGACTATTGAGGATAATTATTCATGTTGTGGGGTTTTTCCAAAGTCACTAATTTCACTGTCATTGAGCAGAAAGGGAAGTTGCCCTTGCCCAGGAATGGGGATGAGCATCAGCAGACTGTCCAAGCCAAGGTCTCTCAGCTTCCTCCAGTGACAGGCCCATTTTCCCCTGCTTTTGCTGAGGTCACGATTCTAAACACAACATAGACAGATCCAATCTCTGCCAGGATACCTGGGATCACCTCACCCTTTACCTGACCTGCTAATTTGTGAACTACTGAATCAGGCCAGTGCTGGATATTTTTTAGCTTTTAACAAATGGAAGAAAATTAATGATAAATGATTGGAAAGCACAATTTGCCACTCTATGGAAATCATTGTCTTGTTTCTAGGTTGTTTTGGTTTTTTTTCCCTGAAAGGTTTTCATAAACCACAAAATAATCTTCCACCAGCTTCACAGCAAGGCCCTCCTGAGAGTTTCACAGCATTACTGGGGGGACAGGCATGTGGCGACAGGAGCAAGTGCCAGGGTTGGAGAGGGGGAGCAGACAGGCACCCCTCAAGTCAGCGTTGCAATTTTGCCCAAAAAAGCAGTTCATACTCAAGCAGGAAGTGGGGTAAGAAGCAGTTCTGTTGCCAAAGCTTTTATCTCATGTCCACTGACCCCTTCTCCTTCTGATTTTCCTCACCGAGGATAAAACTACGCTGAGCTGAGAGAAGGAACAAGACTCTCCTTTGGATGGGCAGCTGTGTTCAGCTATGAGAATGGGCCTGGTCTCAACTGATTTAAATCAGCTGAGCATTTTGACCAAGTGACCACCACTAATGGCATCAAAAACTCAAGGAAAAAGAAGTGTCGGAGTTAGGGAGCATGCCACACAACGGGGGTGGATGCTGACAGAAGGGTCCAAAAACTACTTTGCTTATCCCTAAAGGCACTGTCTGTTTCCAATACCACAGCACTGTATTTAGAGGTGGTATTATCAGAGCTCTGCTTGCAAAGACCACTGGCTGATCCACCTCGAAAAGCAAATGCTTGCTCTTTCTCACGCTCCCGGTCCACATGTGTACAAGCAAGTTTAAAGGTGCTGAGAAAGAAAGCTTTTGAAGAAAGACAGTCAACATTTCCCAATCCTTTTTTTCACCTAAATCAAGCAGTTTGGATTTTAGGATGAGTCTGAATCAATTCATATATTTTCCTGGAAATCACATGAAAGTTTGAACCCAAAACTTGCAAAATTTCCTCAGTTCTGAGTTTCATTTCTTCAAGCTCTGGCTTTTTAAGAAAGACTCACACATTCTCCCGAGCCGAAGGCAATCTGCAAAGGCCACAAACAGATTTAACTTTGGGATATAAAGCATAGTGTCTGAATAACAGCAAGTGGGAAAACCTTACAGAATACAGGAGCTGTCAGTTATTTTTCCTACCGATGTGAGCAATGCAACCTGCCAGCTTGGTAATCGCCACTCACAATGAAGCTGAGGAGCTAGGATACTTAAAATCATCATTTCCATAGCATCTGCCATCTAGAAGGGTAAAAAAAAAAAGAAACAAAAATAAGTAGCTGCCTGAAAATTACATTAACATAACAGTCAATAATATACCTTCTGAAAATTAACCTTGTTTCTGCTCTGTGCCTTTCCTGCTCTGTAGGGGAAACAAATCAGATCACCCGTAGACCAAATCCCACTACTGACAGGATCTAAACCATGGATGATTGTAACCTTATACGTAGATGATATCTAGTAAATACAGGCTCCAGATATCATTACCTTAGAATATATCACAGGAGGTGTAACAGAGAGCTTCAGAAACAGCAGCAAAGGGACAACAAAGCTCGTCTTTCTGCTCTTGCTGTCAAGGTTAAAACCAGAAGTACTGGGTTGCTGTTCACCTGAAACTGAGCTTACAATGATACCGACTGAGAGGGGAAACAGATTGTAGCTGCTGGGGTGAATGTGGTAAAATCACTGCATGAAAACAGAGACCTCTCTGTAGGAATAGCCTGGTGCCCTTTCTGTTTGAAAGCAGCATCTGAAGTAGAGGATCAGAATGATTTTTCAACCCCTGATCTATAAGAACTGCAGAGACAGAAATCAGTCGGTTATTCATTACCACCACGTAACAAGTTTGAGCCCAGCTCTCATTTTAGAATTTCAAGTCAAATTCCTTCTCCATTGTACAATTCCCTGTTTGGAGACTTTTTGTCAACAGAGGATCGCTACCTTATTTAAATCACTGAGATTCTCTGACCATGCACTTGACCTTGGTAACAGCTACTTGCCCATGCTAATCCAGTAATAACAGAGAGCTTCCACTGGAACTTTCCAAATCCAATGGCTTCCACCGCATCTTCCACCATGAAAGTATCTAGAAAGAAAACAATTCTAGGGCAGCAGTGGGTTCCTTTCCTAGTAAGAGCCATCCCTTGAGCCATGAATGCAATTACATGTTAACTGAGATCTAAAATATATAACAGAGAGCTACTTCCTTTCATACAGTTCCTGCTTGGGAAAATCTCTGTGTTCTTCAGGAACTGTGTTAAAGTCAAAATAATTCTAAATATTCCTGCGATATTTTATTCACACAGAAGTAAACCAGTGGAGTACCAGTGACTCCAGCACACGTTCAGCCTCTTACTTCTGGGGGTGACTTCACTACTGAATTGCAGCTTCCTCTGGTAAGAAGCTGTTCACCAGCACACAGCAACACTGTGCAGGTGATGGAAACTGCAGCAGAATATTTCTTTGTACAGAGAGTCAAACAGTAATTCTTTGAATCAAGAATTTGTCCAAGACACACATATCTCAAAACATACTTTTGTTAAAAATGCTGATGGTTCATTTCCCACACGTTGTCATGACCTCATTATTTTGTTCCATCTGAAGAAGCTGAGACAACACAAACTCCTTTGCTCAAGTGCAAAATGAAATATGCAACAAAAATATAGGTTGATGTTCAAGTTGTTTGAATCTAAGTCTTGAGGTTTTAACACTTCCAGTAGTTTAAAAAGTACGTTTGCCACGGGAAAGCTTCACCTAGCTAAGAGTTGGACATCACAGAATCATTAAGGTTGGAAACGACCTTCAAGATCCAAAAGCCCAACCGTCTACTAAACATTAAACATCCTCACAAAGCAAAAGACAAAAACACAAACCCAAAGGAAATCAATCGAAATCTAACTGAGAAAACAAAGCAGAGATGTCATTAAGACCTCAGCTTGTGACTTGAGCCCAGGCACCTGACGTGAGGGCACCGCAGCTCGGCACACGGGGCTGTGCAGCACCTGCACTGCTTTGGGCCACGGGCCAACAGAAATTCCACGCGGAGCAGCAGCCTTGCACTGATCCACTGAGCCTTTTGAGAAACTCTCTGAGCTCTCTCCATCCTCTTCTGGCTTCCTATTGCATAAATATGTTAATAAATAAGTCCCTGGGAAAACAATCCTCCTATAAAATGTTAGTGTGCCTCGTACTAAGCTAAACCCAACATATCTCCTATCTTCTAAATCGATGTTGCCTTCGAGGGCAGGTGGCAGGGCTCTGCCGGGCAGAAAGCTGAGGCTGGGATGTACACTCAACCCGTCCCTCTTGGCCTCTAGGCAAGGAGGAGACAGGACCACTGCAGAGGCTTCGTGCTCAGTCCTGAAGGTGAGCCACAAGTAACTGCTCCTGCAAACCTGGTGAGGTTTTGGGAGTTCTCAAGGAAACTAAGTCATGAAAGTCTATGAAATAGGTGGTGCCAACAGCTGCTTAAAAGGGGCTGTTACCAGTGAGATGAAATCAAACACAGAAAGCATCCCTCAGAGAACAAGGTAACCAAATCCTGATTTTCAGGTGGAACATAATTTGCCCGTGTTACTGTTTCCTTCTTTTACGAGGAGGCCACACCTTTCCCCTTACAGGAAAACAAGAAACCTACTCACCATCAGTTGGGTTGGCAAATTCTTTTGGCACTGCAGCTCCATCCTCTAGCTCAACAGGCTCTAGCTCTGTCCGAACACCCTCAATCTGGATTTCGTGTTCTCCTGAAATGACATCCTCCTCTGACCTCGAACTTTCCCCGGTGCGGCGAAACTTCACCACCCTAGGAACACAGAAACAAGGATTAACACTTTGGTGGGTCTTTTTGAGGTCGAAGCTATGTTTGGTTCATCCTGAAGCTCTCTTTGATCAAACAGCAGCCAGGCTTCTCCCCACCCTCCTGTCTCCAGCTCACACTGAGTATTTTTTTCCATGATAATGATGATGCTCTGACTGTGACTGTTTTCATCTCTTGACTTAAACAGAAGTATTTAATGTTATGTAATTAATTAAATACCTGTATTTTAAGAAACTATTTGATTTCCAAAACTTGTTTCATCTGTGTGTTTTTTGAATCTCTTAGGTAACGAGGTGGGACAGAATAAAGAAGTGAATCAAAGGATACTTCCTTTTTCATTAGGTCCAAGTCAAGACTGGAGCATACCTGCCTGCCAGTTATAGCCCTGGCACGTGAGCTGATGATTGTCACATGAGTGTCACACTCACAGCCAGCTGTATTTTACAGCATTTCTGGCACTAGCTTGAGAGAGACTCTAAGATGTGAAAACAGAACTTTGTTAAATTGACACGACGTTCATATTTCAGAGCGATTTTCTGCAATGTTTCATGTACAAAGAGGAGGCCTGTTTTCCATCACTTAAGTTTCCTGAGACAAGCAAAGATTGTGGAACTCTATCTAATGTACCAGCTTCCTCAAGCTTCCTTCCCTCGACCTGCAGCATCAGTGTAACTTTTGCATCTTGGCAACTGACAAATTTCTCGGACTCGAGTGATAAGAGTTTTTTTTGAAATAAATTAGTCCTTTGCTGCTACTCCTTCTGACTTCTGAAGTCTGAATATTTTAATTGTGCCATAAAGAAAGATTAGCAGAGAGCCTCTTGAACTCCAGTTTAATCCTTCGGTAGAAGGGTCAGCAAAACTGAACTCTCAGCATCGCTGGCAGCTGCAGCAAGCTGACAGGCATGTGCAACACTTCCAAAGGTAATCACAAAGACTTCTCGTATTTGGCAAGACCTCAACTCTTATTTTCTCTTGGAAGTGCTGATAAGACAAGCAAAACTTAATATAAGGGCAAAGGACAAAACTCCTGTAAACAGATTTGGGTCCAAGAGTGGACAAGAGGATGGAGGAAGGAACACCTGGGTCACCCAGGAGGGTTTGTTACAAAGAGAGTCATCCTGGCCACAATCAGTCAGCCCAGATCAAGATTTCTCTGCAGCAGAAACATAAAGTGGTGTTTTATTTTTATTTCTCACAGTCCTGGCACACATTCTATTTCCCTGGGCACATCCCATCTGGGCACACAGTCACTGAGGATATTCTGGCAGGAACCTGGAGGGAGAGAGAAGTACAGTGACCATTCTGTGAGGTTATCACTCCTCTTCAGGACAGCTGCTTTGCAGGCTGTTGAGATGGTTTGGGATTTATTTTTTTTTTTTAGGTAAACGTGGCATTCCAAGATCTCTATGGGGCAAATATTCCTTGTGCTACTTTAGTAATGCTCTCACCTGCAGCAGGAAACCAGAAGCTTTTCTCTGGCCTTTAGGTCTTGGCGGACAAACAACAGAGTCACAAATTTTGTTTTCTAAGATAACATTTGAAGATCTTAAATAGAAGAGCACAGGACAAAACCCCAGGTCTCTTCAAAATGAGTAAGAAAACTACATTGACTGCGGTGCAACTGGGGTTTTTCTCACATTCTGATCTGGGATATGCAGAGGGTCCTTCTCAGTTGTAAGAAAAGACAAGCAAAACAGTTAAACTCCTCTGAATTCAGGTTCATATTTAGTTCCACTGAGAAATTCTCTTAATCTGATGGGTTTTTTAACCTCAGTACAACTACCTTGGTTTGAATTTTCTTTTGCTAATCCTATAGGACAAACAAAACGAATTATTAGTCTTGCATTAAAATTGTCACTGAAGATAAAATCCTTAAATGACCTGCAAAATACAGACCCTCAGCAAACAACCACTGAAATTCGTACACCCACGAGATGACTTTTTTATTACAAAGAGCAATTAGTATCAAAGTACCATTCATATCTTATCTGCAGAAGCTTTACAAGCACTTGGTTTAACTATACAAGAATTAATCTTTGATATTTGTTTAAAGGAAGACTATTCATATAACTTCAGCAGTCTCAAAGTCCCTTGAACTACAGGAACACTTTTTCCCCAGAATTTCTAGAGGTCTGAAGTGCCATCACTCCATGGGATTATGACTCAAAAATCAGTCATACATCCTATGCTGATGTCCTAGTAAGCCACAGGCAAAATAAACACGCCAATAAAAACTTCCCTGATCCCCAAATCCCTGTATTGCCATTTCTTTTGTAGTATTTGTTGTGGGGGACTTTCAGAACTGACCATTGTGGAGATGATGCTGCTACACCAAGGCAGTGACCGATCTGAAAACTGTAAATACTCCAATGGCAATCTGAGTTCAGAGCTATCTGGCCATATTTCTCATTGCAGGATATTAAAAACAAAATATGTTTATCGCTTAGGAACCCATGAAACAAATTGACATGAATGAAAAAAAAAGACACAGAGTGATATTTACTGCTCCATACTTGCAAAATTCTTCACAGCTGAGACATGTCAGAGAGCTGCATTTGTTTGCAAGATCTCACAGAATAAGTCTAACTGCACCTACACTGACAGGGTCTTTGGAACACTTTCCTGTGGTTGGTTGGTTTTTTGTAAGAAAAAAGATTGGGGAAAAAATGGCCTAATGAAATCACGACTTACTCCTTTTACTGACAGGCTGAATGCACCCAAACTATGTATTTAAACATAGGAGTTCACATCCATTTTCCCTACTTACTAGAAACCTTATGGGACGGTTTGCTCTGTCATTGACATGAGCTCATTCATATTTAAAATCAACTTTAAGTATTTATTCCCTTCTTTGCGGAGTCAATGATTTATAAAGAGGAATACGCTTCAAAGCACCTGATAATGGAGCATTAGGAGAAATGCACTCTGTTTTCCAGGGAAACCTTTTGCATTCATGAAAAGGAAAGGCAACACTGGTGTTCAAAGGCGGCTCTCACCACCTTTCTGCACAGAGCCAGCCACCACATCCCAACAGCAGAGTTCCCCCCAGATAACAGCTTTTCCCCCCCTGGGCAGCAACCTTTGCTTCTCCAAAACACCCAGCCAGAAAATGCCGGTGGCACACAGGGCAAACACACCCCTGCAAAAACAGCTCCGATCCGCAACCGGTCCGTGGCACGGAGGAGGAAGCCGAGGAAGCCGAGGAAGCCGCCTTCCCCAGCACAGCGTTATGGACAGATGCCATCCACCTTGCCAGTGCAAGAGCAACGCTTCCTCTCGAAAAATCTCTTGGCACTTCCACGGTTTTATGCCACCCCTCCCTTATTTCTACCCACCATCAAGTTCATGCAAACAAAAAAATATTTTTTTTACACATATATATATAAACTGAGTGAATTTATATAACCGACGGATCCCTGAGTGCCCCCAGGATGCTGGACCCAGGCAAGGAAAATGGCCTGCTCCCCGGGGCCTAAGGCACTTCCCACAAACAAACCCCTTCAAAATCCCCGGGATTCACCCATCTCCCCGCAGCCCGCCGAGAAGGAGCCCTGCGCATCCCCGCTCCCTGCCGCTGCTACTCACGGTAGCTGTCTGAGCTGGAATAAATCATCCTCCATTGCCGGGCTGCGTCTGCAGGAGCTGCTCTCATCGCTCCCGCATGGCGGGGAACGGCTGAGGGGGCTGCGGGCGGCGGGCGGGCGGCTGGACAGCTCCGGCGGCGGGAACGGCTCGGGAACGTGGCTCGGCTCCGCTCGGCTGGGTTCGGTTCGACTGGGTTCGGCTTCGCTCGGCTGGACTCGGCTAGGTTCGGCTCTGCTCGGCTAAGTTCGGCTCCGCTCGGCTGGGTTCGGCTCGGTTTGGCTCCGCTCGGCTGGGTTCGGCTCCGCTCGGCTGGGCTCGGCTCGGTTCGACTCCGCTCGGCTCGGTTATGCTCCGCTCGGCTCCCTCTCGTCCCCGCCCCTGCTCTCGCCAGCCCGTCGAGCCCGGGGTTCGGCTCCCGTGTCACCGCCGGTCCCTGTCCCCGTCCCCGCGGGGATCGGGCCCTGCCGGCCGGCCCGCTGCAGGGAGCGGCCTCGGGGGTGGCCCCGCACTAGGGGAGGCCAAGCGGAGAGGGTGGGGATGTCCCCGGGGAGCGCCCAGCCGGGCTGGGTTAGGGTCTTGGAGGGAAGGGCAGAACCGCTGGATTTTGGCGAGAGGCTTTGCAGAAAATTACATTGTAGACTCAGAGTTGTTTTAGTCAGAAGAGACCTTTCAGCTCCCCGAGTCCAACCGCTCCCCCAGCACTGCCAGGGCACCACTGACCCCTGTCCCTCAGCACCACAGCTCCACGGCTCTCAAACCCTTCCAGGGATCACGGGGACTCCACCACTGCCCTGGGCAGCCTGGGATAGGGCTCAACAATCCTCAAAGGGAAGACATTTCTCCTAACATCATTATTACAGTGAACACTTCAGGAACCCAAGGCAGCCCCTGTATGAGATCTTATGTAGGACTTCAGAGCACGTGCTCCTCAGACACGGAATGAGATTACTTTGTAAAAACCTCAGTTACTTACCCAAAAAATTCAACTGGCACCCTGGCACAGTCAGCCCTGTAGACATTCTTCAGCTGGGAGACAGTTTACTTGTGCATGTGTCCGCTGAAGAACCCTTTGCGGAGAAAGGCCTGCAGGAGGAAACCAAGAGGAAATCTGTGTGAGGAAGATGACAAGGAGACAACTTGACGAGATTCAAATTTAAAACACATTTAACAAATTAGAGAAATGGCCAGAAATCAACAAACGGATGCCAACTGCAGACAGAGGAAAAGTGCTACAGGGAGGAAGAAGGTGCTGGGGGCACCCTGAAAGTGTGATGAAACCCCACGTGAAGGGCACGAACCGCAGGCAAGTTCTGTAATAGATTCTCAAAAACATTAAAGAAAAAGTCTTTGTCAGAAAACATGTTTTGAGAACACGGTCAGGATGTGTTTGGTGTCTACCTCTGCTCTCCCTGTCCCCTCTCTTGCTCATTCACAGACACGTGGGTTTCCAGGAACAACAGTCTCTGACTTGTCTCTGAATTGAGCGGCGACGCGTTTGGATGAAGAATGGTGTTGTTCCAGCTGTTTGTCACCATAGAGGAGCTCGGTGGTTTATTTGGCACCCCAAAGGCAACCTGGCCCATCACAATTAAAAGATGAAAGGCTTCAGCAGATACAACTGGTTTACCAACACCTTCCTGATGCACAGGATTTATGTTTCCTCTTCAGAAGACGTGGGTTGAAGAAGCCACAGTTCAGTGCTTGACGAGATCCACAAACTCTGTCCTGTTTCACCGGGTAGAATACTGTAGGTGAGTCAGTACAGCGAGAGGAGCTCTCGACCCGACCCTGCCAAGGACAGCAGTCCCTGCCAGCTGCTACCAGAGTGGTCTCAGCAGAGCAGCCTGATGGAGATCCAGGATGAGACTGATCCACAAAACACGAGTTTGCAGAGACTCTGAGTGGCTTCTTCCCACTACGTGCTAGAAAATGACATTTTTTTTTCAAGCAGAGTTATGACGTGTACGTTGGTTGCATAAGCAACTTGTAACACAGCAGCTGTATGCCTTTTTTTTTTACTAAATAAATCCAATCTTCTGGTCAGTTAAGGGTGTGAGATTTGGCCTCTAAGCACTCTAGTCCCTGTGTGTCATCTACTTAAGGTGCACAAGCCAGGTAGAAGGCAGCGTTGCCCATGTGCCCTGCAGCTGTCAGGACAGCTTTAGTTCTTCCCATCCCATTAGGACAAGAGGAAATGGGCTTAAGTTGTGCCAAGGGAGGTTTAGGTTGGATATTAGGAAAAACAAGAGTGGAGAGGCCTTGGAACAGGCTGCCCAGGGAGGGGGTGGGATCACCATTCCTGGAGGGGTTCAAAAAAGGTCCAGATTTGGCGCTTCAGGCCATGGTTTGGTGGTCCTGATAATATTTACTACAGTTGGACGTGATGGACGTGATGATCTTGAAGGTTGTTTCCAACCCTAATGATTCTATGATTCTATACTTCAATGATCCTTCTCCTCTCTCAATCACTCCCTGGTTTCTCTCAGCCTCTTGCTGCCTACTCTGTTACTGTCCAGGTTGCCCCCCAGTTACCAACAGCCCTGTGGCACCCACAGAGCAATGTCAGGCGAACTCAGTCAGTAACAGACACGGATTGTACCGGGCACTTCAGTCGTTAGAATTGATCTGAGAAGGTGAGAAGAGGGAGCCTGTTACCTGCCAGGCCCAGAGGCACGAGCAGCAGCTGCCATCTTGAGGTGCTCTCCAAACCTGCATGTGTCATCATTCTACTCCCAAATCCTTCCTCTCCTGTCCCTGTCCTGAAAGACTTCTCTAAACAATCCACCAAAGTGCATCGGTTAAAGCCAAAATTGGCACAAGGTGGAGAGCAGGGCTCTCAAACTTATCAGGTGTGGAGGGAGAGGGGTGTGAAGGAAGTGTGGAGGAGCCTCAGGGCTGGCATGGCCATGAGAGCTGTTCCATCTCTGTGAGGTTTGGATGGTTTTGTAAAATTATAGAACCGTTCAGGTTGGAAAAGATCTTTTAAGATCGTCAAGTCCCATCAGTACCTCAGCACTGCCAGGTCACCACTAAACCAGGTCCCTAAATGCCAGGTCTTTTAAATACCTCCAGGGATGGCAACTCACAGAATCCCAGCACGGTGGGGGCTGGAAGGGCCCTCTGGAGATGATCTGGTGTCCCCCCCCCTGCTCCATCCAGCAGGGTCACCCAGAGCAGGGGGCCCAGCAGCGCAGTGTCCAGCCG
>WUAM01000133.1:4732366-4742413 GCA_024336885.1 Actenoides hombroni
ACCTGGGCTTGTTCAGCCTGGAGAGAAGGAGGCTGAGGGGAGACCTTCTGGCTCTGACAGCTCCCTGACAGGAGGTTGGAGCCAGGGGAGGTTGGTCTCTGCTGCAGTGTTCTCCATGTTTAACCCAGGCTGAGGAAGGATCCCCATGGTTAAATGAACAGGGTCCTAGACTCAAAGTCATTTAGCCAGTTTTCTCCAGAAGTAACTCTGCAATTCTGTAGTTTCTATGGAAAAAAATTATGACAAAATCCTTTCAGAAAATTAGAATTACTGCAAATAATTCTGTGGGGGTTTTGTTTGTTTTTGTTGTTGTTTGTGTTTGTTTTTTGTACTAAGGGTCGTCCCATGACGCTGGACCACTGCCTCCATCATTTCATCTCCTCTGAATCTGTAAAGGACGTTGTGTGTGACAACTGCACTAAAGTACGTTATTTTAACTCAGATAAACCTTCTGGCTCAGTTTTAAGCCTGCGGACAGAATTATGGCTTCAGTTTTCTACTCCCTTCCTCATAACATCACAGAAGCTTCCAGCCTGCCTGGACTTCCATATATTTAGAATGGAGCTGCCATCTCACAGAGTATTTTGAAGGTTTATTTATGACTAATAGTATGAAATCTACAAATAGTTTGTTCTGTAATTACCAGGTATTATTTAGATAATATTTGGGATAATTTTGTTGTTGTTGTTCTGATATTTTAAACAGTATTTTACAGTTGCCTGTAATTTGGTGATAGACAGAATGACTGCACATAAACCTGGAGCCTGGGCTCCTTCCTGCTTGGTTTTGGTTTAGAGTGCTGACCCATTAGGACAGGCCCTCAATCCTTAAGAAAGCTCCTAGAAAACTGCAAGTGTAGTTAATGTCCCGAGCATAGTTCTAGACAGACAATTGCTTGTCTGCAGCATGCAGACCTGCACTGTTATGTGTAACCAAACAGCTTTATTTTTTTTTTCCCCTTTGATTTCAGATTCAGGCAGAAGTGACTCTGAATGGACAGAGTATAGAAAACCAGAGAACAACATTTGTTAAGCAGCTGAAGTTGGGAAAGGTGAGGCAAGCTAACCCTCCAAGTCTATTTTTAAATCCTATTACACAGTCATTTCTTTCTGTGATCTCTTAGCTTGATGTCCATGTCTTGGTATTAAACTACTCTCACATTTTACTTGAGAAAGTGAGCTCATTTGTCAAATATTTGTAGGCATTGAGGCCTCAATTCAGCAAAACATCAAACTCTGTAGCTGAAAGAATGTGAGCATTCTATTGTTATTCAGTAAAACACTTCAATGTGAGTTTGGCTCAGGGGCAGCTCATACATCTTGTGTTAATTCTCAATTTCCTCAGTAAGTGAAGCGATTCATCTGTACAGTGTTTGTAGCATCTTCAGCAATTGCAGGTTTCAGAGAAGTGTTTTAGTTACAGCTGGTTTGAACAAGCGACCGTGCTGCTAAACATCAGGTGTAGGTTATGTGAGAAGCTCTTATTTTTGCTCTGTAATCATACAGAGCAGAGGACAACAGGGCACTGCTGTGTAATTAAGAGCCTGACGTGCCATTTGCAATAATAATTATATGTATGTATTGCTGGAGCTTAACCCTGGCTTGACTTTGTCAGGTATTTATAACTACTTAACCTTTTCTCCCCTGGTACTCCCACCATGCACAGCCATTACTAACTATCAGCAAATGCCTTACAACAGCTCCCACCAACAAATTCCACCCTGTCTACCTCACAGGCCAAGAGCTAGAGGAGACTGACAGGGGAGCTTTCTAGGAACACAAATGTATTTTTATTGACTTTTCTTCCATTTGGAGAAACAATGACCATCGGCTGCCCTGCGGCCCCTGAGCGGTAGCGGCGTTACCAGACATCTCCGGCGCTAGCGTCACGTGGGAGGGATGCTGCTGGCACTGAGCTCAGGGGCAGCCAGCAGCACCTACGGGAACAGCTCAGCGATGCATTTCCCTACCCACTGGGCTTACCGGCTCCGTTAGCATGTTCTGAACTTCAACAGCTCTTTCTTTTCATCTCACATGTCTTTTGACTCTCCTTTTCTACGGAATACTGCTGAAGCTCCCCCAGTGTCTGTGTATCCATCTGCAAAGGCTGAGCTGGTCAAACCAAGGCACTCCTCTGAAACGGCACGAGCACGTTCAGTTCAACGAGTTCCTGGTGATGGACATCTACAAATACCGCGTTCCGGTTCCGAAACCGTGCCAGAGCGAGCCGAGCCAGAAACACTCTGAAGAGACAACACCTGCAACAAAGGATGGGATAGCAGTAAAACCTTCAGGTACTGATTCTGAACATCTACTGGATATTTCTGCATTTCGGTGATAAAAGATTCTAATCTGCAGAATTAACGTCAGAGCAGAATCTTTATCTTTATTCTCTGTGTGAGGACAGGTGGAAATCCCTCTCCTGGCGAGCATTAGGATAGCCCTGTTCTGAGTTCACGTTCAGTTTGGATAATTGAAATACTACAATTTAAATACTAACATTTCAAATTTAAATACTAAATACTAAAAAAACCAAACCCTTACAAACAAAGTCACAGATAGCACAGAACTCTCATGTTTTATGTCCAAAGGATGAAGGAATGTTGAACTCTGGGAAGTCCTAGACAGTGATCTCTTCTAAGGCTTCAGGACAGGTATAGGAAGAATGCTGAGAATGGTGACTTCTTCCAAACCAGTTACAAAATCTAGCTGTAGTAGGTCTGTAGTTTAGGCAGCTCAATATTCTGTTTAGCTGGGATTTTGTAAACGTGGTCGTTTTCGTATTTGTGTCACGTAAAAACAATTACCATGTGCTTGGGTCTTCTATTCTTCCTCTCTTAAGGGACTGTGGTATGTATGAATTAAAATAAGTGAAATACCTGCATGTTCTGTGGTGAAAGGTTCTGCAGGAACAGAAGCACTGGTATTAGCAACACTAATAGTAGTGTTTAAGTTAATTTACCGAACATCTACTTTCTCTTGCAGATACAGAACAGCCACCTGGCACTAAACCTCTCTTTATGAACGGTGCCTGCTCCTCTTCGTTTTTAATGTCCTCGGGAACTTTTCCACTTGCTGCATTCCCTGAGTGCAGGTAAGTCAGAGATTCGTACCCTCTCCTGTCATTTCTGTCCCTTCCAATTATGTCTTCCTTTATTATGAGGCTGCATAGTCACAGAATTTAACATCTATCCTACCTCCTGTACAGAAATCTTTTGCTTTTCTCTTGGACAGTGCTTAGCATCTGTCTTTGGCACCATTTCTCTCCTAGAGAAGGGAGTAGAGCACATTGCAAGCAGAACTCAAAATCTCCTTTCTCTGGTTTGTGGTGCAGTAAATCATCCTTCTCAGCAGCCATCTTCTTATTCTTGCTGTTCTCCTCTACCCCTTCCTGGCATTTTTCCCTTTTACTCTGATTTTAAAACTATTGCAAGAAATCCACAGACAGATTTTTTTCAAGCTTGATTTAAGTTGCAGCTGCCATGATTCTACTTAGCGAATCAGCCTCGACGCTTCTCCTGATAATCTGTTTTCCTGGCCTTTGAGAACGCTCAGTGACTTTCACGCCGCTGGCCAACATTTAGTTAGTTCTATACCACTTCTTCTATCTGCCACTGCATGATTTTCCCCACGGGGAAGGCAATTCCCACAATGACTGAGAGAAATGAGAAGCCTGGAAGCATTTTGTGCCTGATATTTGTTATCAAAACAGTTGTAGAGCAAGTCCTTAAAAGTGTGTCCGTTATCTGTGGGTTACCTGCTGCAATTTTACCTCTTTTCAGTTAAAAGTGCATTCCTCTAGAACAGCTTTTCTATCCCATTAACAGTCTTTTAAGAACAAAATGCTGGCACGTTGGTAGGTTTGATGGAAAATGCCGATGCAGAATTCAATCAGTTACGCTGTCCAAAAGGTGGTAGCCCTTTTTAGTATAAACTTTTAAAAGAAATGGTTTAGTTTTCTCGATAATACAAAAGGCAGCGCTGCAGGGAAGAACTGGTGTACAGAAAAGTAACTGCCAGGCAGCGTGTCTCTCACCGAGCCATCTAGTAGCTCTAAAAATGAGATTGCAACTGCAGGCAGAACAAGCGGGGCTGCTCCTGCTCCGCCTGTGACCCGGGAAGGCTGCTGACCTTTTCCCTTCTGACTTGTCCTTCAGCTCCCCCGTGTACCTGTACCGCTTGATGGCCGTCGTAGTTCACCACGGGGACATGCACTCGGGACACTTCGTGACCTACCGCCGCTCTCCGGCGCCTCCCAGGAGCCCCCTCTCCGTCAGCAGCCAGTGGCTCTGGGTTTCCGACGACACCGTTCGCAAAGCCAGTCTGCAGGAAGTCCTCTCCTCCAGCGCTTACTTGCTTTTCTACGAGCGCGTTCACTCGAGGGCACAGCACCGCAGCCTGGGGTCGAGGGCTGAGGAGCGATTAGAAGAGCAGGGGAAGGACAAGAACTGACACAGGTCCTCTGAGGAGCCGTACCTTGCACCTCCTGTCTCTTATGCAAATAACCCACCGCAGGCCCTTTAACCTTCCCCTCCCTCGAGGGCTGGGCCTTGCGTTTGGTACCAAAGCGACGCTGCCCACAGCGGGTCTGCGAACGTCGCGTGCAGTAGAGAAGCGTTCGTTCTGTTCGGTTGTCATTCTGTCAACACCACAGCTCTGAAACAAGACATTTCAAACAGACTTCCCAAGGCTGCATTCCACATTCTGACACGTCTGTGAATTTTCAGCGGGGGGATGCCTCATCCTACACTGCGGAGGTTTCTGAGCCGGGGAGCGGCTGGTGGGAAGCTTCTGTTATCAAAGGCAAGGATTTAACAAACCAAGTGCCTTGAGCTCATTTCAACAGCCACATTACCATTCTCTGAGTCCATGGCCTGTCAGCTGCGTGCTGAAAAACGTCCCAAGGTGATGGGATGAACTCCCAACAGAATCAGATTTCTCTCGCTACCCCAGGCGATCAATGAATTAAAGCATCTCTACAGAACATGCACGACCCAAGAAACTACTCCCTCGTTTGCATCGCTTTCCCAGTCTTTCAGTTCTTTACACATCACAGAAATACTTCTGCTGATTCAACGTGCGGTTTCCTTTTTCCGGGAGAAAAGATAATTTTATTTTATTTTTTTTTAATCTGTTAAGATTGCTCCGTCTCTTTGGAATACAGCTGAAGTCAAAAGACACAGGTGTTTGCTAGTGATCAGTGTTGTCACTTCTGTCAGCAGTATGAAACCGTTGAAGGCGGCTGCTTGTAGCATCGGCTTCGACTTTTAATGCTGTGGTTTCAAGGCTACTGTAATTGGTGTTCTAGACTCACCCTTCCTATTTTAATGCTGAATACTGCCATTTATCATCCACCATCCAGCACCACCACGCTGTCTGGCTTGCAGCTGAGCTTTAGAGCTTGTACTGGATGTGATCGTGAGCTGAGCTGTGTAGCAACCCAAGTGTCCCCGGTAGGTTAGAGTGTTCCCAATGGAACTGGGACTGGTGGGCACTTCCTTGGCTTGTGCAGCAGGGCAGCAGCCCGGAAAGGCCGGCGTTGCTGCGCTAGGTAGATGGGTTTGCCCTGTAAATAGAAGCCGGGTGTACTTTGCTGCTCTAGGTTGTTTTGGGTCAAAACCTCCACCCCCAAATCCCAAGCAAAGCGCGGAGGGAGAAGCCACAAAATGGATCCCTTTTGGCTGCTTTGACACAACCAAGAATAAAGTATGTTGTCTGTTTGTAGCTCTTTTCTATCCTTGTAAGCTTGGAGGAGACAAAGACTCATTGATGGGACAAGCTCCTTCTGTGTAAAACAGCAACTACGTTTTCAAATGGTAACAACTGTCTTAATAGCTTTTTTTTTTAGGGCAACTTTGTACCTCATCTGTTCCTATTGCTGCGCAGAGCTCGCAGGAGGTCAGAGTTCCTGAAGGGGAGGCTCCAAACCAGCCAAAACAGGGAGCAGTGATGGATGTGTATGCGAAAAGCATTTACAAAGTATTTACACGACGCATCATTCCAGAGCGTGGATCACAATTCCTGCTCTGAGTAAGGCTCACTGGACATAAAACAGTCTCTAAATCCACCAGCGTACTAGCTCCTGAGAAGTCTCCCTGTCTGTGCTTGGCTAGCAGTAGCATGGTTTTAAACTTTCTGGTTTAAGTCCTGGAAAAACAACACAACCCAAACCCTGTGAGGATGCAAAATACCAAAACTGCCCTGGCAGTTGACCTATGGACTTGCAGAAGGTGAAACCCTCCGTTCCGGGCAGCAGGGGTGTGCAGGAGGAGCTCAGTACAGCAGTGCTGGGTGCCATCGAAGAAAAACCATCGCACAAAGCATCAAGCTCCAGCAGCTCTGCTGTTTGTACCTCAAAACTTCAAAACCTTTCCACTGCCAGCAGCCTGAACAGGTCACTGTTTAGAAAGCAGCCATGCTGGAGGTGGCTCAGAACATACGCGCACAATGGACTAAGTCAACTTTCTCAGCTCGTGGCAGGGCCATAAAGCCCCATGCTACTCTGAGCTTGTGCGTTCAACGGGTTTTCCTTTTGCACAGAGCTGCTTTCCAACAGCTTGCTGAGGATGGAAGCGCAGCCGCTGCCCGACACTGATAAACTGCTCGGCGTCCTCAGCAGATTGACTCTGAAATTGTCCTCGAGAGGTATGAAGTGAGGGTTGAGTAGTCAGCACACATTCAACCTTTCCCTGTTGGGAAGGAGTAGCTGGTCTTGGCTTAGCCCTCAGTGTGAGGAAGGGAGCAAGTAGCAGCACCTCGGTCCTGCTCCTGAGCTGTGCTAGATACTCCCAGCTACTGCGAGCACCCCAGAGCTCTGCAGATGTCTGCCACCCAACCCAGCACCTTTTGAAGTCCCTGGGCTCTGTTGCAGGCCCACGAGGCTCATTAAACACTGTTTCTTAATTAATTCTGTAATTCTGTGATTCTTGTTCCTCACAAGCTTCTGAGGTGGAGAAGGTGTTAATAATAAACCATAAAAACTTAAAAAAACCCCATCAGATAAGACCTCCAAGCTGACATCTCCGTGTTTATTCTTGTCTTATTTTGTGCATTATTTAAACCCCTCTGATTTATTGGAGTCAAAGCACTGCACTGCTGTTTGAAGTTGCGTTTTCACTTCAGGGTATTTTTGTAATTGTACAGTAGCAATAAAAGAACAAACTTATTAGAAAAAGCAGCTGCTCATGTGTGGTAGTGTCTCGAAACAAAGACCAAGCCCTGGGTCCATGCGACAGAAGCAGCACTTCACGTTCTGCGGGTAAGAAACGTTCAGTGCACGTTGCCTGGTAGCGGCAGAGGGTGGGAAGTACCAACTCCAGTTTAGCTCATCAGACATTAATTCCGTAGCCCTAACGGCCCTACCGCTGAGGGACAGAGCCCACCACTAATTCGGGTGCCTGTAGGCTGGGTACAGGGCAATCAGTTCATGTTCTTGGGCTGTACTTACCGCTGCTTGACTCCACGAGAGCTGCTGGTGACTTGGGGCAGTCTGTCCTCCTTGCAGCAGGATTCGCTGTCACTGTGGGAGGGGGTGGCTCCCAGGTTGTCAGAATGGAATCCCTGGGGAGAATTAAGAAAAACAGACACACTCAGGAGTTAGAGCCTTCCACGCTTCCAATTAAACGTTCCAACCCGGCGTTTCCCCAAAAGCTCATCCGACGCTCCCTGGTTTCCGCACAAAGGACCGAAGGGAGAAGAGGCCCCACCCTTGTGCTCCCTCCTGCCCCACCACGCTGCTGCCCGAGGTCTCCTGTGTCAGCACAGGAGGCAGAGCAGCAGAGGAACACAGGCAGCCGCAAGCCACACAGGCAGCCAGCTCCGCTGCACTCACCCGTAGCCACACCTCAGCGCTCCTCTTCTTCGCCTCAGTCGCACTTGTGGTTTGTTTTCAAGTAAAAAGCCACAGTCAGAGCGTAGAAAGCGGTGCTTATATCAACTTTAAACGGTTACATCTCGTACTTTACGGGATTTATCAACTATTTTGCTGCTCTCTGGAGGATATAGAGTATTTCCATCTTTCTGGAAAACCGGCTGAAGGATGAAGATCAGTTGAGAAGAAACTTCCTCCTGAGCAAAGCAAGGGCATTACCCAAAACCAGGCATCAGCAGGAACACAGCAACTTTGCACGGAGAAAAAGCATTCTTGGCGTTTATGATCAGTAGTCACAGACTTTATTAGCAAGTTACCACGTACGCTTTCTCCTCTCCTGCTTTAATTCACTCATCCAGCAGCCTGGGTCGTCAAAGACAACGTTTGAATGAGAAATTAAAGAGTTACGTCAGGGAGGAAAGTGTCTCTTTTCAGAGTTAAAAATAAAATAAATAAAATAAAAATGGTGCTCAGTTGGTGACTATTTCAATTCTTGGCTACAGTCATCACCTTCCGAAAGGTGAGGTTGATTCTCGGGGTGAGTACTCTCTTGCGGGTGGGCAGGCTGTGGTACCAGTACACGTTGGTGGGGTACTTCATCAGCAGCAGGCTGCCGTGGGCCAGCTGCAGCGTGACGGGCTTAATGCGTCGCGTGGCCTTTTTCCCCCTGGAGTCGCAGTGCCTGAGAACAAAGTCCCTGCAGGCTCCGAAGGACACGGAGGCGATGGGACTGCGTGGAACCAGCTCTCTCTCGTCATCTCGGTGTTCGCCAATGTGGTCCTCGCCGTCTTTGTACCTGTGCACAGAACAGGTTAATTAGTTCTGCCACCGATCCAACCAAATGAACGTGAAACAACTTCTCAGTCACCCGTCAGCAGGGTCGCACCAGCAGTTTGCCGCTGGAACAAGCTGCTTGGTGCAACCAGAACCCGAACGTACCTGTTGATGAGAACAAAATTGAAAGTATGTCCGGTGTCCAAAGTGACACGGTCCCGGATACGGTTGAGGACTGGGATCCACGGCTTAGGAGAGAAGGTGACACCAGAGTAAGTGTATGTTACCTCAGGGTCGCCGTAGGTCACCTGCTTCCTCGGAATGTTGTGCCACTTGCCAAACACGTGCAGTTTTGTCATTTCACCTGTTTAAACCAGAGATGAGGAGGATCAAACCCAACTCTGTGTTACCTCTGCACATTTCAACAACCTCTTTGACGCGGAGCTTCTGTGAAGCTCCGGCAGGGCAACAGAAATGAGGATGCTGATGCTGTCATCTGTGTGCAAGTGTTTCTATCCCAGCAAAGCGCTTCACTCTCAAGCTGGACACTGCTTTACTACCAATCCTGACTGGGATGAGCTGGGGGTTGGACTAGATGACTTGTAAAGGTCCCTTCCAGCTGGACACTGCTTTCCTGCCAGTTCTGACTGGGATGAGCTGGGGGTTGGACTAGATGACTTGTAAAGGTCCCTTCCAGCTGGACACTGCTTTACTACCAGCACTGACTGGGATGAGCTGGGGGTTGGACGGGATGACTTGTGAAGGTCCCTTCCAACCCAAAACATTCCGTGGTTCTATGAGTGGGACAAGCACCCTCATCACATTCTGCTGTTGAATCCCTGTGTCTGGGGATCTCTCAGATACTACACCTACCAACAAATTCCTGTCACCGTTCCAGGATTACCCCAGTTCTCCTCCTACCCCGTGAACGACCCCCCCCCTAGACACACGCTCCAGGCTCAGCAGCACTAACCCTGCAGCACCGGACCCGCGCTGCTGCTTCACTTCTCAGGGTCGCATTTTGCAGTCACGCTATTTTGCAAGTATTTCACCAAATTCTGCACCGCGGCAGCTCCACCCAGGCCGGGGGACTGGCCCCGGGCGGGGACAGGGGGCACCGGGAGCCCTTACCTTCGAAGTACTCCACTTGCTCTTCCAGCTGCCGGAAAATCTCGTCCGCCTCGGCCTTGCCGAAGAGGAGCCGGTAGTCGCAGCTGAGGCCCTCGGCGCGGATCTCCTGCCAGGGGGGCTGCCCCGAGCCGGGCTCCTCCGGCCGCCGCCTCTTCCCGCCGCCGCCCCCCGCCTCCCCGGGGGGACGTTTCACCACGTACCTGTCCATCGGCAGCGGCGGGAGGGGGGCTGCGGGCAGCGGGCCGCTGAGGGGGGGGGCGGGGAAGCGGTGGC
>WUAM01000133.1:4763122-4776467 GCA_024336885.1 Actenoides hombroni
GCTCTGGTTGCAGATGGCCCTGCTCCCTGCAGGGGGTTGGGTGAGATGAGCTTGAAAGGTCCCTTCAACCCAAACCAGTCCGAGATTCTAGGAATCTATGAAAAAGAGCCCAAGCCCCAAAGTTTTTGGTTCCATGAAGCGTTTCCAAACCAATTCCTCGCTCTTGCAAGTTGCTGTAGTCACGCTCATGGAGGATGTGAAGCAGAGAGCCCCGGGAAATGGGGTCTGCAGCAGGGTGGGGACTCTAACACACCCTTCTGCTCACCCCCAGTCCCAGCGGGCTGCAGGAGCATGTGTCTGTGCTCAGTGATAGCCCCGAGCTGCCGCAGCCCCTGCTCTCAGCTCATCCTGCCTGTGCTCTCTCTGCAGGCTCTCTTCAAGCTGTGGGGGTCCTCGAAGCTGTACCCCAAGGACATCCTGACATACACTGAGCTGGTGCTGGACTCACAGGGGCACCTGGTGCAGATGAACAGGGTTCCTGGAGGGAATGAGGTAGCGGGAGATGATCTGGGGAGGGAGTGAGAGAGCAGGGCAGGGGGAAGCTGTGCTGTGGCAGATGGCAGTGGCTGGTGGCTTCCCCTCTCTGGCTGCGTTTAAAGCCCGGGAGGTGCTCCTCAAGCAACCTAATGCAGCCTCCAGCTCTGACCTCGTTTCTCTGGAGGCCCCTGCCCTGTGACCCAGTGCTGTTCTGGGGCAGGTGGGGATGGTTGCTTTCAAAATGAAGCTGAAGACCCCCGAGTATCCAAAAGGCCGGGACATCGTGTTCATCTGCAACGACATCACGCACAAGATCGGCTCCTTCGGGCCGGAGGAGGACCTGGTCTTCCTGAGGGCCTCGGAGCTGGCGCGAGCCGAAGGCATCCCCCGCATCTACATCTCCGCCAACAGCGGGGCCCGCATCGGCTTTGCCGACGAGATAAAGCACATGTTCCAGGTGGCCTGGGTGGACCCCGAGGACCCCTACAAGGTGTGTGGGCTCCTGCCATCACAGAAACCAACAGAGGGCTGATTTGGGGAAGGAAAGACCGGAGCTAAACTGGGACATGAAGCTGTGGGGTTGAGCCCACGCCTGCACCCAGTGCCACGGGGACGCTTCCCTCCGCTTTCCCCAGCGGGGTGAAGATAAAGGGCTGTGTCCAGCCCTGGTCCTGGAGCTGCTGTTGGTGCACAGGAGGGATTTGGGCTGGGTTTGGCCATGTCCCACATGAGCGTATCTGGGGGGGGGGGGCTCCACAACTCCTTCTCCTCCTCTTTATTTCCAGGGGTTCAAGTACCTGTACCTGACTCCCCAGGACTACACCAGGGTCAGTGCCATGAACTCTGTGCACTGTGAGCACGTGGAGGAAGGGGGCGAGTCCAGGTGAGCTCTGCTCTGCCACGGGCTGCACAGAACCACCCCAAGCCCTGCCCTACATCCCTGCCAGGATCCAGCTCTCGCATCCTGGCTCAGGATCCTGCCAGAGACATTGTGCAAGTGCCTGCTCCTCCCTGTCCTGCCCCCACCACCGTGGCTCTGCTTTCCCTGCAGGTACGTCCTCCTGGACATCATCGGGAAGGATGAGGGATTTGGGGTGGAAAACCTGAGAGCCGCCGGCACCATCGCCGGGGAGTCCTCTCGTGCTTACGACGAAATAGTGACCATCAGCATGGTACAGCCCTTCCCCTGCTCCGCTCCTCCCCTCTCTCCTGCTTGCGTTTAAGGTCACCCTGGGGGGGAATAACCGGGTGCAGCAAGCGACCTGGTACTACCCAACCGTGCAGACCTCTGCAGAGCATCATTCTGCTCCCGGGCTCTGCTTGGAGCCCTTTCTCCCCAGTAACCTCACGTGTCCTTGTGTCCCTGCCCAGGTGACCTGTCGTGCCATCGGGATCGGCGCGTACCTGGTGAGGCTGGGCCAGCGTGTCATCCAGGTGGAGAACTCCCACATCATCCTCACTGGTGTCACAGCTCTCAACAAGGTACCATCCTGGCTGCCTGCCCTCCCCCAGCGCTGTCCCTCCTGCTGCTGCATGAGTGGGCTCCTTACTCGTCCCGTGGGAAGAGGTGGCAGCTCCAGCTGGGGTGGGAAGAGGTGGGATCTGTCTGGAGGAGCTGCAGGGGAACTGTAGCTGGGCTCATCTCCCTGAGACTCGGGAGAATGCCACCCCATAGCTATCTGGTATGGCTTAGGGGGCCAGTTCATGGTGCATCACTCCTGGGGCAGGGTGGGATGGCAGAGATGCCACAGGGACTGTTCAGCTCAAGTCCCAGGGCAGAACCCATCTCTGAGCAGAATCATACTGGTTTGAGCTGATCTGAAACCTGCTCAGCTAAACCCATGCACTGGTGGGTCTGTCTAAAGCAGAGTCCTTTTGCTTTAACATCAGCCTGGTAGGTGGAAATTCAGCCTCAATCCAGAGGGAACGTTCCCGTGCAGGGGTTTGATGTAAGGGTGGGAGCAAGGAGGAGCAGGTCCTGTGTCAGCAGAGCCAGAACTGTGTTCTGTTAACAATTCTGGGCAGGTGCTGGGCCGGGAGGTTTACACCTCCAACAACCAGCTGGGAGGTGTGCATATCATGCACAATAACGGCGTTGCCCACGTCACCGTCCCAGATGACTTCGAGGGGGTCTACACCATCCTGCAGTGGCTCTCCTACATACCCAAGGTGGGAGGGTGCTGGAGGACGGCGGGTGGGGTGTTTCCCTGTACCTGGCCACTGACCTGCCCTTTGGGCTCCCCCCTTTCAGGACAACCGGAGCCCGGTGCCCATCATCGCCATCACTGACCCTGTTGAAAGAGAAATTGATTTTGTCCCTTCCAAAGTCCCTTATGACCCCAGGTGGATGCTGGCAGGGAGACCCCATCCAAGTAAGTGAGACCTCTGCAGCAACGCTCCCCGATGCGTCTTATGGCTGCAAACCCCTCGGTCAGGTACAGAAGGTGCTTTTTGCTGTGGGTCGGTGCACAGGGAGCCCTTCGGCGCTCACCATCCACGTTTTCCTGTGCTCCACAGCTCTCAATGGGACATGGCAGAGTGGCTTCTTCGACCAGGGCAGCTTCCTGGAGATCATGAAGCCATGGGCTCAGACAGTCGTGGTTGGCAGAGCGAGGTACTGCCGGGACCATAGGATAGAGCCCGGGGCAGAGGCTGCGCACATAGCCAAGCACAATCAAGCCCTGCCCGTGGAGCTGCTTTTGGGATGCCGGTGGGGGGAACCTCTGTGGTGGGGCTGGGGTGCAGCATGGAGGGGAACTGGTCTCTGCTGAAGTCACCCCACCTCACTGCAGGCTGGGAGGTCTCCCGGTGGGTGTCATTGCTGTTGAGACCCGCACCGTGGAGGTGACGATACCTGCAGACCCTGCCAACCTGGAATCGGAGGCCAAGGTGAGTGGGGAGACCTTAGTGTGGCCAATTGGCATGCAGGAGAAGGGCAGAGCAAGGGAACAAAAAAAAAGCTTCATGTGATCCTTTGGCACATCTTGATTTTCCTTTAAGACTGGTGAAATCAAGGGTGCTTGGTCAGGTTGTTTTCTTGCACACCATGTGCCCCCAGTGTGCCAGGAAGCACCAGCACCGGTCTCAGCACTGCTGCTTCTCTTCTCTTGCAGATAATCCAGCAGGCCGGGCAGGTCTGGTTTCCAGATTCTGCTTTTAAAACAGCCCAGGCTCTTCGGGACTTCAACCGGGAACATCTCCCGCTGATGATCTTCGCCAACTGGCGAGGCTTCTCCAGTGGCATGAAAGGTACCTGTGCTTGGAGTGCCCAGGTCCCCGTGCTGTGATATGCTGCTGGCACTCCTGCCAGCCCACGGCGTCCTGTGATGACCCAGCCTGCCAGGGTCCTGCCCACGCCACTCCAGGGTGTGGAGATGGGGCATCACCAGCACCCAGATCCCGGAGGTTGGGCTGAAGAGGTGATGGAGCGTAGTCAGGTCCCAGGGCTTGGTGTCTTCCTTCTGGGTTGGTTTTGGGGTGGTTGTTTGGTCTGTCCAGTGGAGAAGGTGACTTTGGGCTGCTGGCACATGGCATTCGGGGCACCCAGCCACTGATTGAGTCCCTTTGGCTTGCAGACATGTACGACCAGATGCTGAAGTTCGGTGCCCTCATCGTCGACAGCCTCCGGGATTTCAAGCAGCCCGTCCTGGTCTACATCCCACCGCACGCCGAGCTGCGAGGAGGCTCCTGGGTGGTCATCGACTCCACCATCAACCCCCTGTACGTGGAGCTCTACGCGGACAAGGAGAGCAGGTCAGCATCCCAAAAGACGTGTGCATCCCGCACAGCCCATGTGCGGAGAAACGAGAGGCTGTGCCTGGGGTCTGCAGCCACTCCTGCTGGCAGAGACCACCCTCCGGTCTCTTGAGACGTGGGGGTTTTACCCTTTAGTGAACCAAAGCCATCAACTACAAGTTCCAGGGTTCTTACAGAGCAGCGGGGCAGGTATCTCCGTGGGGATATCCTCCTGTGGGCAAGTAAAATGTGGTTCTGAGGCTCCGGAGGCCTCTTCTCTAACCTGAATTAGTGCACGTTGGCTGGAGCAAGCTGTAAGGAGTGGGAGGAGAGGAGACAAGAATCCCAGACTGGAAACAAAAACCCTTTTAGGCTTTCTCTCTCCCTAACTCATAGAAAAGAGAGTTGCCTGGACCTCTCATCCCAGGATTTATTCTCCTGTGCAGACCAGTCCCTGCTTTACCTTCTAGGGGAGGCATTTTGGAGCCTGGAGGAACAGTGGAGATCAAGTTCAGAAAGAAAGATTTGGTGAAGACCATGAGAAGGATCGACCCAGTCTATGCCAAGCTCGTTGAGCAGCTGGGTAAGGGGAAGGTGTTTTGGCTTGTGGTCATTGGTAGTGGTAGGTTAAAACACAGGGCTCTAACACCGTGGTGGCAACCATCAGGAAACCCTTTAGTGTTCCTCTAAAAATTCTGTGTGGCTTCTCTGATGGTGGAGCCTGCTAAGGGGCCACACCTCTATCTCCTGAGGGCTCCATAAATGGTGCTGTGCTTTTCTCCTATGCTTTGAGATGAAGAATGGCAATGGCCGTGCTGAACCAGGACCTGAGGAGATGACCCACAGTCATCACTGAGCTGCACAGAGGTTGCCTTCAATGGGCAAAGGGTCTCCTGTGGTTGGCTCCTGCCTGCAGCGGATGGTGGGGCTGCACTGGGAGGTCCTCACCCCTCCCATGCCCCTCCATCTGCTAAAACATGGTCCCATAAAGTCACAGAATCAGAGAATGGCTTAGGCTGGAAGGGATCTTAGAGATCGTCTAATCCAACCTCCCCACAATGGGAGGGGGATCACAGTTGCCACCTCCCAACCCTCTTGCAGCAGGCACTCAACGTGATGCAGCCCTTTGGTGGCCGTGGCCTTCTGTGGCTGGGCTCTGGGCAGGGGTGTCAAGGGGCCAGAGCAAGGAGGTGTAGAATCACAGAATTATTTTAGTTGGAAGAGACCTCTCAGGTCATCCAGTCCAACCATTCCCCCAGCACTGCCAGGGCACCACTGACCCATGGCCCTCAGCACCACAGCTCCACAGCTTTGAAAGCCTGTAGACCCTGTCACAGAGGCAGGGGGTGGGCTGCTCAGCACGACATATCCCCCAGGGACCCCCGAGCTGTCTGAGGAGCAGCGCAGGGAGCTGGAGAAGCAGCTCAAGGCCCGGGAGGACCTTCTCCTGCCCATGTACTATCAGGTGGCCGTGCGCTTTGCCGACCTGCACGACACCCCGGGCCGCATGCAGGAGAAAGGCGTCATCACGGTGAGCTGGGACATCGGTGGGAAGGGGCTCAGCACAGGGTGGGGGCTGCAGTGGAAGCACGAAGGTGGGAGGCCAAGTCCCCTCTTGGTGGTCTGGGCTGCAGCTCAGCGTTCCTGCCCCGGGTGCTGCTTTCTGCTCCAGCCCAGCAGAGCTGCCCTCAAACCCAGTCGCAGCATGTGGGCTCCTCTTCCTCCTGCCGAGGTGAACCTTTGGGCCGTGTCCCCATCTCTGCAGGACATCCTGGAGTGGAAGAACGCCCGCTCCTTCCTCTACTGGCGGCTGCGACGGCTGCTGCTGGAGGAGGTGGTGAAGGCCGAGGTGCTGAAGGCCAACAGCGAGCTGAGCCACATCCACATCCGGTCCATGCTGCGACGCTGGTTCATGGAGACAGAGGGAGCCGAGAAGGTACCTCCAGCCAGGAGGGTCCCGAGGGCTGGCACCTTCGTCTCCCGTCACTCAACCGCTTCATTGGTGCTTCCGTGAGGGTTTGAACATGTGGTGGGAATTGCTGTTCTGCAGCCTGTGCCAGGGTGGGTGGCTGGGGGGCTCTGAGGCTGGGGCTGTCTCTTCAAATCAGGTGTCCTCAGTTGGATGCTGGTGCTCAGCAATATCAAGGTGGCCCCCAAATAAATGTGTTGCTACCATCAGACAGAGCTTCCCAGGGCAGAAGTGAGACCTGGTGTCTTTGCACTGGAGCTGCTCTCAAACACAAGTGCCACAACACGGACATCGCTGTGCCAGCTTCACGCCCACTGAGCTGGGGGGAGAGGGAAGGAACCATGCAAAAGAAATGTGTTTTCTGCATTTCAAACTGTCCATGAAGGCTTTCTGAGTTTTCATTTCCAGCCAGCGGCTGTTGTGTGACAGCAGGGGGTTATTTGGAGCCGTGCTGTGCCCCCTGTGCAGGACCGAGGAGAAAAATCCCATTGCCTGCTTTTGTCACCGGAGGAAGAAGCCCGAGGCCACAGCAGAAAGGGGGGGCTTGGGCTGTGCAGGCAGCAGGACCCCCACCCACGGTGCTGCTCTCCCCAGGGCTACCTCTGGGACAACAACCAGGTGGTGGTGGAGTGGCTGGAGAAGCACCTGCAAGAGGAGGACGGCACGCGGTCGGCCATCCGGGAGAACATCAAGTACCTGAAGCGGGACTACGTGCTCAAGCACATCCGCAGGTGAGCGGGATGCCAAGGGCGATGCTGTCCCCTGGGTTGGGGACCCAAGGTGGCAGATCTGAGGCAGGTCTCGCTTCAGCCTCCAAGTCAGTTGCCCTCTTCCGCCTGTCTTGCAGCTTGATCCAGGCCAACCCCGAGCTGACCGTGGACTGCATCATCCAGATGGCTCAGCACATCACCCCTCAGCAGAAGGCCCAGGTTGCCCATCTCCTGTCCACGGTGGACAACGATGACCCAGCTTGAGCTGGTGGCCGGCGGCACATTTGGCAATCGCCGCAGGGCAGGAAGGGCACCAGGACACGCTGCTGCTCAGAGGCCGGACCTCACCTCCCCACCCCCTTCCTCAGCCCTCGAACTGAAGCCTTGCACCCTTCCTCGTGTGCCTGAAGCGATGCTAGCCTTTGTATTCCAGGCTGTGAAGACGGTCTTGCTATCCAGGCAAAGCCCCCTCTGGTGCTGGGGGTGTTCGTCAGAGGGGCAGCTTGGCAGAAGATAAACTTGTCCTGAGCCGAGTCTGGACCTGGTGCAGAAGGTTGGTTTTAAAAAGAATCTAAAATCTTTTCCTGTGTTTTATTTTCAAGGTCTGGCCTTAGTCTTTAAAACAAGCACCAGTGTCAGGCAGTGGCGGGAGACTGGACGGAGCTGGAAGTACAAACGGCCTGGCCCGGGCACCAGAGGAGTGAGACAAAGGAGGTCACTGCATGACCCTGTTGGGGCTGAGCAGGCCCTGGCACAAGGAAGTGTAAACCCTGCTCAAGCAGCAGTCTCAAAGGTGTGTTTTATAATAAACTCAGGAACTGTGAGAAGCAATTTGTCTCATCCTTCCCCTTCTTGAGGGGTGACCAAGTAGCTGTGACTATGAGTAGCTGATGTACCAGAGCAGACATCAGCAAACTGTGCTGGGAGCTGTTGCAGTGGAAACAAACAGATCCACCCTGCTTTGACTGACCCCTCTCATGTTCTTTCTGGCTCCTACCATAGCTCCTGGGGCAGGACAGAGAGGGAGGATAGGGCTCTGGGTGCTCCTGCTCCAGCCACGCTCTCCCTCTGCTGGAGCACAGGAGCCAGGGTGCATGCTTGCTGTGCTCAGACCTGTGCCTTGCTTCTCGGGTGGCCTTTAATCAGCTCGGATCATGGAGGAGAAGTTTGAGTATGTGCTTCCTGGTGCTCCTGCCTGGGTGGGTGCTTTGTTCCACCAGCACGGGGGGGAGGGCTTTGGTTGGCAAAGCGGGAGGCAGGATGGCAATGGAAGGTGGAATGCCTGGTATTGCCAGGGGGGGAGGTGTTGGACACCTCCTTGGTAATGTCTGAGCTGGGGAGATCTCAATCTCCTGGGCGTGGAAAAGGCCTGAGGAGATGCTTTTTGGTTTGAAAGGGGTCACTGCCCTTTGTCAGGGAAGGGGGGGCTGACACTGACCGCATGGGAGCCAAGCACCTGCCAGTAAAATGAGAATGGTTCTCAAGGAAGTTTTCTGATCTCCCTTTTCTTTCATCCCTGTGTAAATGTGGTGGATCTGAGCAGGGGCCTTGTCCTGTCACTGGGCAGCACTGAGCAGAGTCTGGCCCCATCCTCTTGCTCCCTGGGGCCCTTTAGCTCTTGCTCAGCATTGCTCACCTCCCGTCTCAGGCTGCACTTCTCCAGCTGAGCAACCCCAGGGCTCTCAGCCTTTCCCCAGCACAGAGATGCTCCAGCCCCTCAGCATCTTCCCCGCCTCTGCTGGACTCTCTCCAGTAGTTCCTGGTTTCTCTTGACCTGGGGAGCCCAGCCCTGGACACAGGACTCCCAAGGTGACCTCACGAGGACAGAGTAGAGTGGGAGGAGAATGTCCCTTGACCTTCTGCCCACACTCTTCTTCATGCCCCCCAGGAGCCCATTGGCCTTCTTGGCCACGAGGGCTCGTTGTCTGAGCTTTGTCCATTTGTCACCGTCCCTAATTTGTGTGAAGCCCTTTCCTGGCCAGGTTGGGTTTCCAGGAGCAGAGGCCTGGGAAGGGCTGCCAGAGGCTGAACTCACTGTGGGCAGGGGCGGGCCGGGCAGCAGAGCCCTCGTTCCACAGCACATCTACACCACCCCGGGCTGAGCGCTAAGAAAGATTTATTTAGAAAAATGAAGACATCACAGGCGCTGCCAGTCACAGCAAATGAGCATTAGTCACATTTCTTCTTGCACAATAAATTAGGACGAAGAGCATCACGCCCTTTGGGAAGAGGTCGCCGTGGCCATAAGCACCGGGGAAGGCACAGGCCTTTTCTAGCCCCTGATCCTCACAGCAGTGATTTTTTTTCAAGGAAGAAGTTGCCCCGCTGGGGTGGCTCCAGCACCCTCTGGGCTTGTAGCACGGGGACCAGCGTAGGAGACAGGAGCCTGTGGGCACATGGGTGTGATATTGGGAACAGCCAGGCTGGGAACTGCTGTTAACAGAGACGAACAGGCAAAACCCCAGACAGAAATAGCACTTCATGGTCACAGGGGTACCAGTCACCTGGATTCATGCTGAAGTCCAACGCACGCTTTGCTTTTTGTGTTTTCAGATGTTTCGTCACATTTTCTGCACTGGATGTTACCCAGTATAAGGCAGGGATCGGAAATTTAACCAAAAAAGCTACCTCAGAATTGCTTTTACTTGAGGAAAGACAGGCTGTTGTGAATTGGAGTGGTACAGTTGCCATATTTGGTCTCTGGATTTTTTTTCTTTGTTTAAAAAAAGATGAGTTTCACAGTATCAAAAGTGCTTCTTTAGAAGAAATGTAGCGTTAACGACAGCCATCAAAATTACCTTGTGGATGATGAATAATTTAGTGGATGGAGAAGAGGTTACTGCAGCATTTAAAAAACCAGAATCAGACAGTGCTCCCTTTACATAATTTCTCTTCTCTTCATAACAATAAATATAAATAAATTTACAAATAGTAATACTGCCTAGCACAAGAACAGACAGAAGCACGACACACAAGGCTATAAACACAGCTAATCTTTCTTTAGAAAACCCTAAAAAAACAGGCATCACTCCTAAAATCTTCTAGCCAGTGATCAGTTTAGTAAGTCAGTAGTACTGCTTCCTTCCTGGGGCAAGGATTTTGTCTTTAAACCTAGATATAAAAGTTGTCTGCTATGGGCTTGAGTTTTCAGTTTTAGAGGTGTGGGGTTTTTTGCTCCTTTTTTTCCTACTTCATAAGAATAAATTAACAAGTTTCCTCAGAAAAGTGTTAGTGGTGCAAGTGTCTCCGGAAACCGCATGGGCTCTTTGTTCAAAGGCAATAGTTTTTTTTGGCAATTTAAGAAAAAAAGGACACACGTGGTAGGTGATCAACCATTCTGGACTCCAGCTTGGTGCTGACCAGCCCCTTGACTTGTGTTGGCTTCTGTGGAGGCGGTGACCAAACAGCTTCCTCATGGAAGTCCAGGTCCCAGTGTTGATTCAACGTGTTTAACCGGACTGTTCTTAGCTCAGTCACATTCTAGTGAAAGTTCCTGCTGGCTGATGCCTTCCAGGTCCTTCCTGAGAGCTCACCAGTCCTGCAACACGAGTGTCTGTGCCCCTCCCTCAGTCTTGCCGGGGGTGGAAGTGGTTCTGCTAGTCCCAGTTGGATTTATTTTGGCACCATCACAACGCTGTGTCCCAGCAAGCAGCCATCACCTTCCCAGCGTCTGCAGGAGGAGCTCTTCTATCACTTTCAGGTCAGGTTTTAACCGTTGGGAGAAACCGGCCCCTGAGTCCGAGGTCCCCGGGACGGTGCTGAGCTCAGAGCAGAGCGATGGGTTTGTTGCCCTGGGGGTTCATGTACTGAGCTGCGGTGACGTTGTCCAGCGTGGTGTAGGTGGTGTAAAGGCCGGTGACCTGCACGTCGGAGAAGGAGTGGTCGCTGCCGCTGGAGACAGGGGTGAGGCCGGGGGTGCCCAGGTCACAGTCTGAGAGGTGGAGCGGGGAGTTGCTGAAGGCACCCAGGGTATCAAGGCTGAAGCTGTCATCTTTCATTTCCTCCCATATGTTACCTTTAAAAGATTAAAGTGTGGTCACAGCAACAGATCCGACCCACCCGGGGACTGCGTGTGGGGCTCAGCCCATAACTAAAGGGCTTCACCCCCTGCTCAGGACCAGGGCTGCTTGCTGGTGGTACCATCTGTAGTGCCAAGGCAGTAAGAGCTTCTGTCCCCCTGAGTCCCTGGTTCCAGCAGGAGACCAGACCTTTCTGGGCAACATCTACCTACCACATGCTAACCAGAAAGCCAGGGGCCACAGCAGGCATGGCTGTGAGCTGAGGATGTTCTCCTTTGACAGAAGGGGGAAACCAAGGCACTAGGAGAGCTGTGCTTTGCCAGGGGCAGAGATGGGGGTGTCCCAGACCCGGCTGGTTGGACATCCCTGCCTGTATCTACTGTGGGGCCTGCACTTGAACCACGAAGGCAGTTTGCTGTCCCATCTAGCCCAGGGCAGAAATGTGCCGAGGAAGGGCAGGGAATCGTAGAACCATAGAATCATTCTGGTTGGAAGAGACCTTTAAGACCACCCAGCCCGGCCATTAATGCAGAGGCCAGCACCCAGCACGAAGTTTTAGCTCAGTTACATCCCACTCCAGAGAATCCCACCGAGAACTCCGGTTACACATGCAGTGACTACCTCACCACCCGACCCACACCCTCCCCTTCCCCAGCCTCCTTCTCCCGTACCTTGCAATGCAAAATCCATAATGCTGGGGTCGAGAGCATCCACCTCGGTGCTCATGTCCGCCGTCACGCTGAGGAAATCGGGAGGCGCGCGTCCCAGGGGGTGCGGGGGGAGAGGGCTGCGGCTCACGTCGGGCAGAGTATGGAGAGGAGGCGTCTGCGCGGGCGCCGGCGAGTCCGGGGCGATGCGAGCCTGGGCCTGGATCTGGTGGTGGAGGGGGATGGACTGCAGCGAGAGCGTCATGATGGGCTGAGGCTGCAGCTGGGAGATGGAGATCCGGCCCTGGGCGGCTGCCCTGTGGTTCAGGGTGGGGACCTCGGGCTCTGCCTGTTTGCCGGGCCGCCGGCAGCTCTCAGGTCTGTCGGTGATCAGCTTGTCCAGCTCCTCTGCACGAGCGGTGCCCATTCCCAAGGAAGAAAAGGGACAGTTTAACCCATTTGCTCGAGTGGGGCCCGGCCAAAGCACTTCAGGAGCGAGCTCGGCCACGCGCTTTGCCGCGGAACCGAAGAGCGGCCGTCACCGTGCGAGGTGCAGCACAAAGGAATGCCACCCCTTCCCGACCCTCAGCCCTTACCCTTGTCGACTTCCAGGGTTACCCTTAACTGAGCCAAAGAAATGACCACGTGGGACTTACACGGAGCAACCGAGCCACCACCGATGGCAGCTGCAGAACTGAGCATCCTCAGCAGGCCTCCTGCTCGCAGGGATGCTCTGAATTCTGCCTGTATCTCAGACAGGATTCCTACAAGAGCCTCCTGCCAGTTTCAAAGGCACTTTTGTTTTTAAGCAAAGGAGAACGTGATTTCCTGTTGATCGTGTGTTACAGGTTTTGCAGCAAAACCAGACGGTCAATTTTGCCAATACTGAGCTCCTGAAAGCTTCAAAACCATGAGTCTTCATCAATAAGAATGAAAAAGTCTCAGTCAAGGGAGAGTTCTGCAGAGGAGCCACCATAAAACTGCATTAAAACGTGACCCTCTAAACACTAACGCCGGAGGCAGCTCCTCAGAGGGCCTCGGGTGTGCTAGACAGGTTAGCATGGGGGAAAAGACCACCCGAGGGGAAGCTGGGGACTGATCTGTGCTGAGGGCCTGCAGGGACGGCTGTCAGCCCAGTTCCACCCTCCTGCCGTGGCCTCTCACCCGTCACACAACCCGGGGGCAGGAGCAGCGACTGCGGTGCAGAGCACGGGGTGTTTCAGCCGAGCAGCGCGGAGGAGGCGGCTGCTGGGAGAGCCCTGCGCTCACCAGCTCTGTTCCCTAGGGTTTATTGCTCCAGATTTCTGCATTTGTAGGAAAATAGCCCTTCCCCCCCCCAGCCCTTCCCTCGCCTACACGTGACAAGAGCGTAATATAAGCCCTACCTGGGTTAGCCATGCTCCTGTGAATAGCAGCCAAGTCCTTTCGCTTCCACTTCTGCATCTCCTCTTCCATCTTGTCGATCTTGGCGGGGTTGAGGGCCCACAGGCAGCCCTTGCGGGAGGTGCCACTCAGCTTGTTCTCCACCTTCTCGAAACACTTGTTGAGGGACAGGTTGTGGCGCACGGAGTTCTTCCAGCCGTCGGGGGCTGTCTGAAAGACGCAGGAGGCCGTTAGTGAAAGGAGCCCTGAGCAAAGCCAGAGCGTGTCCAGAGAAGGGCCACCAGGATGATCAGAGGGCTGGAGCACCTCTGCTATGGGGACAGACTGGGAGAGTTGGGGTTGTTCAGGCTGGAGAAGAGAAGGCTCCGGGGAGACCTTATTGTGGCCTTCCAGTATCTGAAGGGG
>WUAM01000133.1:4789815-4800028 GCA_024336885.1 Actenoides hombroni
AAAGAGCACAAAATTAAAAAAAAAATAAAGGAAAAAAAGAAAACCAAACCAACAACAAAAAA
Organism: Actenoides hombroni; assembly: GCA_024336885.1. Taxonomy (NCBI): domain Eukaryota; kingdom Metazoa; phylum Chordata; class Aves; order Coraciiformes; family Alcedinidae; genus Actenoides; species Actenoides hombroni. The sequence continues at coordinate 4,789,878 of WUAM01000133.1, forward strand.
ACCCCAAAAAACCCAACTTGTTGCAACTTCGCAGAGAGGGAAAGGGGGAGGGGGACCCACCCAGCGCGTTCAAACGGGCACCGGCGGTTGGAGCGGGGGATAAACGTGTGAGGGGGAGCGGTGGGCACCCGCCGGCCGGAGCTTGGGGCAGCGTCTCGGAGGGAGCTTGAGCCGGTGCCCGGTGCCCGCAGACCCCGCTCGGTCCGCGGCGGGAAGGGGCGGGTGGGGAGGCAGCTCCTGGGTCCGCCTCTCCCCGCCCGCCGCCGCCGCTCGCCTTGCCCGCCGCTGGGCCCGCCGTGCCTGGGCCCGGCCTCCACCCCCTGCCCCTCCGCGGGAAGGTGCCCGGGAGCCGCCTTCCCTCCCTCGGGCGGGCCCGGCGGCGGGAGTCGGGGAGGCGCCGCACGGCCCTGCCCTGCCCTGCCCTGCCCGGCCCGGCCCGGCCCGGCGGTGAGGGGCTGCTGGGGTGGGAGGACCCCGGCCCGGCGCTGGCTGCCGGGGGGTAGAAAATGGCGTCCCGGGAGGGGAGTAGGGACCTGCAGCGGGACGAGGAGGGAGTGCGTCCCTGGCCTCGTGGAGAGGGGACGGCTCGCCCCGTGGGGCTGCAGCCGGGGAGGACAGAGGGGCCTGCCCCGCGGCGGGGTGGGGCAGAGGCGGAGGGGAAGCGCTGCTGTCCCTGGCAAGGTGGGAGGATGCCCGTGGGGATGGAGTGTGGTGGGGCTGGGGGTGCCAGGAGGGCCCTGGGTGGTCTGGAGAGCAGGCTGCAGGGTGCCGTGTAGGCGTGGGCACCTTTGCTTGGCTGAGTTAATACATAAAACATAAATAGGAGATAGAAGAATTCATCCTGACAGCCGTGCTTTTACATCCTTTTTCACCAGAGGCTTCTTCAGTGTGGTGCGCCCATCAGGTAGCCAAGTCTGACAATAAAGGCGTGAGGTTAGGACGGCGTTGCCTCCACGTGCTGAGATACAGGAGTGAAACAGCTGAACCAAGAACAACCCCTGGGCCAGCTCCAGAAACTACTGGTCTGGACTTACTGGGTCTTTCCTTCAGGTAGTTTGCCAGAGTTTTCTTCCGATATGCCCTTCTTCAAAACAGGTACCAACCTTACTTGTCACGAAAGATGATTTTTATGTAGAAGCAGTTTGAAATCAGTGATGAAACCAGGCCATTTGGACTCTGCATAAAGCATAAATGTGAAAACACTTTAAGTATACTTGCAGAATGAAAATTAATAAGCTCATTAGAAATTTATTTGCCTGTGCTTGACAGTTTAACTGCATGGTGTCGAAGGAATGAAACGTGAAGACAGGGGAGATCTTTTCTTCTCCCCTTAATGAGAATCTGTTCACTCTGATGAGCATCAAATCTCTCTCTGTTAATTACTGTCAATAGAAATGGAGAGTAATCAATACTTCTCAGCATCAAGGCCTGTACCAGGCACATCTGGAGAACTGAAAAGCAGAATAAAAGGAAAAGTCATAGTACTGCCAGAGCCTAAGGCGTGGAGTTTGCACAGTTGTGTTCCCTTAGTTACAGTGACAGGTTGTGCCGTTTGGTAAGCTATTACACGGCCATCTTACAGTTGTTACCTTGTAACTTAAAAAACCCCTTTTAAAGAAAAGAAGTGCATTCCTGTAGCTCAATATTTTGCAGGAGGGGTAAAGATAAACCCCACCATTTCTTTTAGACATCCTTGGAATCTGCTCGAGCCATCGTGTTGAGCTTTTCACTTGGCCAGTTTCCTTGCAGCAATACACTGCGGGCAGAGCCTGGTTCCTCTGGCTCGGGTGATTTGAAGCCCTCCTGCTCCAAAGGGCCAGATGATGACTGGTAAGGATTCTGAAGGTGGCTCATGCCCGTCTTGCTCACTAGTCCAACGTTGCAACGGGGCGTAGAGGGGTGCTGCATCTCTGCACTCAGAGATGCTCAGAATTTGGCTGGACATGGCTCTGAGCAGATCAATCTGCTTTGGCCCTGCTCTGAGCAGAGACCTCCAGAGGTCCCTTCCAACCTAAATGACTCTGTGACTACATATGGTGCCAAGGACTATGGTTCCCAAGGACTCCTTGGGAAAAGTATTTGCAGGCTGGAGTTTCTTTCACTGTTAAGCAGAGTGGGAGGTGGAGCTGCCAGTTACCAGCTAAACCACTGTTGAAATTATCAAACAGATTTAAAAGCAGCTTCCTCTGTAAGCAGCTGGCCTCAGAAGTTACTGTGCATGTTTCTGCTGTTACTTCCACATTTTTATGTATTTATTTATTTATTCTTTTTTTTCAGAAATTCTGTAACTGTTCTGTCATGTCAGTATCTTGAAGTTTGAGTGCAGGTAAACAAAAGCAAATTGATGGTTGGCTTTAGAGAGATTGACTGTAGCCATTTTTCCTTTGTTTCAGGTGTTTTCTCACCAGTTCATGTTGCACTGGAGACATTCTGCTGTCCAAGAGGCATGATAAGGAGTATCGGTGTGTAGTATTTTCATATATGCATTAACTGGATTCCTTTATGTGATTTAAAATAGGAGAGTACAAGATATGAACATTTTCTGTTTTAATTTATAGTCTTCTCTAAGTTAGGGAGTAGGGCAGGTTCACCTGACACAACTGAAATTATTTTTACAGTGAATATTAGCAGATAAATGAGCTGAGAATTCAGTTCATCCGATTTCTCTCTGATTTATTTTGCTGGCATGTAAATTCACATGTCTTCATAATAATGTAATGTTCAGCAATTAAATTCTTTCTTTCTTTGCAGTAATTAGTTTGTAGCAAATAAATAATGCAATGGAACAACAGAGGCAAAAGAAAGATTTGCTTTGTAAAGGCATTGACTTTCCCGTGGGTGAATTTCTCCTGAAATTAGCTTGAATTTCTATAGACTATCATTTAAACTGTAGTAGCTTCCTTTGGATGATGAACTGAATTCATTTTGCTACCAGTTGAGGTCATCATAAAACAAGTTTGTTTTATTTTCAACGCTCTCGAGTGTTCTTTTGGAGACACGTCAAAAAATAAAGCAAGGGAGATTTGAGGAGCCTTCAAACACAGAGATTTATGAGAACCCTGTGAAGGTTTTGGTGACCTCTGTGTTCCATCTAGTCAAGCTGTAAATTCAAAATATTTCTCTCACCTCAGACCAGTTTGGACTGGGACTGATGGTCTCTGTGTTGAACCCAGCACAGCTGAAAAGCAGCTTCACGTTTAGGCACCATCTTTGTTGTAAAACAACATTCGTGTGTCCTGACCCTTGAACTTCTTACTCCTTGCTTGGCACATTTTCTGATTGTAGTTCTCACCCATCTCTGGCTGAGTATCTAAAATGCGTGGAGAAAATAATGATGCAAATTAAGATCAGTGCCCTCTATTTATAGTGACATGGGGCACTTCTAAAAGCAGTTAGTGCTTCTTAAAAAAGGAGTAATTTCCTCACGCACTTCAAGCCAGCTTTGCTTTATGTAACAGAGTGGATTCTTCATCTCCTCCTTTATTTACCCAGTGCCTTTACAATTAATTCACCCCTCCGTTCCCCTCAGTACAAAAGTGAAATATTCTATTTACATTTTAAACTGCAGCTTCCTCATGCAAACTCTCAGTCCCTGAACAAGGCGGGAGGTACGTTAGCAGTGTCAGACTTCATCCCCCTACCACTGCACAGATAGGAAGCTAGTGTTTGTGCTCATTCCCTCAGAAATAAAAAGCAGCTATTTTGGTTCTCCCAAGGTTCTTTTTCCCCGGGACGTGTGCGTTCGTATCTGAATGAAACTCATGTGCAAGTGGATTCCCTTCAGCGCATTTTAAATACAGGAAACTTTATAAGCTTCCTCCTTTTATTACAATGCAAAAGCACCGACCGTTTGTTGGGGGTTTTTTTTGTTGTTGTTGTTTTGTTTTGTTTTAATATGAGAATACTGTATCGTGACAAATTATACTTAAAAATCATTTAGTGTGAAATTGCAGATTAATCCCATAGGGATGGGGTTTTAGCGCCCGTCCGGCCACTTGGGAGCATGCAGATGGTGAATCTGAGTTTTACAAAAGGCACAATCACTGATTACATGCATGGATGTAACGGACAAAAAGCCCTTCCTCACGGCGAAGGTGAGGAAAAGACACTGGAGGTCCTAGTGCCTGGCTTGGTCTGAAAAAGCTACTTTTAAAAATGCCTTTACTGACGAAAAGTTTCCTATACGTGCATCACAAACAGCGGGGAACCTGCTTTATACAGCCTTCAGGATCCTGGTTTTACTCTCTAAGGCAATTACTACTTTTCTCACTCCTTTTTTATTGTATCTTTAGGCAGCAAACAGTGATTCTTTAGTAGGAGTGTGGTGGTTTCTATCCCTGGTTACTAAAACTAATGCCTGCCCCTCTCTGTTCAGCAGGGAGAACGTTGTCCCACTCTGGGTGCCGTGCTGGCAGCCCGGCCTGTAAGAAATTAATCTTCACCCTGACAGAGATGATATTGCTGGCCTGACTAGCTGTGAAGTTCAAGCTGCCACGTGGCCTGCTCGCTGAGTTTAACCTAAACTGGTCAACACTTAGGAGCAAAATCCATCGTGCTGTGTCATTTGTCAGAGTGTGGCCGGGTTCATTAGGGTAAGGGGTGTCATCAGGAGAAGCTTCTTTGCTGGTATCCCACCTTCATTTTTATTGCGGGTTAAAGTGCAATTTTTAGAATAATTCTGAAGTTTAGAAAACAAAAAAATGAGTTGGGGAGAGCTGCTCTGTTTTCAGCAGTTCTCATTATCTGTCTTAGAACTTCTCTCCAATACTAACCAAAGCTATATATTTGATAGGTAATTTCTTCCGGGGCTGAAGCCACCTCACTACTGTACATCTGCAGAGTGCCTGGAAAAACGGGCCTGGGGACTCCAAATGCCTCTGTAGCAGAGCTGATACAGAGCCGCCTGTCACGCCTCTCAGGAGCTGGCATAGCTGCAGAAACACTCCCACCCAGCCACACAGAGCCCCACGGTCTGTTTGGAATTTAGCCACTGAAACCCAGGCATCGTGCACTTTTATCTTTGCGAATGGCCTGCAAGGGTATTTTGCCCTGATACGTGACTCTTCTGGGGCAAAACCTGGTTTCCAGATAGTGTAATTGTGCAGTGCCATGGTTTCTTTTCTATGGTATCACGAAGCCAGTGTCGTGATAGGACAGCTCTGGTTGGCTGGCATGTTTTCCACCACGTCACGTGCCCAATGTAATTGCTCTTATCACAGGCTGGTAGCAGATTTTCAACTGCAAAATTTCATTAACGACAAAGTGATCTCTGAGAAATGTACTTTTAGTGTATTTTTTTACTTAGCCTCCAGCAAAATAGTTACTTTCAGGAGCCTGGTGCCTAATGCAGGGTTGTAGAAACGAGGGAGGACTGTGACTGAAGCTAAAAGGGTTTCCTTGGCCCGTTCTGGTGTCTGTCTGTAGGTATCGTGCTGTGCATGACAATTAGTAGCAGCATGAGCAGGAGGTAAGATCTCTTCTTAAAACATGTAGGTGTAAAAGGTTGGAATAGAAACTTATTGACACCCTGAATTTTGGATGTCCTAAATTTAAACAGGGCAGTTAGAACAAATCCTTGCACTATGTAAGCGTAGTCTTGACGCTCTTATTTTGAATCTGGGGGATAAAGGGATACTTTCTAAATTAGTTTTTTTTCAAACATAAAAGAAAATCAGTATCCCTCTGGCTGGGAGGGACATCCTTTACGGTGTATTTGTCAGCAAAAGGGGCTATTTCAGCACCGTGCTGCAGACAGAATGGTCAGCTTTGATCTCTTCAGTGCTCTTTCAGAGACTGTGGTTTACTACTGAAGAACACCACAGAGAATCACGTGCAGGTCTCACCTGTTTCTTCGCTGCACTAAGGAGTTTTTCCTAAAACTTTTTTTTCCTGATTGTTTGCAGCAAATCTCCCTGGGTTGTGTGGTGCAGATAATGAGAAAACCCTAATCTATGCCTACGCTCACGTGAAACTGTTCCTTTTTGTAGATGAAAAGTTAGGAAGGAAGATAAAAGGAAAACTTTGCAGTTACCTGCTTTCAGCTTTAGGGAAAGAAACCACATTTTGGCATAGAAGCAATGAAGGTTGACTACGTAAGTCCTTTTGTCTCTGAGGGGCTATTTGTTGCCTCAGTTGGGGGCACAGCTGAATCTTTAGCCCTTGCAAGACTAAACCAGTTGCTTCACACAGTGGTGGACACCTGAAGCATAACTGGTTAGTGTCGGGTCGGTCCACCTTGCTCCCTAGCAGAGCTGCTGTGGTGTCTAACCTTGGCAGAGTGGAATGAGGTCTGCCCAGTATGTTCCATGCTGAGCCGCACGGCGAGACGGGTCTTGTGTGAAGGTCACAATCTCAAACTGATGTTTCTTGCACAGAAATGCAGCAACAAGACAACAGGCAGAGAAAGACCAGAGGCTAGCTCGGGATTTCAGGTTTTGCAGAACTCAAATCTTCTCGATCGTATTATTAACCACGAGTAGAAATCCTCCAGTAGAGTACTCTGTAAGGTTTCTGGAGAAAATGTTAATAACAGGTAGAGCATTTTTTTCCCCTGGGCTTCTGTTTCTGTAGTATTTTCAGCATACACAATGGACACACTTTGTCTCAAATAAGAAACAGCACGTGTAAGTTGTCAGGGTAATACTCTAAATGTGGAAAGCCCAAGTACAGCATGATAAAGGACTACCATAATCTGTGGCAGAACGATTGATTTCCATTTTATTCCTAGCTTCTGTAAATCTTAGGGGAATGTGTAACTAGTTTTACGTCTGTTTCATACTGGATAAAAGCAAATTTATGGTCCTGCCGGTCGCTGGAGAACGTTGGGTGTCTGCTGGGGTTCCTGGTTCTGAGCGTGCGAGTGTTTGCATCACTCTGACTTTACAGGTGGAAGTGTCCCCTGGAAACCAACACTGTGAGAACTGCTTGGAAGTCAGGGAGAGTATCCACGTGAGCCAAGATAAGCATGTATGTATTTTTCTAAGGATCTAAGACTGAAGATTTAAGATCCCTTCTCTTAATAAGGCCATCATCAAATTAACATAATCAAGAAGCAGTCAGTTCTGCTATGAACAGCTTCTCTAGCAGGTACCCTGCTACCTCAGCATCTCTGTCTAAATGCTATCCCGGTTTAGAGGAGTGTTGTTTCAGGTTTACATGACACAGAAATCTAATTAAACCATTTCTGCACCTTCCCTGAGCAGAATTCTTCCTTCCAGTAATTAGAAGACACCCCAGTACAGACACGCTGTTTCATCAGATTTTAGGCTACGAGACTTAAAACTAACATTTTCAAAAGCATTTCATGGTTTGAAAGAATGGTCAATTAACCTTCAGTTTCCTGTGGGGAACCCTGCAAAGAACTGTCAACAGTTCAGTTTAGAGAGATTTGTCCAGTGACCTACGAGGCCACTAAGTTCATGAATGCATGTAACAGTGTCATCATAGATTTGTTTCCTGGGTTACTATCACAAGAGAATAAACCGATTGTTTGGCAGCTTCTGCTACAGTACGTAGGTGACCAACAGAATCACGGGGAGTGCCCCAGGGTAGCCTGCTCAAAACTAGAACTGCTTAACAGGAAAAAAGAAAATCTCGGGTGTCTTCAGGAAGCATTATGTGTCTCCTTCTCTTTCTTCCATAAAGTTCTTTTTTTTTTTTTTTTTTTAAAAGATGGGGCCAGGGGGAATTCATCGACTGCCTGCTGAGTTTCTTTGTATTTCCAATTCTCTTCAAATGGCAGCATAAGATAAACGTCTGATTATTCGAGTGGTGACAGTCTTCAGATTTAAGTGATAGCAACATCTCACTTTTTATTCCAAATTAAGGGCATTCTCTGGAGCAAGAGAAATCAATTCAGGGGGTGCACCTGCTGAAGAAAGGCAGGCGTAGCCGTTCTGAGCCCCTTAAGAAAGATTACGCCGTCAGGCTACGGTGAGCTGATTTCATAGTGAAATTGAAAAGAAACCAAAGGTCTGGTCCTGGCCATTGAAGTCAAAAGAATCTCTGGTTTCGTGAGGGAGGCAAAACTAACCATAAATAAAATTAGTCTTCTGTGTAGGATCTGATACATGGAAATTGAAATCTAGCAGCTGGCGTATGGCTTTGCTTTTCTGAAGTTTTCTGAAGTAATTCCATTTATTACATGGGGAGCTGGAGCTCCAGAGAGCTGGGGGAGGCTGGGAACTGGGGAAGGAAACGAGCTGTTGAATAAAGAGCAAAAATACAGCTGGAAACAAAAGGAAAATTCTTATTTAAGTGATTGCAAGTAACACAGCAAAGTGTATGGAATTCCAGCCACGGGTCTGAACTGGTGGTTGGGAAATAATCCCTCTGTTCCAAGTACTATCACCTGCCATGTGCATGGTCTTGCCTACTACAGATTTCCACATTTTCTGAAGCATTTACTAATACTGGATGTCTTTGCTTCAGGAAGTTAGTAACTCATTTTTATGGCCTGTTGCAAGAACTGTTGACTAGCAAGCCCTGAATCAAACTAGACGTACGAATTAGAAACAGCAAAACTAGAAACCACCACATTTACCACATGGTGCTGAAAAAGGAAACTTCAGTTCTTCAAAAAAGTGTTCTTTGGAATTAACCACTGAAATGACTAAGTCGGTGAGTTCTGCTAAACAGGTAGTGCCATAGTAGGGTTATCTGTGCCTCGAGTAATTCTTCTGTAGATCAGATAATGCCCCTTTCTGTTACCATGCTAGGGGTTCATTGATTAGTTTTTATAAAGCTTTCAGATACTTCGATAGAAGAAGCTGCAGAGATGTAAAAATATCATCATCGTTTGTTGTTGCAGTGAAGGAAAAAACAAACAAACAAAAAATCAAAATTTCCTTACAGGAAAATGTATAATGATATGAATTCAACTTGGCCCAGTTCCATAAATCCTGATGACCACAGTCGAGAGAAATAGACTCTCACTTTGAAAGCTGCAGAAATGGAACTGTAAACAACCTCCTCCAGATCAATTGCCTGGGAAATGCAGCAGCTTTTCGTTCTGAGTGCCTTGAGCTCCCATCAAAGTTGTGTATTAAATTCAACCACATTTTAAATCTTCATACTTCCGTACTCTAACCCACCTCAGATCTCTGACTTGAGGACGTGAATTTAATCGCCAAGAGGTTTTCATCATGCTTAGATTTGTCTTTCCAAGGTGCTTTGGACCTGTGAGACACAGGGTGAGCTCAAGGAAGAGGGACAGGAAGACCTCTTGGCATTGACCAAGGTCATAGGGCTCAAGTAAGAATTGAAATACACATATATGTGAGGTTTAAATACACATATATGTGAGTAGAGATTTATATACAGGTGTATATATCTATACAGGTGCATGAGTACATGGCCACAGAGATCCCTCTGTAAGTTGTTACTTGCCTTCCAGAGTCCACACTGCAGGTGAACACAGGTATGGACACACATCCTCGTTCCCAAAGACCCGGCTTCCCAGCAGCCACACCACTAGGCAGGTTGTGTCCCGAGTGCAGGTAACACCTGCTACAAACAACAGAATTCTCCAGAGCCTCAGTGCTTTGCTCTCCTCAAGCGCTGCAGGACGTGAGCTGGGCATGCTTCAGACTAAAAGAAATATTTGCATTTTTATATTAGTTTGTTTTTTTTTTAAACTGTATCATTTCTAAGGACTGTGACTGAGACCTCTGCCCTGCTCTGCAGAGCGTTACCCAGATGCGGAGGTAGTCGTGGCTCAGGCTCCAAAGGTCTTCCTGGATATGTTGATTCCCATCTGACATAGGGGTGAAGTCAGGTGGTGTGTCGCCCAGAGCCTGGGCTGACTGCCTCTCCATGCTTCCAACCAAGAGAAGTCACTGGAGGCAAGAGATAATGTCGGTCCTTTGTGCTGCCAGTAACCCTGTGTGGTGTTTTAGTGACGACGTGGCCATGGAGAGTGCCCTCTGGGGTTCTTAGTGTGGGAGGAGGAAAGTACAGAATCACAGAATGCTAAGGGTTGGGAGGGAAATAACGGGTCAAATGATAAATGTGCACATTCTTACAGAGCAAGGCACACTGTGGAGAAGCTCCAGCGCTCGGCTGTCCTTTCTCTCCTCAGAAGTCCCAGGGAACAGGTTTAGAACGCGACGCGGGACTTTGCAGGCCCGGCCGTGGCCGGCGGGGGGGGGGGG
>WUAM01000133.1:4800113-4817439 GCA_024336885.1 Actenoides hombroni
TAAAAAAGTGTCTTCCCAGAGAAACAAAAGGCGAGCCAAGGCACAGCGCGTCGGGATTGCCCAACGCGAACCTCAGAGTCATCGCTGCTGACAATAGCCGCGCGGGCAGGCTCTGCCGGGGAGAGCTTTCCCGTCGCAGGCAGGGCCCGCGCGCTGCGGGCAGGCACCGCCTGTCATTCCAGCCCAGTCGACGGGCGGCGGGGCTCCGCGGCCGCCCCCCGGGTTCACGATTAATTGCTCATGTGAAATGACAGCTACTGTCTAGCGCCTCGAAGTCGTCGGGCGCCGTTATCGCCCCTTCGCCTTTCCTTTCGTAGCTCTCGGCCGGGTTCGGCTGCCTGTTCCGCGGCGTCTTGGAGAAGGCGCTCGGCAAAAAGCGCCCCCGTTTTGAGTGCCGAGGCTGAATAGGAAGTAACGTGTTCCTCGCCTGTAACGTCTCGGGACAGGTTTCTTACCACACGGGTTTGGGTTTTTGTAGCACTCACGTAAAACAAGAGCTCAGCGGTTTTGCTACAGTCTTCGGAGCGTTACCGAAGAAAAACAGTGATGCTGTGAAACTCCTGAAAATTGGCACTGGGATAGGAATTTGGGCGCTTACTTTTCTAGTATTTTTTTCCTTTTGTCTTGTCAAAATAGGTTTAACTTTTATGCATTATATATTTTGTTGGTTTAGAACGGGCAGTTTGATGGTTAGATGCATCGCAATATACGGGTACGTAACAGAGAAAAGAATCTGTTGGGGTTATTCATGTGCTTTTGGATTTGATTTACTTCCTACTTCCTTATTTAATAACTAGGTTCCTTAAGACTCCTTAAGCTTGAATGACCCACGTTTTGTTGCCGGGTCTATTCCAATGACCCCTGCCAAGACCCCTGCCCCAGTTCGTCTATCAGACAAAAATGAATCTATTCCAGGAGCTATCAGTTCCCATTATCTCTAATTGAGCCTGACAGTTGGAGACAGGCCTCATTATTTTTAATTGGGCCCTATAGTTCTAGAGTTAAATTAAACACAATTTAATGCAGATAGCTCATATACATTGGTATGACAGAGTCAAATTGTATTTTAAGTTTAATGAAACAACAGTTTTTGTTTCCAGGCTTTGCTTTTACGTAGCTTTACTGCTTTGAGCTCTGCATTATTTAAAAGTTGCCTGTCGTGTGATGACATGTTCATTAATTAGAATCTGACCTGCCCGTGCACCTGTTGGACCTTTTCACTACACAGACTTTTATACTGGAAATCAGAGGCATAAGGTGGTGATGAACAGCTCTTTAATAAGCTCAGGCTGTCTGGGATGGATGCGTACACAACGGCTACGATAGTTTTAAACAGATTCGCTGGTCACGCAGATGTAAGAAACCCCCCAAAGTTTCACCAGAACTCCCGAGTTGAAGTTGTGTTCAGAATTTGGAAATGCAGATACCTCTGCCTGCCTCAGCCAGGGCCTTTTTACTGCTTCCTAGCAGGCCTTCTCCTGTCCTGAGGCGAACGGTTTTGTCCCTGTCGGGGGGTGCTTTTCTGCAAAGACACCCCTGAATAAAGAAGGAACAGAACCATCCCGTGACGCAGGTGCACGTTGCTCTAAATCTTACAGGTGACCACATCCTGAGTTTTCCTTGGGCAGGAATTCCAAATCCAGGAGTCCCACCAGCCTCTCCTTCAGCCGTGCTGGAGTTTGTGAAATCATTCTCTGAGCTCCCTCCGTAGCGCATCAGCAGCGTGCTGCCAGACCAGCTCAGTTTGGATCAAATCTTTAGTTATTGCAGCAGGTAATCCATCAACGATCCTTCTCTTTGGGCTAAAGACCGTGGAACCAAGTTTCCAAAGTACAGGAGGCTTTGAATGTTGGATTTTCAGACGCCGGTTTCCCTCTGCGCAGGTGGGGTCAACAGATACTTCTTGCAGAGGACGTTTTCTTTAATGTATTTGCATTTGCTGGAGCTCCCTCTTCAGCTCTGCTTGAAGGTCAAAGAAATAAACTGCAGCCCTTCTCTAAGGAGGTGGGGCACGTATAATCAAACTAGCCATTTTTTCACACAGTGTGTGTTTAGGAATCCAAGACAAGTATCTTTCTGTTTGGAACAGCAGGAACTCAAGCCTTCTTAAGAGCTGAAACAGCTTGCATGTAGTAATTACATATTGTGTGTTTGATTAACAGATACTTAGGGAAATTCTGTCTCATCGAGCCTCTAGGCTAGGATCAGGAGAACAAGGATTACCCAATGCTTACGTAGCACTGCACCTTTCTAACTGCTCCCCCCAGCCCATGCCGAGACATCCCTTCCAGCCCGAGTGTCACTTAGGCCTCACTTCTCCAGAAGTTTCTTTGGAAGCTTGTTAACAGCTGCAGCACAGAGTAACATCTGGATGAGTGCTTTGTTCGACTGGACAGAAGCTCCGGGTTTTTTCTCCCTGCGTTGCTCTTTTTGAACCAAAGGGCCATCACTGATGGAAGTTCTGCTCTGCCTTTGTTCTTCCTGGGGGGACTGGGATCACTTCCAGCTGCTAGATACCAGCATTTTAATTTCTTTCCAATGTATTAATTTTCAGGGATGCCCTTTCTATTTTAGAGCAGAGAGCATTTCCCATGCTGAAAGTCTGACAGGGCTCTCAGGTAACCGTGCTGTGACGTACTGTCACACACCTCTCCTGCCTGCAGCTCTCCAGGGAATGCTCCTCAGGTACGGTGTGTCCCAACGTCAGGCACCCTCATAGGCATTGCCATCATGTCCAGTTCCTCCTTTCCCAGGGCAGAGCAGGGCTTCTCTAACTCCAGAGGTGTAGCCACAGAGCTCCTCAAACCACTCCATCTTCCTCCCCCATGCTTCAGTGGGGTCAGGGGTGGGAGGCTGGAGGGGGAGTAGCTCAGATGGGTGGTAAACTGTGTTGTGAGAGAGGAATGGAGGTTGGCAGGGAGAGAAACCAGTGCTAGAGTGAGGAAGGGAAGAGTCAGACCAGAAGCTTGCAGGACACAAGTCTGTGACAATGTTCAGGCTGTAGGGCAGAAATTCTTTTCCCTTATTCTAGAGGGGAAAATTGAGCTGTGGGGGAATGGTATGATTTCTCCCCCAAATACTTCAGTTGAAGTAAATGAGTTACCAAAAACAGTACTTTTTTTTTAGTCCAAGCAGTCACTTGCAGGTCTATCTGATAGCATCTTTGGCATGAATTTTTTATGCCCACATTCAGTATGCCCACGCTACTTTAGACACAGCTAAACACATCAGCTGCTCGGCTCTTCTACTCATTAGGTATTTTTGTTAGCTTTAGCTTGGCCAGCAGAAACCCCCTCTTTTCCTGGCACTGCAGGAGGTCCCTGCTGTGACAGGCTAAAATACCAAAAGATACAAGGGGTCTGTCATATGCTGTTGTCCTTTTGATTGAACTTGGAGAGAAAGGCTTTTGTATAGCTTGTGGCCAGTTAGCCAGCACACTCCGAATATTATAGGCAGAGATTTAGTGACTTGCATGCGAAGCAAGAGCGAAATAGATTTATTACAGCTTTTCATGCCCCTAGAAACCATGCATTTGGGATTTTTAGTGGCTTTCTCATACGTTAGCTTGGGCAGTGCAGAAATATCCACATCTGGGTATTCACAGCAGCTGGGCAAGGGAAAGGAAGTGTGGTCAGTTGTATTTTACAGATGTGGATCTGAAGCTTTGAGGGTGTGTTTACATGATGCAGTAGACTGCTGTGGAAAGACTGAGATGAGGTAGACTAGGTGACTTGGATCCTGGAAAGCAGGCTGGTTTCTGGGTTGTTGTATACACATGCTTGCTTTGTTCAGCCTTATCCTGGGTGCAGTAAAGACTTTCTGGGTAAATTCACCCCCGAGGCTTGTGGCCAAACTGCATCTGGGTGTCACAAAGCCTGAGCCACCCCATCGGTCCTCTTTCTGTGCAGACACAAGCTCCCTACACGGGTAAGTTCCGGGTTCATTTATTAAACCACAACAAGTGGATTTCTCATTTGCAGTTATTATCGGAACGTGCTTGAAAATCCCATCTCGCTGGTGTGTTCAAGCCACCTGGTTTTGTTTCTGTCATCACCAAACTGTCTTGCACGCTGAGCCCTTCTGGGGGGTGCCAAGTGGGAGAGCTCGTGCACAGCAGCTCACGCCGGAGCCACCAGCTCTCAAGCTGACGTGCCTGGAGCCAGCAGAAAGCTTCCAGGGACGAAAGGCACCTTCTCCGGGAGCATAATGACCCCTTTCAGCCGCAGAGCTACAATCCTTCACATGTCACCCACTCTATTGTGAGCAGAAGAACAAAGTTAACAGAAATATTACTTCCATATTTGCTGTACTAATTAACTTCCGTGCCTTCCAGTTCTCCAGTCAAGTCACCTCATTGCTGGCTCGGTAAATACCTGTCTGAACACTTTCCAGTTTAGGGTGAAAAGCTTCAAATCCTTGTGCTAGTAGATTCCTCCCAATTTCAAGTGCAAACAAAAGGATATGTTCTTTTAAAGGACGTGAATGAGAAGAACAAAGGTGTATTGTATCTCATAGCCCAATGAAAAAGGTACAGGCAGTATTTGGTCAGACATTTTTTCTGTTTTTTTTTTCCAGAATGCCAAACTCGTGAGAAGACCACAAGACCCTGGCCATGAGAAGGCAAGTGTTCCTGTTCCTAATCGCATGATTCAGTGCCAGTAAAAACTCAAACGTAATCCAAGCCGCATGTTACAGGTAGGAAAACCGAGGCACGGGGTGAATTGTTCCGTAGGATGTGTCACATCTGCACGGTTTCTCCTTTGCCTCCTGAAGGTGAACTTTTTTATGGGATACATTCACAATTCCAGGGCTTGCACAACACCGCCTTGTTGCTGTGTAAGCTTCATGGCTTGTCCTGGCTGTGCTGGGTTGGTGTTAAAGAACTGTAAGAAAAAAAGGCTTCTGCTTGTGCAGTCTCTTTTCAGCAGGATTCTCTAGTTACAGGGGCTGCCCTGCTGCTGTCGAGTAGTCCCGGGTACAGCCCGCACATCTCCCGCTCAGCGGTGCTGGGATTGCTGCCTGGGCCTTAGGTGCAACGTGAAAAAGAATCTTTTCCCATCTCGAAGCGACAGAGGAGGAGCCTTTGCGTGTTGAAATATTTGCCCGTGTGTGACTGTGCTGTTGCTGAAGCGCAGCGTGGTTTGGAGAGCAGGCTGGGGGTTTGCTGCGTTTTATCGGGATCAAATTATCTCCCGTTCCCTCCGGAGTTTTTTTGTCTGCTTTGTTTGTTTCCTCTCAACTGGCTTGAGAAAGAATGTGGGTTATAAACAAAAGATGGCGAGGATTTAATTTAGCTAGTCGAAAAATACTCCTTTCAAATGGTAAAGCTGAGGCTGAAAGGGAGGTCTGAGCTGCTGCTCTGAAAGGAGAGGGCTCTTTCTCAGCGCGGTTCAGCCACCGCCGGCCCCAGCAGCCATGGGACAGACTCGAGTCCTGAGCTGATGAATCTGCCCTGTGCTACCTTCTGACACAGCACCGCTCTTGTACCTTGCCTGCCACCCCCCTTTCATCTTTAGCAGATACAGGAAAGCCCCGTATAATTCCCTGGCTAGCTTGCAAGTATGTGGAGAACAGATTAAAAAGGAAAACAAAAGTCTTCTGGAATTTTTAGCAGGCTATTTATTATGTGGGATGTTTGGAATTAATGAATTCAGGGGTGAATAATTGATAACCGTTTTAACACAAGCAAGAATTCAATTAAATATGAACAAGAGGAGGCTGGGCACGTGGTAAAGAATTTCTCTTTCCCTTTTGACTGCAAACAATCCTTTCGGATCTGGTCACTGAAGACAACTGGCAATGAAATGGGTGTGTGAAAGAGGAGGAAACCAGATATTATGTTACTTAAAAGTCATTCATCATGTCACAGGAAGGCAGGAATCTGAACTCCTGAAATAAATAATCACTGAAGGTGATCTCTCTACACAAAGGTACCGAGGCATGAAGCCACTGCCAACCACTGAAATATTCCTTCTGTAATTAGGCCGGGTACCCAAGCGCTGTGCTTGCAGTGTGGCCGGGGGAGAACAGGACACGGTAAAATGATGTCCTGGCTGAGACATCTCTGGGAACTGTTGGCAGAAATGCACTCACTGCCCTGTTGTGTGGGTGGGAATGCCATGCAGTATTCTCAGCTCTGCTTGCACCAGCGTGGGCATTGGAGTGAAGCAGGATTCTGGGTTAAATCCTCCAGCCCGAGTCACAAAAACTGTTTGAAGAGCCTAATTCATATCTGCCCATCATGGCACATTGACTCCAAGTACAAAAGCAATTGTCATTTTGCATTTGTCAGCAAAGAATATTATTTCCTCCTGTCTTTTAATTCCATGCTCATTTTTTCTTACTCTGTGCAAAACAATTCCTCATCATTCCCTGCTGGGAATGGATGCCACGGAAACATCTCTTTGGTATTTTATCTGGGGGCAACTTCAAAGTTTTAACTGTTGGAGAGAGTAACAGTGCTTTTCTTGGTGGCCGAGGTACCAGCACCGTAGCTCATCCGACACCCAGGCCAGCGTACTGGAAATACACTGCCTTGGCTGTGTGAAGGGACAGGGACTGTGGGATGAGGGTGGGCACGGAAGCTTCTGTCAGCAAAGCAAGTGTTTGCAGATCCACGTAGCGCTTACTGCCGAGCGTTTGCCTGGGCGTGAGCGTGCTTTGCGTTTCCACCCCTCGTAACACCCAGCAGTACACTCAGCTCCACTCTGATGGGCAGCCCTCCCTAAACTTCATGAATTTTCCTCAGCCTTTCTGCCCCAAAGTCAATAACACACATTCACGTGCTTTACATCTATCTATTATACTGTGCCATCTTACACTAATTATTGGTTTTCCCTCTCCCTTCAGGTGTTTGAGATCTACACCAAGTGGCTTTGCCGCATTTGTCAGCACTTCCTATGACTCAAGTGGATGCAGAAGCTGTAGGAGTTTGCCTGTGGGACTTTTGGTGCTGCTTGGTTTTCTGATGTAAGTTTTTCTTCTGCACAGCCACGAACTCGGCTGCCTTGTTGTGGTTCCAGACACCTACAGAAAAATGCACGTGCACTTGAGACGCACCACACGATGTGTGATGGGGAATGAATTGCTAGATAAGCCTGAAGGAGTTTAAGAAGTGTTTTCTCTGTCTTTCTCTTTATTTGAGCAGCTGTAGAAATCTCCTGGAGCTCGAGGTCTAATTTGCCATCAGCTAATGTGCGTGGGACCGAGTGTGAGGCCGGTGCGGCGAGGATGCCGGCAGAGGTTGGTCTGCCTCTGCTCGGATCTGGTTACAACACGTCAGGACCCTGTAGAAGAAAAAGGCAGAAGAGAATATGTGAAGGTGAGAGTCGAGTACTCCTTCACTACCACCCTGCTGGCAGGCTGTTCTCTTTAGGGTTTGCCTGTACCCACCGTGCCCCGTCGCGGTGAGAGACGCGTTGCTCAGCAGCAGGGACAGATCGCGGAGGCTGCAGCAGTGCAGGGAAGTTGGTAAAATTCAGTCTGTGAGTTGGAATTGCATTAAAGATTAATGCGTAGTCTTAGCATCTGTTCCTCCTTTGTAGGATATCTAGACTTTTAATTTTTAAGCACGCCTTAGCCTCAGCCTGGGAAGGGAGATACTATAACCAAGAGAATATACATTATTAACCGGCAAGCTTCCAGCTCGAGTCAGCTCCTACAGCCTCTAACATTCCGGTTCCTGAACAAGCAGGTGAGCACCCACCACCCAGGCTGCTACACCAGCATGGCCCAGGGTCAGGCTGATCCCAGGGGCAGTTTTAAAACAGCAGGTGGATGCTCTCAGTTATTCTGGTGGTTTGTAACTCATGTATAACGCTCATACCGGACTTATCAAAGATCGCTGGGGCTGGATACGTAATCTGGAGGAAGATACAGTTTCTAGTTCTTATCTTGGAAAAGTGGCCACTAAGTGTATGCAAGGACCATAGGACCAGGTCCCTGACTCCCACAGTAAATTATTAACGGTACTTTGTTCGGGTGAGACCGTAGCCTCCTCCCTGGCTGCGCAGTGTTACGAAGGACCTTAAACAAGTTCAAAGCACCTTTTGAATGGTTTAACTGGAGTAGGTGTTAACAGCTGACTTTAACAGCAGTCAAGATGGATACCCAGGTAACTTTCGTTATTGGTGGCTGTAGTGGTAGATGTCTTGCCGCTAGCTAGAGATGTCGTTCCACGTGCCATTGCTCTGAGCTGCGTTAGGACATGCGTGAGTAGTGCATTTCCATGGGCTAGGTGGTGGTGTGATGATTTTGAAGGAATAATTTTTTGTAAAGCACACAACTGATAGAATTCAGTCGCAAATATCTAAACTCGTGTCAAAAACTTCACGGTGCAAATGCGTGCGTTGCGTTTAGCTTGGACAATGTGCCTTCCGCAGTAAGAACTGCTTTTCTTCTTGATACCCGTGTGTTCATAAATGTTCACTTTCCATCTCTGCTGGCTAACTTAATTTAGTGGACTTCGACAAAGAAGTAGCTTGGAAGCTGGGACTGGGGTGACATCTCACTTACACGTTAATGAAGTCTTGACAGAGGAGATGACAGATGGAACTCCAGGATCAAACCAGCTCCGTTTTTTTGCAACAAGATATTAAAATTCAAGGGTTTATAGCCGCTCTTGCAACTGAGGTGCAGGTTTCTTGGTGTCTGCTGATGTCTCCCTCTCGCCATTGATTGTAGGAAAACTTCGAGGGAAACTCCTGTCAGCCCTCCGGAGCAGTGCGGTGTCACTGGCACAGCCTGATTTCCGCAGCAGGCCAGTTTAGTCTTACTAAATGCTCAGAATGTTCTGAAGCTGGCCTGGCTGGGCAGTGGTCACGATTGTGGCAATCTGCCTCCAGCAGTCTCCATCGTAGCTGATTGTGAAACCTGGCGATGTTTTTTGTAGGACAGATGCCCAGGTAACCTTGACGTTCTTGGTCCAGAGCTGACTCGTAGGTGACTGAATGACATGGTGAAATTCTTGTGATCTACTTGGCAAACACTTCACTTGCTGTGAAATAACTCGGTTAATCCCCCATTTATTGAGCATCAGCATGTTGAGACCTGCTGAAAGTGGAAAAGTGGTTCCTTTGCACCTCCTTTTACCCACAGAAAATCATGGTCTGTGTTTGGGAGGGACAATGGAGTCCACGCTCACGATGCCTTTCAGGACAGTCAGTTGTGGAGCAGAGCAGAGCAGAGGTGGTGTCCTCGGAAGAACTCCAGCTGAAAAGCTTCTCAGAGAGCTGCTCCACCAAGTGCTTGGGCTGGAGAGAGCCAGCCAGGCACAGGAGGAGAGAGAGGGAGGCCCTTGCTGGCTGGGGGAGTTGGAGTGACACTGAGTCTCTGGGGAGAGGTGCTGAAGCCAAGGTGGTCAGCGGTGAGCAACAGCAGCGGCACGGAGCCGAGGCAGCGGAGGTAGGAGCCGGGCTGGAGCTCTGCAGCTGGCACCGCGGAGACCAAATGACAGAGCTTGATGCTGCAGCCCAAGAGAAGTAAGGAAATTATTCCCCAACAGAAGGTGACAGAGACAGAATGTAACAGAGCGTTTGAGCTGCGTGTGCTGAGTCAGAGAGAGAAATCCAGTGACCAAAGGCAAGAGAGGATTTAATTTTTAATTAGCCATAATTAATTCCTTCCACATCTTATGTCTGGTGATAGCACAGAGCAAAGGGAGGTAATCGTGGGTTTGCTTCAATGTCTCATAGTGAGAGCTGTGTTCCTGAGTCGCAGGACTGACTGCTGGACTCGGGAGGTGATGTGGGTGTCTGGCTGCACAACCAGCTTGTTAAATCTCTTGGGGTGTTGCTTTATTGCAATGCTGGGAGGTGTTTTTTTTTTCCTTTGCATGTGATTTTCAGTGCTGCTGCTCGATAGTGCTCAGCCCGGCTGAATCGGAGACGGCAGAGCCCCCCCGTTCAGCGAGCCCAACTTAAGCATCCATGGGATGTGATAGGTATCTTGCTGATGAGGCTTTAAACTGATATAGGAGTGGAGGAATTTCTTTTTAATAATAGTTGTAGGAAGCTCAAAAATAATTCTTCCTCAGCAAAAAATAGTATTTTGGTTTATCCAATTAAAAAAAAAAATACTTATCTTTCCCTTTTAATGTATATTTGTTTGACAGATCCAGACTTACTAACAGCTTTTAGTAGCTGGGGGCTTTTACAACTTTGCTGTGAAAGTTTTCCTTCCCACTGTTATACTGTGTGACAGACATTTGACTTAAATTACAGTTATCAGACAGAAAAAAACCAACCCAGATGCTTAAAGGAAAAAACATTTGCCCTCGTCAGATAACCCTGTGCAGCTTCTTTGGCCTTACTGGGGTTAAACCTGCTCCTTCTTTATTCATACTTGCAGGAAAACCAGCCAGGACCTGCATTTCTCATTTCAAAAAATCCCAAAGCAGCATTCCCCTGCTCCTTCTCAATTTGTCCTTTTGAAGGTCGCTTTTAAAGACCATAAAATCAGCACAGTAATCCTCCTAGGATCCGTGAGTAATTCCTCGGGCAATAGCCTTTGTGTATCTTCACCCCCTGTTTCACCAGCTCTGGAGCCCTCGTGTTGTGACAGTGCCCGGGTGTCCCCAAGCCCTCTTGGCACACCAGCTCCTCGTTCCTGGAACAGTTCATTATCAGGCTGTAATCCCCTGGGACAGGAGCAACGTCCTCTTATTTGCTCAGCATCGAATTCTGGATTGGTACAAGAGCTGCAAGGTGTGGAGGAATTTCTCCTCTTGAAAAATCAAGCTCCCTTTCCTTGCTGTCTGGTGTCAGCGAGCGCTGGGCTCGGGCAACGCGGGGCTCTTCGGGAAGCCGGGGAGGGGGGAGGACGTGGCCACCTGCCATGGAAAGGGAGATCTTACAAACATAATGAAAGGCGAAACAAAGAAAACATTATCTCCGACGTGAGCTGCTGAGAAGCAAACAGCAACTTACATCTGGTTTGGGCTTGACACAGCCTTTATTTTTACCCTTGGACAGGACTCCCTGTCTAGTTATTTACTGTATTAATGACACGAGACAGAATTGCAGCAAACGGGCCGGGCACATTCATTACTGTGATAATTGTCCTTTCCTCCCAGCACCGCCGAGCCCCGAACGTGAGCAGACCGACGGCTGGGGCTGGGATGCAGGAGTGGTTCCTGGCTTCTCCCTTCTCCCCACAGACGCTGCTTTACTTCCACGTCCTTTCTTTCCTCCCCACCCAGCAGAAAGGGGATTCTGCGGGTGATTGCTGGGATGATTTTCTTCCATTGTAAAGAGTCCTCTGTGGGAAGAGGAGCTCTTAAAAAAAAAGACATGGATTCATAAAGGCGACACATTTGTTTCCTCCAGACTCCCCTTATTTTTCATACCTAAAGCATTTACTTCTAAATCACTGTAGTTATTCCTACTTCCTCAAATGACATTCAGCTTGAAGTATAAAAAGCAAGCTAAATGATGTTTAAAGTTACTTTACACCCTGTATGAAACTATTTTGACTCTAGCTCAAATGAACAGCTTTCTTTTATTTTCAAGATGAGGAATATATACTTTAACAGTAACACTTTCCCACTCAAACATGCCCCTAAATCCCAGGATTTTAGATCATCTCCTAATATACAGTGTGGTAAAATACTGATACATTGCTCTTCTATTTGTTAGCCTGCAGTTACATTGCCATCTGACTTTTGACAGCAGTTACCTCTGCTGTTTGGTGAATGGTTATTCTGAAAAAATTGAAGCAATATATACAAAAATTTGCTTGTAGCAGAATGTACACGGCTGTAGAGTCTTCCTTAAGAAGAGTCTTCCTGTTTCTTAAGTGCAAATTAACTTATTTCATCTAGAAAGCATTGTGCTTTATTCCTAAATAGTGATGGTCTGTTAAACTCAAACTTTCTTTTTTCGGAGAGGAAAGTGAAAGGGAGTTTTACAGCAATCACACCACAGTGATCATTTTGTTAAAAGACTAAGTCTAAGAAGTGATTAATCTTTGGTTGCTCCTTTAAGAGGCGCCCCTTAACTTACCTGATTTACCTATTTTAACAGGTTTTCCCTGTTTGAGATGATTAAGTTGCCCTGTGCTGGCCATTCAGGAGCCTTTTAGCTATAAGAGCAAGCAGCTGAGTCACCTCCAGCCTGCTCTGCCCTCCCAGTATATCACAGGCTGAGGGGCCAGGTTTGTCTTTCAAAAGGTCTGTGTGTGGGGATTATTTTTTCTCTTTCCTGCTTGGCTTACTTTAGGTGACTTTTCTGTAATGATATGGAATAAGGGAGGATAAGTTCAGAGCTCTTTGTAAGGTTTTTATGCTAATATGTGCTTTAAAATGGGACTTTCTGGTTAAATGAGGTGGGGTAACTGTCGTGACACTGGTACCTGACCTGTGTAGGTAGCAATGGTTTTCTTCCTCTCAAAAGGAAGAGAGGTAGAGCTGTTTCTGGGTCCCCAGTGCTCCATCAAACCAAGAACAGAGAGTTCCCTGTTTCTCCTGTTTGGCTGCAGAGCTGCAGGCAGTGATGGAAATTCCTCACAGGTCCTGTGACCAGACCTTTCCTACCCTCACCAACAGCTTTTGGGCACTGTAAACTGTCTTGAGGGGTAGCAAAGGGTTGTCTTCTGAAGAGGAGACCCTCTCTTCCCTTTATGGAAGCCTCTCCTCTCTTGAGTCTTGCCGGACTGTTCGCTGCTTAAGGCTGCGAGTGGCTGCAAAGCTGGTCTGTTAACCCCTCTGTCAGACTGGCCAGTTGGGTGGTGGGGGTGCAAGAGGCTCTCCTGGGAACTTCAGGTAGTGATTTCCAGAACAAAGTGATTGTATGGCCTGTTGATAACCTCTTAGTGCTTGATTTCTGGATTTAAATGCTTGTCAGCGAAGCGCTTTGTGTGCGAGGGGGGTCCTGGAGAACTGAAACAGGGAAGGTCTGATAAAGATGTTTCCTGGATCAGTTGGAGGGAGGTTTGCTCTTTATTCCCAGCTCCACTGGGGCTGCCTCTCCGGGCTCTGCTGAAATATTACGCTTGCCAGTAAATTTGCAACTAGGTAATGAGTCTGTGCTTGAAACCTCCTCGGATGCACCCTCTGAGTTCCTCCTACCTGAAAAACTGCAGCCTTGGCATCGGGTGCTGCTTCAAGCCTGACAGAGCAGGCCCAGAGCAAGTGCATGTTCTAAATCAGGGGGAGTGCTTGGGTGACCTTTGCTGTAACTCCTGTGAATTAGACCTTGTGTTGCAGCCTCTGCAAGTTACTGGTTTGTAGCTGTTATCAAAATAGCCCTTGGTTGGGTTGGGTTTTTTTGTGCGTGTGGGGGGCTCTTGTGCAGAGACAAAGAATGGCTTTTGCTCTAGAAACTGGAGTTGTAATCTTGTTTTGGAGAGCAATTTGTTGTCCCAAGCGTCATTTGTCTTGTCTGCTTTCAGTTTTGACACTGGCTTGTCACCTCCCTCGAGGGCAGCGATTACTCAGGCTGGCTTCTCTTGGCTTTCTGATGCCCGAAGGCTTTTATCATCAGGGTTTGTGGTGGAACACTTCTGTGGGAGACGTGATGCCAATGCTGATTTGATCTCTAGCCTTCTTGTTGTGTTCAGAACTGTGGGGTTGGGTGCAGTTTTCCTTGGGCTCTCATTGTCTTGAAGACCTGTAAATACCATGATGGTGGGTTCACTTGTGCTTCAGTAAAACTCCATGAGGGGTCCTGAGTTTTCACTGTCTCTCTTTCTAACTGGAATCCTAGTGCAAGAATGAAGATTGGTGAGTGTGCCAGTGAAAAGTTGGGTTTCTAGATCTCTCTGTGGCTGGTGCAGGTTTGCAGCTTGGCTGGAGGGGTGGGGAGGGTGTTGCTCTGTCTCCTGGAATGATGGTGTGCTTGCTCCAAGTGGCCCAAGTCCCAGCTGAGACACAAAAAAAAAGCGATAAATGCAAACACAGAGGGACTGCAACCTAATCCAGGCAGAGGCAGTAACATCTTCCCTGTAGCTTGCTTGGGTGTGTTTGCTGAGATATTGTTAATTTTCCCGAGGTGGCCCTGTCCCACTGTGTGTTCTCTCTAGTTACTGGAGCAAAATCAAGGTCTGAGCTGCTCTCTGGCCAGCACAGGAGGGGTGTCTCTTTTGTCATCTGCAAGACTTTTGTATACATGAAGTTCCTGTTGTTTTAATGCTCCCTGTAACATCAGATACTCAAGGACTTCTCTTTCCCAGAAGCAGAATAACTTTGCTCTCCGTTAATCACAGATGATACAACTGTGAATGTTAGCTCTCCAGCTGATACCCTGTGCTCTGCTAGCTGGGGAATACATCCCTCGGTGCTTAGCAGCAACTTGTGCTTTCTAATAACGTGTCCTGTCCTGCAATTAATAAAGATTCAGGGCTCGTTAAGGAGCTGCCTCTGGTCCAGCAGCAGTAAATCTGAACACGGCAGTGCTGAAGCAAACTCTGCCATTGATATCTGAAAAGCAATGACTGAAAGAAGGAGAGAGAGCAGATGTCTGTGTTCTGGCCTGGCGGGATTTGCAGCTGGGTTTTAGATGGTCTTAAACTCCACGAGCGAGGGGCGATTGCTGCTGCTTTCCCCTCTCCTCAAGCAGGAGTGCCTGAGGCACAGGGGCAGGAGCCGGGTTTTGGGGCATCATCTCTGCTGCCCGTGAAACAAGCTGGGAAGGCAAAAGGCTCTTTCCTAGGAGTTGTTATGGTTTTGGCAATGAAAAGGTTATAAAGAAGCGTTTCGCGCTTCAGGTCAGACGCTTGAACGCGTTGGTGCCCGGCGACAGCTCCGTAACCCGGGGGAGCGCTGGTGGAACTGGAATCCTGGAGGTGAACTGGGAGTTCTGGGGTGATACAGGCTGGTTTTTACTAACCTGGCCCAGAAGAGCAGGCTTGCTGGCACTAACTCACAGCTTGAGCCGCTCGTATTAACCTGACAGGCGACCGTTTTTATTAAAGCCGCCGTGCCGAGGGGGACTCTTTGGAGGGATGTTCTTTACCTGTCTCGTTGCGTTAAAGTAGGGGAAGGGGGGGAGAGGAGAGGAGCGGAGCGGGCCGGCCGCGCGCTGGCGGAGGGGGCGGCCGCGGGGCCCGCCGCCCCGCACGCCTATTCCCCGCCGCGTCGCGGCTGCCTCCGGTCCCCGCAGTCGCCGGGGTTGGTGTCACCCCCTCCTCCCACTGCCCCCCATACAGGGAAAGTTGGGGGTTTTTTTAAGCGAAACAAGACATCCAGATCGCGGACCGGGCGCTTTCCTTTCCCCTGCAAATCTGGTGGCGAGCCCCGGAGGGTTTGGGAGCCGGCCGGGAGTGCGGTCTGCGGGTCCCTCCCCGGGATCGGGGCTCGGCGTTCGGCTCCGGCTGCCCCAGCAGCCGCGGCCGCCGGTATTATTGTTGTGGTGGGCGGCTGGAAGCTGCAGCGGGGCGAGCGGGGGCTACCACTCGGCTCAGCCGCGGGCTCGGCGGCTGCCAAACGCGGCGGCGGGCGAGGGGAAGGAGGGGCGGATGGAAAATGGGAATTTTTTTTTTTAATTTATTGATTTTTTTTCCTGGTTTTTTTTTTCGCTTTCTTTCTTTGGCGTTGAGGATTAAGGCCACTCGGCTGGCACCGGCGCCGAGAGGGTTACGCTCCCACAGCCCTCCTCTTCCATGAGGTGCGCGGGGAGGAGACGGGAAGTGCTGCGGCTTTCCCTGCGCCCGGGCCGGGGCAGCGCTGGGGCGGGAGGGGCCCATCCCCGCGTTTGCCCCCGTGCCCGGGCTCGCATGGAGCCAGCCACCGCCCCTCACCTCCCCACCCCGGGAAAGGAATCACGCGTGGGGCTCCGGCGGCCCCCTGGAGAGGGAAGAGCCGGGCAGGATCGGCCTGGGAAGTTTCTGGGGAGACATGTTTGTTCCTGGGGGAGTGACAGGGCAGGGCGGCAAGAGGGGGCTGTGGGTGGGTGTCGTGAGAGCCGTGGGCATGCAGAGCATGGGGTGCCCACGCGTGTCTCAGGCTGGATATCCCAGCGCTGGGAGACGCCGAATCACACCACACCCCCACACCCACCCCCCCCAAAACCTCCCTAGGGGATCTCCCGATACCCCCCCCGCCCCGATCCTGCTTTAAAGAGGGGAAGATAATCCTCCGGGAGCGGAGCGGGGGAGCGTGGGGGCTTGGCGCTGGCTGCACGCAGATGGGAGCGGAACCTCTAAAGTGATTAGCTCTTCTAACATTGCATTTTTGACGCACATGGTTAAGAGCGCTTGGCGCCAGCTTGGTGAAGTCCCTGTAGTAACCAGCGTCTAGGATCGCTTTGCATTCACCAAAATATCTCCCCTTTGCTTGGGGCCGGAGGTGGACGGAGAAAAGAGGAGGAGGGAGGAAAGGAAGCGGGAGTAATGCGTCTAAAGATGGGGGGGTACAGCGGACGGGGGAAAAAGTCCGATGTGTTTCACGAAGCCAGGAGCTTGGTTACCCGCGCAGCGCTCGGCCAGGCTGTGTAGCTAGTTATCAGCGGAGGGAGCAAGTCTTTTCTTTAACCTCTGTCTCGGAACCGGTTCTCGGGCTGCTGCGTCCAGCCGCTGCCGCGGTGGGAACCCCTCTACTCTACGCCTTCCCCTGAACAGAGCCCGCAGCAAACGCCCGGCGGCTTCAAGAAGTTTACCGCAGCCGGGCCGCCGTTTTCTCCCGAGGACCAAGGAGGTGCCCGCGGGCTCCCGCACGACAAGCGCAGCCGCTCCCAGCCGCGCCGCGCCCCGACCCCCGCGCCCGTCCCGCCGGAGCGCGCCCTCGGCGCCGCGGGCGAGCCCGTAGCCGTTGCCGCCCTGCGCGCCCGCCCCGCACCTTGCACCGCGCTCGGCACCCACCCGCGGAGGAAAATAAAATGTTTTGCCGCTTATGATTTCCAATTTCGGCGTCTGGCTAATGGCGTGCAAACTTCCGCCAGTTCCGAGTGACCTCCCCGGCGAAGCCCCCTGGAGACTCGTATTATGAAGGGAGGCTGCACTAATCTAAGATCAAAAGCGGGAAGGTGCGAACAGTCTTTGTCTCCCTTCGGCCGCCTCATTCCCCCTTCTGTGTGTGATAAATCTACCCTGGCGCCGACTGCGCGCTGGATGATTAATTTGCAAGCAAACAAAAGGGACCTGATGGCCAGCCATCTTAGTTAAATATTGGCCAGTGCTTCCAGCTACTTGTTAGCCGCCTCTTTGCCAGAAATAAATAAATAAGCGAGGCGCAGAAAGAAATAAATAAATAAGGACCCCCCGCAGAAATGAACTGCAAAATGAAGGGGTGGAAGGCGGGGGGAGGGAGGGTAAGGAAGCATTACCTGAAGCAATTTCTATACAATCATAGTACATACTGTATTTGTTATAGATTACACTCAAAGCAACTACCAAA
>WUAM01000133.1:4817539-4844657 GCA_024336885.1 Actenoides hombroni
GGCCGACGGAGACCCCGCGTAACAAGAAAGAGTTGCTAAGAACAAATCTCTATTGTTCCCCGTCATCTTTAAATGAGTGTCAAAGTAGGCAGGGGGGCTTTGACCGTTAACCGCACAATTTAGCCTGCCCGTTGTGTCCGGCAGCCCCCACCGCCTTGGAGTTTCTCGGATGAGAAAAGGCGGCCTCAGCCCCTTATAAATGGGCCAACTCTTCTCCTTTGTGTGCAGACTGCCCAGTGTGAAATCTGCAGTGACGTTAAATGTTTTCTAATGAATAATTACTGAAAGGAAATGGAGGAATATATGTGTAATGGATTGTAGCGCATTAAAATGTTTTATTTTGGGCACAAAAATGTTGTCCTTCACCAGCGCCGCGATTGTTTCAGGAAGCCTTTTGTGGGGGTTTGATTCTCAATGGATTATCTGTGAGCGCTCACATTTCAAATAGAAATCAAAAGGGTCCTTTGGCAAACTAATGTTTTTCAAAATGGCAGCCATGAAGCCCATTTAGTATTTAAAGTTTGGGTTTTAAAGAAATGTTTGAACTCGAGATTTTTCTCACTTTTTTTCTTTCTTTTGATTTATGAAAGTGAAGTGGTTCACCTCGACCTCTCCTCTATTGAGCAAGACAGACAGTCACCCTTTAACAAGTCTATAGCAGACTGTGCCCTGGAGACAGACAAGAGGCCTTAAGAACTGTTGGCGTTTCCCGAGGCTGTTGATTAACCTTAAAACCCTCTTTTTCTGTATTCTTTTGAAAAGAAATTAGGTTACAATGTGTAAATTTTTCCGCGGTATAATTGTGTGTACGAGTTCTCTTGCCTTGAAGTGTGTACAGTAGTGCAAGATGGCCCGAGTTCCTCATTACGGCCCCAAGATGCCCCTTTTCCATGGTGCTGCCGCTGCCTTTCCGAGCACGGTTCATGTATAGAATTTCAGTTTCATTGTACACGTGAAAGAGGTTTCCAGAGATAGAGGAGCTGGTCTCACTGAAATATCTACAGGAAGGAAAAACCATCCCGTCTTTTCGTCGCCTTTGCTGCAATGGCCCCACTGTAGCTGGGTGGAGACCTGGGCTGCTTTAATCTGGTTTGTGTGTGGTTCCCATTTATCTGAAAATTACCCTTGAACAGATTAACTCTTATAAGCCCCACGAAAACTTCCAGAGTAGGAGGAAAGTATTTCCCTGGGCTTGCTGGTACTCTTGGGTGGTGCTGCATTTCTCCAAGTCCTCTGGCCAAGCATATAGCTCCTTGCTGGTCTGAATTCTCTCTGAGGATGGAGGGATGGGGTCATGGCTCCTCCTGGAGCAGACATGTGCAGGCAGCTGCCTGTACCCCCTTCCAGCGGCCCCGTGGCACGCTGTAGTCTTGGAGGAAGAGAGACAATTGCTGGGACCCGTCTGTGCTCTCCTGCTGCCCTTGCCAAGCAGGCTCTTGCAGAACATCTTTCGTGATGGCTTCTTATGGTCAAGCACCGCCGCTGCCCTTTTGGCCAACCTCTCTCTCGAGAGCTTTGGGTGGAGGAAGGTGGAGCAGAGCCCGAGGGGTTTCCTTGCCGCAATCCTTGCGGTGCCACCCTCCAGTTTTCAAGACTGAGCAAATTCCTGTTGTGCACGAGGGGTGCGGGGCTGGATCAAGGAGCTCTGCCTCTTGCCGCAGGCAAATTTCCAAAGCAGAGCTCGGCTGTTTCTGAAGGAACCTCTATCAGCAGCGTTGCTCCAAGCTCATCTGTCCCGGGACGCTCGTGCCTATTTTAGACCTCATGGTGCTGTTAAGTCGGATGGCTCCAGAGATGTCTGCTTGCTGTGCTGTGTTCCTGCGGCACGAGGTTTATTTGCTTACATCTCGGGGGTGTAACAACAAGAGAACAGGCAAAAAAGGTCCTAAGTGTTTGGTACCGCAGCAGATTTCCTGGGCTGGAGACAGAGCTAGACAAACAAGCTGGGCTGGGCTTTAGGATTGCTGTGGCCAGCGCTAGATCAGGCCCCAGGCTTTGGAGGGGCTGGGAATGGGAAGCTTTTTCTGCAGAGGTCATAACCCAAGTGGGCTCTTCTTGATGAGAATTCTCTTTCTGTTACCAAAACCCATTTCTCTCAGGGAAACAGATGGTTCTGAATGTACTGTCTGTTAAACAGGTGTTTCTTTCCACTTCTCCCTGGAAGTATAGGTTATCAAGGTGGCTTTAGTGCAAGATTTAAATGTTCCTGTTCATAATCAGTATTTATTAGCTGAGGATGTCAGAAATGCCTTTGCCCGACTCAGCTCCCTGGATTATACTGTTTGCTGCTTCTCCTCAATGACTCTGAGCTGTGAGGTAAGCGATCTAATTTCTAAACGTCGCCGTAAGACCAGGCAAAGGTACCTTGTAGTGTGCAGGAAGGGCTCTTCTGCTTCTGCAGACCCTGAAGTGAGTCCCTTTAGGAGGACACCTGCGTTACTCAGCGAGCCTGGACTTGGGGGTGAAGCTGCTTAAACACGGAGCTCTTCGCAGGAGTGAAACCATTGTCTGGAGGATGGAACCAAGGGGGCACTTCTGCTGCTCCTGGATCGCCGGCTACCTACCCCCTATGGAAGGGGGTTATTCTGTTGACAATTGTTCATGCAGAGGAGCAGTAATAGGAAGATATTTGTTGTTGTTGTCTTCGATGGCTGGACAGATGGGGAGAAAGAGGAGTCGGCAGCAATCGGAGTCATTTTTTTTGGAAGGAGAAGCTGTGTATGAGAGGGGGGTAAAAGGATAATCCATGGGAAGTTCAAACTGGAAATTCAAATGGGTTTTGCAGTGACCTCTAGTGGGGAGCCGGGCTGGGAGCTGCGGGAAGGGGCTCAGGAGCCTCTTCGGGGTGATCTGGTTTGTGCCTGGGTTTGCTCCCCTTACCCACGGGGAGGGTTCGAGTCCATCCCTTTGCCTCCGGACTCGGAATTCAGTCTTGTGCTGAGATCTCAGTCTCCTCAGGCGCTGCTGTCGGCACGAACCTCGCCGCAGCGCGAGCGCTGACAGGGTGCTAGATAATTCATTAAACACCAGGATGTTAGTTAGCATCCCTGCCTGAGAGCAAACAGCCCGACACACGATACTTGGTGTCAGTGGGCCTCAACTTCAGCCCTGTTAACTCTTTATGGATGAAGCACGGGTTGGAGGAGGAGCTGATGGGAGCTGGCACGCGGCGGCCGGGGGGATGCAGGTAAAGCACGTGCAAAATAAACACACTTTGGCGTTTGAAGGGTGGGGAAAAAGGAAATCCCCCATTTCTGGCAGGTTGGGATGTCTTGGGAGGGCGTGGAGGGTCCCTGAGAAGATTTTTCTGCTGTTTTCATGGGAATTGGTGGCCTTGGAGGCGACTTCAGTAAGCCTGGAGTCTGGTGGCTTGCATGGCGTGTTGCTGTAGCTCAGGGTGCTTGTCTGCTGGGGTGGGTAAGAGGCAGCTTGAGAGAGGTGCTGGCTGAGATGGTGCCCACCATCTCGTCCTGTTTGTATGTGCATGTGTAGCATCGTTGGTGTGGGGTTTTCTACTGCTCCCAAAATACCAGTGGCATCCTAACTGATCCTCCTCTTCCCCTACACGTCAATCTCTTCTGTTCCGTGGCATAAAACCAAAGAAACAGCAACAATTAACTTTGGAGCCTGTTGAAAAATGAAGTTCTGAGCCTCTGGCAAAGATAAGTAATAATTTTGCCAAGTTGTTTGTTTTTTGTGTGGTTTGTTTTGGAGGGGTTGGTTGGTTTAAGTTGCTTTTCTAATTGTTCCTTGCCAGGTCTTGTTTGCTTGGTAGAAACTGGTACAAACTTTGACAAAATACTCTGTTGCTTCTGACCTTATTTTAGCCCTTTTTCAAGAGCTGCGTGTCTCGTGAATCTGTGTTGTGATCTGACACAATTCCTTGTAGCTCCAGTGTTGACAGGCACATCCCTGGGCGAAAAGCAAAAGCCTTCTTTGTAGCAAGGGAGAGATTTTCTCTTAGGATTTGCTTCTCAATAGGCAAGAAAGAAGTCTCCTGAGTCTTAAGCAGTGAGGAAAGGAAAATAATCATTTAAAAAGAGCGGTGTCTTGCTGGGGTAATGTGCACTGATGAGTCCTGGGGGGGTATCTCTTGCTGATGGTGATACCAGGTAAGCACACATCTCCCAGCAATAGACTGAGGGGCAGTGCAGTAAATGGTACAATGATAATAAAACTGTCTGACCTCAGCAACAGCAAAATACTGAGAAAATCTGAGCACAAAGCAGCCCAGAAAAGAGTTTGGGATTTTTGTCTGATGGGGAACAGTGTCACTTACCAATTAGCAGCTGAGTGAGAGAATTGGGTTAAGGAAACCTGATCGGGTCGATGGCCACTGTGGTTTCAGGCTTCCTGGCTCAGAGAAAAGGTAAAAGTCTCTTGACCAGCTTGTCCCAAGGGCTTTCTCAAAAGACAAATCCACTTTGTGTTGTTTGTAGCCTGTCTTGCCAGGAAAATGGCAAACTCCAGCCTTGTCAGTCAGCCGTGGTGCTATCACCAAACCAGAGTGGGGAAAAAAATTAGTATCAGCTGTTTTGGGGGAAAAATAAGAGGAAGTAATTCAGATTGTGATATGGTTTGAGTTTTATTCTGCCTCCTATATCGAATCTCAATTTAAGGTTTACATTCTTTACTTGGCCTGGTCCAGGGTATCTGTAGAGAGAGGTGACTTTCAGGATGTTGTTATTTTGATTAATACTGCATTTGTATTTTGAAAATGAAGCTGTTCACCAATTCCTCTTTGCTTGTAGTAATTCTGCCCCAAAACTGCTTTATTTTGGGAGAGAAAAAAAAAAAATCAGCTGATTTCTTACTCAGACTGTCAAAAATAACTTGAAATGAAAGCTGAAAGAAAACAAACTGGGAGAGACAGACGAGTGGTTTCATGTGCTGTAAGCCCTAAAAGAGGTGGTTTGGGATGCTCCAGCTGAGACTGCTGCTTGACATGTTCGTGTGTGGAGTGGACACCCCGGGTGTGCAGGGGGGATATGGTAGAAATGAGGAGATGGGTCTCGGGACAGATTAGCTCTGGTGTGCTGGTGCTGGGCAGGTACTAGAGGCTGCTGTCTCTGAGCATTGCCCTGTGTGCCTGGGGTGGGTATCCTGATGGCTGGAGAGAAGCACTGACCATGCACAGAGCATCAGGAGGTTGTGTTCCTGCAGCCAGGCCAAAGCCTCTGCTTTAACAATAATTTGCAATTGAATTCAAAGGCATCTCTTAGCTGTGAAGACATGCTTGAGTTTGAGAACTCATTCAACAGCAGTGGCTCCATACGTTTTGGTTGCTTTTAATTCTCATGTCACTGGATACTGATTTATTACAGCCTGACCATGCTTGATTTGAGAGGTGCCCATCTCTGCTGCTCTGTGGTGATGGTCAATCCCTTCTGCTCTTGACCCAGGGCTAACAAAGAGCAGCTCTGGTCAGCCTGATGAACACTGGTGCAGCTCAGTCAGGTCCCGAGAAGGTTGGGTGCCCTCCCAAGCTGGGTAGGTCAGCCCTGCAAGTAGGGGCTGGGCACTGGGCTCAGCCACCCTTGTAGCAAGAGAATAGAAGTCAAAATAATGAAGGCAAAAACTTCCCTGCTAAATGGTGAAGAAAATATTAGGGCAAAAGAAATAATAAATATCTACCTCTAAACTTGAGCATTGTGTTGATGAAACGTGTGCTTGTGTTTGTCAGAGAAAAACGTAACCTCTGCCCAATGATATCAACTGCTACGTGGATGATGGGATAGGGACTTAAAAATCCTTACCCTGTTAATTTGTGCTGTGGTTGCAATACAGTGAAGTTACAAGATTGCTAAAAACATTTTTTTAAAATTTGAATATTACTATGGCAACTCTGCTGAATAAAACACAGGTATGACTGAATGTTTTGTCATCTCTGTTAGTCCAGAACAGAGAGGCTGGTAAACGATTGCTGCTACCCCACTTACACTGCACTCTGAAAAGCCATCCTGCCCAGTCTTCCCACGAGTTTCCAACACTGCAATAATCATTTTAGGAGATGTCATGCAGGCTGGGGTGGGAACACCAGCCCTAGCAAGTGTTGAACGGGCCGCTTGGTTTAGAGGCAAGTGTTCAGAAAGTAGTAATGACTGACTAGGGGCTTGAATATCTTGGGTTCCTGAAGTTTGTAGAATCAAATTACATGTGTAATAGGACAATGAATAGGAGGTATTTTAATTCTTTCCTTCTCTCCCCCCCCCTCCATGTTCCTTCCTACGTAAGTAGCAGGATCTGTACAAGTATCAGTTTGAGAAGCTAAGTTATCTTTTATATTGTCTTCCAAACTGATGGAACCTGAGCTGAGGGCTAGCACAACAAATGGAGACATCATGTGTAGAGGAGGAAAAAAGGCTTTTAATATTAAAAAGAAAAAACTTTAGGTATCTTTCTGGCAGAAGAAAGAAGTGATTGCAGTCATGCCATAGCTCAGGAGAAACGAGGAATCCTACCTGCTGGTAACAGTCAGTAAAAGGCAAAAAAATAGTTGCTCATGTGTGAGGTTAGTACAGGGACAGTTTATTTATCTTTTAAACTACAATAGCATTTAAATAGTGTGCGTTCAGAATATCCTTCTCTCTGGAGTGTTGTGGTGGTGTTACTGATGCATATAAACCTCAACGCTCGGGTCGCTCTTGCGGTGATAAACAGATGAACGTTAAGAACAAGCTGTACTAAAAATGAGACCAATGTTAAAATTCCCATCTAAGAGCTGATTCTTCTGAGCTTCTCTCAGTCATAAACAATATCATGCAGTTAGGTTCTTTGCCCTTCATTTTAGTGCAACCCTGGTTATAAATCCCCCAAGCCTTAGTGTCGGGACTGCTGCCATCTCCCACCAGTGCTGTGCAGGCTCCCCCTGAAAGCCCAACTCCAGAGCTGGGGCTTTGCCAAAGCAGAAACGGTTTCCATCGTGCCTATCTGCAAGCTGTAAAGCTGCTGCTTTTAATAATAAAAACTTTTTAAAGGGGGGGGGGGAAGTGATGTGACACTGCGTAAACAAGCTGTCACTATCTCTTTAACGCTCGTTTGAAATCTTCCACACAACCTTCTCGAGCAGTGGAGCAGCACAATGTAAAAAGCCAATGTCACAAAGGGCAGGATGGGAATAGTGAAGGTGCTGGGCTTACGTGCACGACCTGGGTCTGAGGAGCTGCCGTGTGCCTTCAGCTGAGGGCTGCTCAGCCACTTTCTCTCCCCTAATTTGCAAAGCCCAGGAACCCTGAAAGGTAAGCTGCTCAAAATGTCTTTGTTTCTGTCATAAGAGGAGTGTTTTATGCAGTAGAGTAGGAATTCTTCTCTGAACTGTATCATCCTGGTGTCTTAAACCAAAAAGAAATCCCTGAAAGCACCACTATGGCACACTTATTACTACAGAATAAAGAGTATCCTACTTGTCTATTGGCTAGCATGAAATTATCAGCTTGATTTAGTTAAATAAAGCATACAGAGCACTCTTTATAGCCTGGGAAACAAGAGTTTGATCCTCAGCAGTATTTTCAGTATAAGGTTTAACTCCCAGGGTAAAGAATGGGAAGTGGAGCGTGCAAGAGAATTGTGTTTTGCCAGTGCCATCCTTCTGCACCTTTCAGCCTCTTGAGAAGGAGGTGGTTTGGGTGCTGGTGAAGGTTTAGCTGTTTGACCCAGTGGCTGTTTGATTAGCTGTAGCAGCCTGGCCTCGCTGCTCCCTGCCTGGGTCTCTCGCTGGCGTGTGGAGACATCTGCTGCCCAACCCTGAAAGCTGACTTGGCTCTGCTCACAGAAGGCACTGCAAATAATGAGGCAGTCTTGTGCAGAGTAGTACTGTAGGATTCGTTTATTCCCCCCAAAGGTTAAATCAAATGCAGCCTTTTCTGGAGTTTCTCCGATTTTTGGGATTTTTTTTGTATTTTTATTTGTACAAATTTAGCTGCAGGTGCTGTAAGAAACTAACACTTTGCCTGGGGCCTTTCACCATTGATTGCCAGCTTTGGCCTTGAAACTGCTTTGTCTGGACTGGGTTCGTGGAGCGTCCCAGATCCTAACTGCATCTTCAGAGCTGGGTTTGTCTCAAACAACTGTTAGGTTAGTGAGGGGCAAACCTTGGTCTGCCTCTCTGATCCCAGGAGCGCGTCTCGGACGTCTTGACCGTAAAGAACTTGGAGTACAAACTCCCCTGGTACGAAATGGCCATCTCTGGGGGAAGGTGTTAGTGACAGCTCGGATAATAACCTTTTTCCATTACCCAAGCAAGGCTGATTTGGCCCTGGGGTGTGGGGAAGGGCTTGGGGTCCCTCTCTGCTCTCTCTTGACCCTGTATCGTACCACCTTTGTGATGTAGAAAGAGGAGGTGGAAGACAACGCTGACGCAAACATGGAAGGGGCTCTGATAGCCCGGGACAGAGTCGGGGTGCAGGACTTTGTGCTTCTGGACTCCCACACCAGCGAGGCCGCTTTCCTCACCAACCTTCGCAAGCGGTACCAAGAGAACCTCATCTATGTAAGTGCATCAGAGGGATGGCAGGTGAAACGTCTCCAGGTGTGCCATGCATATGTGTAAAATTTAAAATTCGTGGTGCAAACTGAGGTGATTTCACAGCCACATCCATTTTCTCAGTAGCCCTGAGGTCGTGCGCTGGCTCACAGCGGTGGCGAGCAGTATCTGAACGTGGCCCTTTGTCCAATGGGGACTGACATTTGTGTGACACTAATGGAAAGAACTGACAAGAAGGTGGAACAGGACATTGCCACGTGCTGAGAATTTGTAGAAATAAGGGAAAATGTGATGTGTCCTGAAAGGTGTTACCTGATCACCTTTTGCTGTCAAGAAGGCCCTTGCTCTGCTGTCCGTGGAACAGGAATCCTCCTTGGCTTCTCTTCACAGCATTAGTTACTGGTCATTTCACAAGACTTTTGTGAAACAGCTGAAATAAGAAATGCATTGTTATATTAACTTTAAGTAGGGGTAAAATAATAATCCCATAAGCACCATGAGATATCAAAACCTTGTTTAAGCTCACTGTCATTGGTCACCTCTACTCTTAACTAGTAGATTTTGAAAGAAGTTTGGTGTTGGCTTTGAAATAGTGAAGCCTGTGGAGGGTGCGGGGGCTTTGTTTGGTTTGGTTTGGGGTTTTTTTATGGATTAGTTTGGTTTTGTGGTGTGTGTTTTTTTTGTTTGTTTGTGTTTAGTTTTGTTTGTTTGGGGTTTTTTGTGTGTTTTGGTTTTGTTGTTGGTTTTTATTTGTTTTCCTTGTGGGTTTTTTGTTTGGTTGGTTTGGGTTTTGCTTTGTTTTTCCTTCTCGTAACCATTTCTGTACCATGTTTTCCAGTTGTTCTTGCCCAGTGTGCTGATGTAGCAGACTCCTCTTTGGGGAGCTGTTCTAGTGATGGAACAGGTTTCCCACCTGCGTGCATTCTTGTCTCCCTGCAGACATACATTGGTACTCTTCTTGTATCTGTCAACCCTTACAAAGAGCTGGATATCTACACTGTGACACAGATGCAGCTTTATCGAGGGGTGAACTTTTTTGAACTGCCACCACATCTGTGAGTAGACCCCTTAGGACTTCAGTTCATACCAGTAAATCGGGTTTTCTCTGTAATGCTGGGTACTAGCAACAAGGCTGGGTTCTTACCTTCCCTGAGGCAAGGGTGTGTTTGTCTCTGGCCTCTAGCTGACTGCGAGGACAAAAGGAGACCAAAAGGATTGCAGAGGTGATGTTGAGGGAGCTATAGGGGCAGAGTTATCTTGAAGATAACTGCCCAGGCTAATGCTCCGTGTGTCTTTGTTGTTACACGTGGTGTAGTCAGATCACTGCCTGACACCGTCCATGTGCAAATCAACATCTTCTTGGTTGTCCAGACCACTCCAGTCACCTCGTCCCTGAGGTCCCGTGTCAGTGCACACACCCACAGGACTGTCCCAGTGCTCAGCCTCCACTTGGACTTCCCAGGAGGAGAGGAAACTTGAGCTTTTGACCTCTGAGCTGGAATTTTTTGATGGTCGGAAGTTGTTGGGTGGTTTGAGTAGGCTTTAATTTTTTCATTTCCATCCTTAAGTGGCATATTGGTGAAAGCTCCACTACTGGTTATCTGTCTCTGTCAGCAGAAGTTGAGATCTTCCCTTTGTTGGGATTCAAACTGGCTCCTCTGCTTTGGAAGAGGGAATCTCTGCTGTGTATAAACTGTGTTCACCACGAATACACGCAGCCTGTATAAGTCCTGCAGCAACAGTGTGGGGAGGGGAAAAAGAACAAGTCCTTCCAATACCATCTGGGTTTTTACTTGGAGACCTTGAGTCAGGCTCACATCTTGAGCTCTGCTTTCCCATCGTGTCCAATACATGTCACGCTAGAGGAGTAAGTACTTCTGAAAAACCTTTAATCCTCTGCCTCCCGTTGCCTTTTCCAACGGATGCTTCTCCTGGGAATGCTCCGTGTGCAGATATGCCATAGCTGACAACGCCTACCGGGTGATGTGCAGCGAGTACAACAACCACTTCATCCTCATCTCGGGGGAGAGCGGAGCTGGGAAGACAGAAGCATCCAAGAAGATCTTGCAGTATTACGCGGTAACCTGTCCGACCACAGAGCAGCTGCAGATCGTCCGCGATCGACTGCTACTTTCCAATCCTGTTCTCGAGGTAAAAAAACTAAAGGGACAAAATGCAGAAGAGTTGGTGTCGATGGTTTTGCTCCACAAGACTCTGATGTGAGTCTGCACACCCCCACCCAGCTACAGCCTCCTCATTCATGTGATTTTGCAACTGTATAAGTAACATAAATCTGTAACATACACTCAGGCTCTTGACAGCGCACCCTCCGAAAGAATGCTTGGGATCTAATATCACTTGATGTTTAGAAATGTAGACCTGGGGTTTGAAGTGGAGGATAGCAGAAACCTGGGAGTGTGAGGGAACTGTACAGCGTACGAAGTTCCTTGTGGCTTCAGTTGGATATCAGGAAGCGCTTCCTGACAGAGAGGGTGATCAGCCATTGGAATGGCCTGCCCAGGGAGGTGGTGGAGTCACCGTCCCCAGATGTGTCTGAAGAAAGGCTGGAGGTGGCACTGAGTGCCATGGGTCTGGCTGATGTGGTGGTGTTGGATCATAGGCTGGACTTGATGATCTCAGAGGTCTTTTCCAGCCTCAGTAATTCTGTTATTTAGTTACAGGTCCCACAAGAAAGGGTGATAATTTGTCCAGCTGAATTCCACATTAAAGCCAGGGAAATAAATTAGTTTGCATTTCTCTAATCTCACTAAATTCAAATAGTAGGACTTGGCTGATGCAGCAAATCTTTAACGGGAACTTTGTCCTGTTGTGGTTGTCAGGTTCTTAATAAGTGACTTCATTTATCTGTTTATCCCCAGGCTTTTGGAAACGCGAAAACTCTGCGTAATGACAACTCGAGTAGATTTGGGAAATACATGGATATCCAATTTGATTTTAAGGTGAGAACAAACTTAATGGAGCGCTGTTAAAACAAGCTGTATCAGTGGACCCCTTGGACACTTCCCAGGCAGCACAGGATTTATTAGAACTTACACTGCAGATTTCTGCCCCTGTTTTCACAGGCGTTGCATTTTGTGAGTGAAGTGAGGAGTTATACATCCTGAAAGCTTCCTATGCTGCTGGCACTGTTGCCAGCGCTCGGTAGGAAGCTAATAAAGATTATTGTAAAAGCACAAGTTACTCTAGAGACAGAGCAAACTCTTTAGATACAGCTTGTGCTGTTGTTGGATGTTATCTCTTAAACACAAGATGGCAGGTAAGTAACAGCAGAAAGTAACGCTCCTCGGCGTGGAGGAACAGCCTGCACAGTGGTGTTATTCCTGTCTGCTGGTGTTGATCTGACTGCTTTGTTCTGCCAGGGAGCTCCGGTGGGAGGGCACATCCTCAGCTACCTCATTGAGAAATCCCGAGTTGTCCATCAAAACCACGGGGAAAGGAATTTCCATATTTTCTACCAGTTATTAGAGGGTGGAGACAAGGATCTTCTCTGCTGGCTCGGGCTGGAGCGCAACCCCCAGAAGTACGCGTATCTGATCCAGGTCAGTGACGGCTCGTCCCCCTCTCTGTACCTTACCCTCTCAAACTGCAGGGGTTGCAAATGCAGCTTTCCTCACGTCCCGAGCGCGCTGCTGAGCTGCGGAGAGAACCCTCTGTGAGTCGCGGCACAGCCAGACTCGAAGGCAGGCTGGCTGTGAACATCTGCCCCGAGGCTGTTGGACACCTTTACCCTGGGTGCTTTGGTAGCAGGAACTGTTCCAGCTGTGATGGCCTAAGGATGCAGGTGATGAGTGGCTTAGAAGGGGTCACATCTCTTATTGGATCAGCTGATAGAGCTGTGGGAGCAAAAATGGGCTCTTGGGCGACACGAGCCATTGACAGCAGGGCCATCAAGAGTTTAAAACACGTCCCTTTCACCAGGTCCCATATGAATTGTGTGTTTCCCCCTGCTCTGTGGGGGGGGGGGTGGCTCTCTGCTGCCACCCAAGCTGCTGCTGTGACAATGTACACGCTTGTCAGCAAAGGTCACCAAAGCATTTGATGACCCTGGCCCCTCTGGTGTGGTCA
This sequence comes from Actenoides hombroni, assembly GCA_024336885.1. NCBI lineage: Eukaryota > Metazoa > Chordata > Aves > Coraciiformes > Alcedinidae > Actenoides > Actenoides hombroni. Next base: position 4,830,108 of record WUAM01000133.1, read on the forward strand.
AGACTCTTTGTGATTTATTGAGAAGAGTGGTCTGAGCTCCTAAACAGCAGTGTAGTGTCTGTCTGCAAGTTACACTTTGTATACAGGCATCTCTTCTAATGCACCCTTGTCACCATCAGGCAGAAAACTGAGTTTCTTGGTATTTATTAAAAGACTACTTATGCAGAAGGCTTTATTACTGTAAAAACAGTAGATGGCTGTAAGCTCAAGCTCTTCACAGGGCTTAGCCTTTTTATAGTCATCACTGTCCAAGCTCAATGCTTGAAGTTATCCGAAGCTTTAAATATAAACTGAAATACCTGATTGAATGAGCCACTTTGAGGATTAGGAGTGAAGTTAACTTGCTAGCTAATTGCAGACCGTATCTATACGGGCTGAGGAGACTGGAAACGGAATCAGTACGCCCAGGAGTGTGCTGTGTTTGCTGCTGATAATGAAATGGCTTTGCCAATTAATTGTACTAATTCATCTTTCTTTTACTGTATAGGGTCGATGTGCCAAAGTGTTTTCTATTAACGACAAGAATGACTGGAAAATAGTCCGCAAAGCTTTTTCCATCATTGACTTCACCGAGAAGGACGTGGAGGTACGTACCCGTGTCAGCTGGGACTGGGCCTGCCAGAGGGGGCTTGAGGGAACACAGCAGCACACTCCTTTCTTAAAAGTGATGGAAACAGCCTGGCTTGGGAGAGGTGCTAAGGATGGAACAGGGCATCGTTCTGCAGGGATTGAGGGAGCGGGTGGGTGACGAGCGCTGTCCCCTGGTGCAGCGTGATGGCAACTGGTGGTGGCATCTCTCTGAAGCAGGTTGGCCGACTCGCCTCATTCAGCCTTCCCAATCTTCGGTTTATGGGCATCCTTAGGAAAGATTAGGAACATCCTGCTGTGGCAGCCTGTTTGCTAATGGTATATCTCTTGTTACTAGCACCTCTTTGGAATCGTTGCTAGTGTGCTGCACCTCGGGAACATTCAGTTTGAAGAAGACAGCAATGGCCACGCCATCATTCGCGATGGCACGCAGATCAAGTGGATTTCAAAGGTCAGGATTACAAGTGCTATGACTGGGAATGGGCTGATGGGTTACTCCCTGTTGATCACACAGTACTGCTTATTTAAACAGTCTCCTGCTGGCCGTGTTCTGAGTGCGTGTGTTGCTTTTTCTGCAGCTCCTGGGTGTGCACTTGTCCATTCTGCAGGAAGCTCTCACTCATCGGAAGATTGAAGCCAGATCTGAAGAGGTACCAACTAGTCCTATGTAACCCCAGGCAGCTGGGAGCCACCCTAGTTAGGGGTGGTGGCAGATGAGGAGCTCTGTTCTTTGCAGAGTTAGAGTAAAAGCAGATTGCTCCATCTCTCTCTACTCCTCCATATCACCTTCCTCTTCTAGCCTGAGATGTTAAACTAAACCATATTCCCAGTGTTGAAGTTTTACTGCTGAACAAGGTAGTAACTGGTTGAGAAGCTAGGAACAGGGATATGCAGGCAGCCCTGTGTTTGAGCCAAACAATTTCCTTTTGCTCACTCTCTGGAGTGCTTCTTGGGAAACTGGGCTGTATAAACAGAGAAAAGCACTGGTAAAAACTCTTCTTTGAGCTTTTTGTCTCAAGCTTAATAAAAAGAAAAGGAAATTGGTATACTTCTCCCCATTTCTGTAAATTGGTACTCTCCAAAACATCCTATCACAGCCGTGCTGACCTGTGTCCCTGCAGCAGGTTGAGGTGACACCGATGGTAAATGAAGCTGTGGGCAGCTGCAGTTCTCATCGGCTGAGCCCTGTGCTTTGGTAGCCAACAACCCGGCTGGTTCTCCATGCCACAAGTGTGAACTGGCTTTGCAGAAGTTTACTCTGATCATCTGTGGTGTTATACATCCTGGCATATCTTTATCTTTAGGTCCTAAGCCCATTGAACGTGGATCTGGCATTCTGTGCTCGGGATGCAGTAGCCAAGGCGATTTACGGACGAACTTTCACTTGGCTGGTCAACAAAATTAATGGCTCTCTAGCCAATAAGGTTGGTTTCTTGCCTGGTGTCTTAGAGCTTTCCTAACACACTGAGCAGAGTTTGCAGGGAAGAAGCATCAGCTGAAGCAGCAATTACAGAGCAGTGGTGTCTCTTTAACAGGATTCAACTAGAAAAACAGTTATCGGCCTGCTGGATATCTATGGTTTTGAAGTGCTGGACACCAACAGGTAACAGCAATTCCTGAGGCATGGGGTAGTCTGTCCTCATGCTGGTGGGGACATGTGCTGAAGTCCTGCATGGCTTCTTGAGCATACCCTTATCCCAGCAAGGCAACAGTCTGCAAAATCTGAGTGCACTGGCTTAGCTGAACCCTGGTGAAAGCTTTAGCTTGGATTGCTTGTCTGAATTTGAGCTGTTGATGTGGGAGGAAGGTATGGGTTTGATCTCTATAGAAGTGGATTGTTTGGCTTGAAAGCTGTAGGTAGTGGTGGGAAAAGTAAAACTGTCCATGAAATAAATAAAAACTAATGCTCATTTAACCACTCTGAAGCTTTGAGCAGTTCTGCATTAATTACTGCAATGAGAAGCTCCAGCAGCTGTTGATTGAGATGACCTTGAAAGCAGAGCAGGAGGAATATGAACTGGAAGGAATAGAGGTAACTAATTTTCCTCTGCCCTTTTCTCTTTGAACTGCCATTACACTGAATGCTTTTGATCATCAGCGAAGATGTTCAGGCATCCTGCTGCTTGTTTTAGTTCGTGGTGTTCATGTGGGAAGTATACAGAGATCTTCCTCTAAAACTTTTCTTCCTTTTTTTCCTACTCTTTTTCCCAGTGGGAACCAATTCCGTATTTTAACAACAAGATCATCTGTGACCTGGTTGAGCAGAAGCACAAAGGAATAATCTCCATTCTGGTAAGAACACAGTTTGTGCTTAAATGCCTGTCTAGGCCATACTCTAATGGTTCATAATTATATTATTTTTTCCTCTTAATTATGTGTTTGGTCTGCACTATTCAGAATGAAAAGAAATAAACCTTGTAAACAAAGACCCAGGAGATGAAGGTAGAGGATCTGCCTGCTAGAGAGCTGTGGGTTTAAAGGAAGTATGCTGCTCCCACAGCAGCATTGATGCTCGAGAAGCCAGACCTAGGCCATGCTGTCCACTTGTTGCCTGCAGACACTGAGGCATAGAAGGAAGGTACCTGCAGCAGCCTGCAGTCAGCAGCAGGGATGGGACCCAGACTTCTCCTGAGTAGCAGTCAGGAGACTGCAGAACACCAGGAGTGCTTCTCCATAGCCACCTGAAGCCAGACATCCAGGCTCTTGTAAAGACAAAAGAGGACAACTCATCCCATCTGTCTGCTTACGTGACTTGCTGGCCTTGATGTCTGATGCTTTGGAAGGTCTCAGCTAGGAGAGGAATCTGACAGCTGCCTGCCTCCTCCTGAGCTGCAGGGCCTCCTCTTGTTTCCCTGCCCTTTGGTTCTTACAGCTCCTAAAGCACTGATCAGAAGATCCTCTTTGTGCCTTCATAGGGATGGCAAGAAAAATGGGAGGGAGGTCCTTCTGGGTTTAGGTGTCTAATGATGTCATCTCTCTCACTGTTTTTAAATGAGGTACAAATGATAAAGGATGAGTCAGGGCCTTGCCAAATTTTGGAGAAAGCTGAATTTGACTTGATTTATCTTGACAGATCTACTGAAAACAGATAAACAGAGCTCTAAATTTGACGAGGAAATTGCTTCTATAAAATAGAGCCCATCTCAAATTGTAACCAAGCTCTGATTTTGCCTAGAAAAACGTTATAGTGAATGTTAGTGAGGAGGGAGGGGTCTGTTGAGAGCAGCATTTCATCTGGTGCCTGCTGTTCCAGGATGAAGAATGCTTACGACCTGGGGAAGCAACTGATTTGAGCTTCTTGGAAAAGCTGGAAGAGAAAGTAGGAGATCATGCCCACTTTGTGACGTATGCATTTACTCCTTGTACCCTATCACAAAGGAAACTCCCCCCTCCCCCTCTCTCATCCATGACAGAGTAGGAAGCGAACAATTTGTGCTTCATACCAAAGAAAACCAAGTGGCCCATCCTTCTGTCTGACACTGAGATGTGCTACACTGGTGGAGCATGGCCTGGGGTACTGGGAGGTGGTGGTGGGGATTCCTGTCTCTTCACTAGTGTGATGCTGATCTTTTGAGCCTGGTTTCATTCCAGGCTGAAATTAGGGACTGATCCTGTAAAGGTTAGATGGCTTTGGCCCATGAAGGTTAGGTGGCTTTGGCCATCAGTTGCTTTGTCCCTCACTGACTCCAGGGAAAGCTGCAGGGAGTGTGGAGAGGAGGCTGATGCCCCAGGCTGCGAGGGGTACAGAAACACTGTCCAAGAGTCCACTGGGGCGTGTGAGAGAGCTTGGGTAGGAGGAGGGAAGCAAGCTGCTCCTGCTCGCATCTCCCAGCCGAGTGGTGTCTCGGTTGATGCTCAATTTGCAGTGCTCTGGGGTTGGCTTGTGGTGGCAGATGAACACGCTGGCACTGGGCTGTGCTGGCAGCTCCCAGCAGAAGCCTGCTGAAGGGCTTTGACAAGTCATCAATTCGGAGTCGCGCTGCCGAGCTGTCACCGTTTCTACAGCTCTGAAGTTCATCACAGCCAAGTGGAAAATTTGTAGCCAACTTCCTTGTCACCACAATGTGCCTTAATACTGTTCTGCCTGATTAAAAGCTTTAAATAGACGTGCTAGAGCTACTTAAATGGGATCTGTACTTGGCGATGCTCTTGGAAGGAAATTTTGATGTACTAATGTGCTGTTGTGACACACGACTCTGCTGTTAGTGACTGCTTACAAAGCTGAAACTGAAACTGTTAAGTTGCTCTTTTATTTTTTTCCTTTTATTATTTTTTTTTTCCCCAAGAGCCCTTGCTTTCTACAGTTTTCCTGCTATTCTTGAAAATTTTGATTCCTCCTTTGTATTTGGGTTTCTATCTGAGCTATTTTGCCCTAGAACAATCCTTTCCTCCCCCCATTTTCACTTGGAATCGAGAAAGCTGGTGATCTTTTTCCCATTCAGGTAATGACAGTGTATTTAAATGAGTGTTCCAGGAAGAATTCTTAATACTTCTGGGAAGGGTGATCCTTGACAAATGGCAGTGTGCACTCGGATTTTTTATGGCTTTATGGTAGCTGACTCCCATTCTCCAGCACTGAATGTAGCTGCTCAGGATGGACAGATAGATGATGATGTGACTGTGGGCCATAACTGCATAGTCAGGGCCACGTTGATAGAACAGATGTTAGACCCCCAGCCCTCCTACAGCTGCTTTTTGTGCAGGTGACTTTCTGCAAGCTAAGGAAGCCTGTTTGCTGGTTTGTTGTTTTTTTTCTCTTGGTGTTTGGTTGGGTTTTTTCCCCTGCAGTCGCAAGCTTGCAGACCAGAGGACACGGAAATCGATTGACTGGGTGGATTTCCGCCTCCTTCACTATGCAGGAGAAGTCACTTACTGTGCTGTTGGTGAGTGAACAAAGTGCCAGCCTGCGAGTTACCTGAGCTCTTATGCCAATGCAGTGGATAATAACTTGACCTGAAGATGAATTGCAAAATATCTGCCCTCTGAAGGTGCTGTTACTTGAAAGTCTGAAACATGAATGTGGTGTGAATTTCCAGGATATAAATCTCCAGGTTTTGTAGCTTCTGAAAAGAATGAAGCCCTTTTTTTTTATTTTTTATTTTATTTCAGGATTTCTGGAGAAGAATAATGATCTCCTGTACAGAAACCTGAAAGAGGTAAGAACAAAAAAGGCCCTTAAATTACCTTGCTTGATGCAGAGATGTCTTGCAGAAGATTTATTTAATCTCTGTAGCAAAACAAGAGCGCACATTTCTCCTTAGCAATGTTCTTCAGGCACCTGCATGCATGTCCTTAGAGCTGTGCTGCCTGAGATTGGAAGCATCACAGTGGGAGCAGCAGCCCTCTACCTAAGGCAGCATTTCACTTGTCCTGTTTCAGGTGCTGTGCAACTCTAAAAATGGCATCATGAGAGACTGCTTTTTACTGTCGGAGCTTGACAACAGGAGGAGACCAGAGACTGTGAGTTTCATCTCTAGTCTTCAACTATAAACTCAACTTCCCAAGTCTTGATTTAGCCACTGATCCCATCCTTAGCTCTGAATTCAGTGGGGCTGTTTGTGCTTTTGCTGGTGTTAACGCCTCTGATGGCTTCCTGGTAGTTGAACAGGGATGTTGCTGAGACGGCAGCTACCAACGTGACACATCTTAATGTTGTTAATGCATCCTTTTAAAGTGAGCCCTCTGCCCAGCATCCAGTAGGGAGTTTCTGAAGGGCTGCCTTGTGTGTCCAGCTGTGTGGCAGGGGTTCAAATATTCCTGCTAAGCACTCTGTCCAGTAACTTAGGATTTACCAATGCTCCAGCAGCTTTGGGGTACTATGCATATGTCAGCCTTTTACTTACTAAGATGGGTGCAGGGAATGAGTTGATTTCAATTCCTGCAGCGCTGGAGTTCCCCAGCCAAGAAACTGCTTTCAATGTCTCTTAGGTTGCGACTCAGTTCAAAAACAGCCTGACGAGCCTCATTGAAATCCTGATGTCCAAGGAGCCTTCCTATATCCGGTGTATGAAACCGAACGAGAATAAGGAGCCTGGTAAGGGAGTGGGCTGAGGGCCTGAGATAGAAGAATGAAGTGAGGGAGGATGTAGCTTGTAGCTAGGCACAGTGCATGAAGTAAGAAATATATATGTATTTCTATATAAGTGAAGCTAGCAGCAAAGCCTTCACCTTGGGTAAATGCAGGTTTGATTCCTTCCTTATCTGTCCCAATCTGTGGACGAGGGGGTGAGCTTTAACAGACAGTATTTACCAGTGGGTCTGTCTGTCCTTCCTGCAGGGAAGTTTGATGACTATCTGATCCGACATCAGGTGAAATACCTGGGCCTGATGGAGCACCTGCGGGTGCGACGAGCCGGCTTCGCCTATCGCCGCAAGTACGAGCTCTTCTTGCAAAGGTGAGTGGAGCTGCTCTGCCCCCCAGCCAGCTACCCCTGCCCTCCCACGAGGGCTTCGCAGCACGGTGTGTTTAAATGCCACCTCCTGGCGATGGGGGATGTGGAGGTGTCAGCAGACACTCCTCTCTGTCAAAAATAACCTTTGCACGTGTCTTGTCTGTATCCATCTTGATTTGCTTTGGCATCTTCTGCCTTGAAGAGAGTGGTGGGAATTTGAGCGGGAGAGTTTCAGGAAATATGTTTTCCTCAAACATAGTTATCTGTGTTGATATCTTCCTGATCTTTCAGATATAAATCCCTCTGTCCAGCTACCTGGCCACACTGGCATGGGCCAGCAGCTGAGGGTGTGGAGAAGCTCATCAAGCATCTTGGCTACAAACCTGAGGAATACAAATTAGGAAGGTAAATCTCCTTTCTGTGGCTGTGCTATCTGCTGCTCAGCTGGTCATATCTGATCCTCTGTCCTGCCTGTCACTGCAAGCCACCAAGTGGCCTTTCCCAGAGAGCTGCAAGACGTAGTGGTGTGAACACCTCCCTTTAGCCTGGCTCTCGCTTGACCGTGCGACGTGAGTGGACCTGCTTGGGCCTGCCAACCTGGCAGCTGCTGATTGGTGACTTCATTAAGCAGCCCAAAGTAACCTCACCCCGAGAGCATACAGCACACAAGGGTGAGGAGACAGAAAAATCCCAGCTGCATAAATTTCCTCTATTTTTACCTTACTGGTTCCACGGAAGCTTGAATGCAGCTGAATTTCTTCCATCTCTGGGCTAGGGGAGATGGGCTGCCTTGCTTCAGCTCCGGGTCTCCCTGCTTGCTTGGGCAGCCAGAGGCAATTGGTCTGTCTTAGGCTTGGGTTCTTTTCTTAACTGCCTTCTGCAGCCACTCCTGAACCACAACCTTATCCTTCCTGCTACAGTGTGGGGCAAGTCAGGGCTCTCTAATGCCACCTTCAACCAGTGGCTCTCAGAATCCATGAATTCCTGCCCAGATAGTAGCTAAGACAAGGAAATCTGTTTTCACTGGATTTCATCTGCTTACCCGAAGCTCTACAGCTCTTGGGGAAACTTGCAGGCATCCCAGCATTGAGAAGTACAAGTCATGTAAAGGCAGAGGTCTCCACACTGCACCTTCCAGGGCACTGGGGACTCTGTGCCATAGCTGGTGCTTTGCTTTGTTTCCTCTGCCTTTTGCCAAGCCCTCTGCACCCTGTAGGGGTGTGCTGGGTAGACAGTGAAGAGGGGTTGTGGGAGGAGATGTAATTTTGTCAGCATTACAGCTAGCTGGACGACTCTCAACCTCGTTAGGGCAGCTGAAATGATGTGAATAAGTTGTTTATGGTCTCTCTTTCAGAACCAAGATATTCATTCGGTTCCCAAAGACTCTGTTTGCTACTGAAGATGCATTTGAGTTCCGAAAGCACCTGTTGGGTATGGTTCCAGTTCCCTTCATCTATACAGACACTAAGCAGCAGAGCCTGAGTGAACCGGGCCTCTGGAATTGTGGTTCAAGCAACAGACACACTGTGGTGAAAGCTGAGCTCCCTGGTCTGCCCAGCTCTGGAGCCCAAGGAAAACTTAGTAGTCTGTGGGGAGAAATCACCAGCTCTGTTGCCCGAGTTCTGGTTGCATGTCTCCTGTAGAGCTCCTTGAGCCAGCTAGTGACTGTTGGTCCAGGTCTAGGTGTGCTGAACACCTTTCCCCTGGGGTTGGGATACCCTGGTCTTATCCTAGCATTGCCTGCTGGTACCTGCTTGAAATGCATAAATGCTGCACGTTTCCCTACACGGGCTGCTTCTGGTCCTGTCTCAGTGACTGTGCAGACCCTCCTGTGCCTGATGGCTGGGAGCACAGCCCCTGAATGCTGTCATCCTGTAGACAGAAGCAGTGTTTCTCAATGGCTTGGTGGTTTGGTTGTTGGTTTTTTTTTTTCAGTTTCCAGACTACAGGCCAAATATAAAGCATGCCTTGGAAAAAGAGCGTACGAGAAGAAGCGACAAGCAGGTAGGGGCTCTGGAGCTGAGGGTTCTCTTCTCAAGGCTGTGCTTTGCAGCAGGAGTTGTAGCTTGGGGAGGTCACCAATCTGTGTTGCTGCAGATAGCACTCAGCTTCCCTGAAGTTGTTGAGGCTGGGGTGTGGGTGTTGGGGTCAGATGCAGGTGACAACTGCCTGAGGAGCATTCACATGGTTCTGTTGAGCTCCTCACACCGTGTGCTGCCCTTGGTGTCCCCCAGGCATCAGCTGTGGGAGCAGCCCTGTGCAGTGGCAGCACCCTCTGCTGTGCCTGTGGGGATGCTCTGGGATACTGAGGGAATTGCTCGTTAACTGCTGGGCAAACAAATCCCTCTTCTCAGAGCAGACAGGCTGGTCAGTAATGCTGCGGGCTCCCTGGGCAGCTTTCTGAGGTGAGCTGTGTGCTGGGTGCAGTACACTGCTGCCCTTGGGATGAGCTCTGCGGTGCAGGTAGTGCCAGATTAGTTGTTATGGGGAAGAAAAATGTTCTAAAGTTTTTCCTTTAAGGATCAGCTGATGGGAAGAGCTGCAAAAGAGCCAGTTATCACTTGTGCTGTGTGAGTCTACAGGACAGTATGGCCCAGGACCTTTGGTACTAATAGGAGAACTTGACTATTTCTTGCAGCTATCAAGCTGGAGGCTTGTTGGCGAGGAGTGCTGGCACGGAAGGAGGCCAAGAAGAGGATGTGGGCAGTTCAGATAATCAGGAAGTAACTATCACTGCATGGTGGTCGTGGGGAGGCTGTGGGTGGTGGGTCACAGCCTGGTGATGGCCCTGGGACAAGGAGTCCAGAGTAGTGGCAGTGCCAGGAGTCAAAACCATCTCCTTCACACATGTTTCTAAGCTGTTGTAGTTAGGAGGACAGTTGCCAGATGGGATTGATCAGAAACTCGTGTCACCACTTCAGGAATTCTCTGACTTGCACCAATTTCTGTTGCTCTGCTTGTTGACACGGGTACAAGGGGTCTCCACACCCATTCGTGGTGTGCCTGTCGGTTCTATTCACATAGGGTCCCCCACTGCCACTCCCTTAAACCCAGCTCCTGAAGGCTGCATCAGAAGTAGAGCCGTTCTTCCTTTTTAATTCCAAAGTGCTGCATTTTGGTGGCCAAAACGTGGGGGGAAGTTGATGACTGGAGTATTGTAAAGCTTAAGATGTCTATTGCTGTAAGACAGAGTGACAGTGTACCCGAGTGAACACCACTGACCCCTTGGCCTGTTGCGTGTCTGCTGGGGCCTGCCTTTTGCTTTCCAGTGAAGGAAAGGTGTAAGTTCTGGTTTGGTGTGTTCTGTAGGTTCATAAATGGCTTCATCAATCGGAAGAAACCCCTTTGCTCAGAGAACGTCGGATTCGTGCGGCTGGTGCAGTACAACTACTTGATGAAGCTCAGGGACCACATCCCAAAAAATGTCTTGGACAAGAGCTGGCTCCAGCCTCCTTCCATCCTGGAAGAGGTGAGGGTTGGGGAGCAGTGAAGGTGGCTTCTGTTCTGCGGTCACCTGCGTGCCACACTTGACGTGGGCAAAGGGCGGTCTCCTGCTGGCTTGTCCTCTCCTCAGGTGTGATGGCAGAGCCTCTGCAGGACCTGGAGAGCCTCTGTACTTGGAGGAGGATGGAGTGGGAGGAAGGGTGCTGCTTTTTGTTTCCAAGGGAAAGGAGGGAGCTTTGTGCTCTTGTTTTAAGCAATAGAAAGGAAGATGCCCTGACAGGAAAGTGAACCCCTGAGCCCTGTTAGAGACAAAATTAATCCCACAATGTTTTAAGCCTGCAGCACAGAGACCTGTAGCCTTTCATCTTGTCTGGGCTTTGGCAGGACAAGCAGCCTCAGTGCACGAATTGGACAAACTCCAGTTGCTTCCAGCAGAACTCTCATTTCGAAACAGCCGATGACACTTGTTATGGCCCCTTTGATCCTGCCCATAGCCTGGGACCAGAGCAGATCACTCACCCTGGCTGTGCCTGGGCATTAACTCTGCTCTGGTAGCAAAGCTCTTCAGCAGGTGGGGCTCTGGGCTGGGGGAGCTCAGATGAAGCTGTGACTAGATGGTAAAACCAGCTTGCACCAGGCAAGTATTTGTTGTGCTGCAACTCCTGCTGTGCCCTAACTTTACTGCCTTTTCTTTCTCTTAATGTAGACGTCTGAGATGCTGCAGAAAATCTGCCTTAGGAACCTAGTGAGGAAATACTGCCGAGGTGTTACTGCTGAGAGGAAAGTGCAGGTAACTAAGATGTGGAGTGCAAGTGTGAGTTAAGACACTGTGCCATGTGTGATACCTGCTCTCTGTGAACTGCCTGAAACACAGAGTGCACCTCCTGACACCACTGCTCCTCTGGCTGAGCAAATGTTCCTCAGCCTGGAGTCAGACATTTGTTTCAGCAGCCCTTGCAATGGACTGTGAAGTTCTCCTACAGACATTGCATTTAATCTTAGGGTGTTAAAACTGTGCTTCATAGAGTTAGAAAAGATCCATAAATAAGACCAATCCGTAGGGCTGTGTAGTCCCCACTGTTTCGACAAATAAAGGAGGAGGAGTAACCTAAAGATGTTGGAAGAGAAGCAGCATGAGTCGGGTGGATACTGCCTGAGTGGAAGGGTGGTGCTGGCTGGTAACTGCTGATGATACTGATGGAGAAACTCTGAAGAAGTTAAAGGTTGTTCCTTCTCCAAACAGTTACAGCAAAAAGCGGTAGCAAGTGCTGTTTTCAGAGGGAAGAAGGAGGGCTACCTGCAGAGCATAAACCAGCCGTTCGTGGACACGCGGCTGAGTGAGTACGCCCTGAACCCTGGCAGGCCTCGGCCGTGGGCTCCTGGCTCAGGAGAGTTCTGTTTGACAAAACAGCTTCTAAGAGAAGTTCCTGTCTGACAGAGGCAGCATCACCTGCTGCATTTGGGCCCCAGTGCTTGAATTCCCTTGCCCTGCCACGTCTAGTGGTGACCGGTCTGCCTGACGTTGCTCTCACACTGAGGGGGGGTACCTGGAATCCCTCTTGGGACATAATCCCAAGCAGAATCCCTGCTGGGCTGGGATGGATTTGGATGTGCCCTGCCCTTACTGGGTGGAGTGGGGAGGCTGAGTGGGGATGGTGCAGAGGAGCATCACCAGCTGAGGGGTTGCATTCGAAGGACTGGAGCTGCTGGGAAGGAGAGAGGTGAATCTTGGGAGCCTGTGCAGTTGGTGCCAAGCACCTAGAAGGCAGGAGAAGGAAGTGCCAGGTGAATTGGCAGGACAGGGGGTCTGGGAGGCTGGGTAGGGTGTGGTGGCAGTGGTGTGTGGGTAGAGTGCTGAGGACAAGCACTAGTGGGGTGAAGACAATGAATGCAGCTCTCTGGTGTTTTGCTCGTGGGGGTGGTGGCTGCCTGTCACCTATGCTCAGGTTATCTCTCTGGTTTGCTTCTCAGAAGAGAATGATATAAACCCCAAAGTACTGCAGCTCCTCCACGGTGAGAAGATCAAGGTAAGGGAAGGGCAGCTGGGGCTCAGCAGTGAAGCTGGTTTGAGGGCTGCAGTCCTGGAGTTGGTTGGTCACAGACTGGGTGGCTTGTGATGCCCGAGGCTGTCTTGCAGCCATGCCTGTGTGGCAGGGTAGCTTTTAAATTGGAGACAGGTCTCAAAATCATAGAACTGTAGACTAATTTGGGTGGGAAGGAACCTCTCAAGGTCATCTCATCCACCCCCCCTGCAGGGAGCAGGGCCATCTGCAACTAGAGCAGGGTGCTCCGAGCCCTGGCCAACCTCCCCTGCAATGGTGCCAGGGATGGGGCAGCCACCACCTCTCTGGGCAGCCTGGGACAGCCTCTCACCACCCTCAGCAGCAAAGATTTTTCCCCTCTCTCCAGTCTGAATCTCCCTCTTTTAGTTTAAACCATCACCCCTTGTCCTGTCCCAACAGCCCCTGCTCAAAAGTCTGTCCCCATCTTTCTGACAGGCCCCTTGAAGTCCAAAAAGGCCTCATCTGTACAAAAATCCTAATTTCAGATCCCTTTGGGTTAAGCTGTCAGAGCATCCCTCACCCATGGGGACTGGAAGGGGCAGAAGTGTGGGGTGCACACCCTGCCCTTCCACGGACCCCCACATAGAGGGTCCTGGGGAGCCGCTGTCTGCACTTCCAACCCCAGAGCAGCCGGATGGCTCGGCAGAGGTGGGAGCAGCCCTGCTGAGCTGCCACCCACGGCCAGCTGGGCACCCTGCAGGAGCCAGGAAGGCTGATGCCCGCTCATCGTTTTCAGTACGTGACCCCCGTGATAAAATACGACAGGAACGGGTTCAAAGCGCGCGACCGACTGCTTGTGCTGACCCAGTCCGCGGCGTACGTGGTGGAGATGGCCAAGATCAAGCAGAAAATAGACTATGCCACTCTGAAAGGTAACGGTGCACATCACTGCGGGGCTTCCCGTGCTGCCAGAGACCCTGGGAGTGGAAAGGTGAACTTGTGAGTCTTGGTCTCCCAAAGACAATTGGAACAGTGATCTACCCGAGAACGCTTCTTGCTGGGGGATAGACAAAGGGTCCGTGTGTCACTGTGCACTTCCCTGAAGTAGAAGTTAGGAGGGAGAGGACACAGCTCTTGGAAATACTTAAATGCAGGAGGACATCACTTTCTGCTGGAACAGAGGGGAGAAAAACAAACCAAAAAACCCCCAACCAACACAACAAAACTTTTCCTACCCTGTCTTGTAGGTGTTTTTTACTCCTGCCACTGTCAGTACCCTGTCCCTGGACTGTGGTTCAATCTCTCTCCTCCCTTCCCAAAAGAAAGGGAGAGTGGAAGGGTCTGGAGCAAACAACTAATGTGCTGTGTCTAAATAACCCCTGTTGGGAACGTGGTACGGCCACGGGGATGATGGATAAAGTGGTTCTCAGGAGGTATCTGGGAAATGGGGCAGGCGATGGTGGTGCTGTGGAACTGCCTTTGGATTTCCCTCTAATTCCTGCATTTCTTTTGAAGGCATTTCCACCAGTAACCTGAGCGATGGGATCGTGGTCATTCATGTTCCTGAGGACAACAAGCAGAAGGTAGAAAACTGTAACATAGCCACTGTGAGCTGCGGTGAGATGTGAGGCCTTGTAGCTGATGCTTCTACTATCTGCCTGTGAAATGCTGGGATTACCCCATTACTGAGTGGTTACTAATCATCCCAGCTCCTGATGTCAGCTACTGCTGTAACTGGACCTTCACACTCTTGCTGTCTCACCATGAAAGCTTCCAGTTCCCTTTTTTTTTTTTAAGAGTCAAATCCTTAACAGTCCCTGGAAAGATGGTTAACAAACTAAACTGGGCCGTGACTGGTGTAACCCCTGTGTAGTTACCGGTCACCACCGCTCTGGTGCTGGGAAGGAGTTTCTCTGAAGGCACAGCTGCTGCGCGGGGCGATGCCAAGATGACTTCGTGGCTCTTTGTTGTTTCCAGGGAGACGTGATACTGCAGTGTGAGCACATCTTTGAGATGGTCACCAAACTCTGCATGCTGGCCAACAAGCAGAACCTCGTCAAAGTCGTGCGGGGCAGGTGAGGAAGGAGGCTGGACAGGGGTCATACTGTGCAGGCTGTATTTTA
>WUAM01000133.1:4850897-4870000 GCA_024336885.1 Actenoides hombroni
CGAGGGGCTGGGGGGCTCTGGGGGCCGGCGCTCCGGGCGCGGGGGGCTGGGGAGGTCTCTGGTGGTTGTTTCGCTGCTGGCTTGGGCAGTCCCTGGGTGTTGGGGGCTGGTTCGCCAGCCGGCTGGGGGGCTGGGCGGGGTGTGTGGCTCGGGGGTCCCGTCCCCACGCTGGTGAAGTGAGAACCAGTCGCTGTTGAGGTGGCTGCTGCTCGGGTGTCACCGGTCCCCGAGGCCCTGGCGGGTCTGAAGGTGGCTTTGGCTTTTGTCACACGTGGAATTGTTTCTTCCCCCCTCTGAAGTGTGAGGAGGAGGTACCTGTGCCAGGGATCACAACTGAGCGCTGCTGCTGCTGCTCCTCCTCTCCAGGAGCTTTTCTGACTTCACATTTTCCTGCTGGTGTAGCAAGAGGTCAGTCTGGTCAAAAGGACTTAGAACTGCAAAGGTAAAGAGTAAATCCCTGAATCATCTGCAGGTAATGTGCTTATCTGTGCAGGAGCGACCTGAAGCCAGCGGGGCAGGATCATGTTTGTGTAGAAATGGTTATCGTACGCTGCTGCTGAAGAAGTGAACCCTCAGGTGAGTTCACTGCCAGGTATCTATAACGCTGCTGTTTCCTCTGTGTGTTTTGAGTGGCAATAAATTAGCCTCTCAGTGCCCCTTGTGCCCTTTCCCTCTTAACCTTGCTTATAGAATTGTTCTTGTATGTTGTCTGTAAATGAGAAAAGGAAACAACTAGGACTGGGTAGGGGAGCTGGAGCACAGGGGGAGGGACACAGTGACAAACACATTGAAAACGTCTCTGTTCTCAGTAGGGGGGTTGGAACTTGGTGATCTTTAAGGTCCCTTCCAACCCAAACCTTTCTATCATGATTATTTTTCTCCCCTGAAAGCCTGCTCGCCTGTGTTTGGCTGTGGGCTTTGCTGGGATGGTTCTGTGGTCAGCGTTTGCATGCTCACCATGCAGCCCCATCGACGGGCAGCTTTGCCTTCGCCGAGGCCGTGGTTTTCCCCTGCCTGCTTCTTTCTGCGGCCCCGGGGACGCCCCTTCCCCGCATCACATGCTGCCTGCAAGGGCCTCACTTCGGAACGAACACCGAGAGCTCCCCTCCCCTGTGCTTTGTGTCCGCCCTGGGCCTGGTTCTCCCGGCGTTCGTGGTCCCTCGTGTCCTGAAGCCGGGGTTTTTGGCAGGTGACGGAGATGTTCAGCGCGAGCCAGTCGTCCAAGGCGCAGTTCCTGGACAAAGCGCGGCAGGCCCGGGAGGAGCGGCGGGAGCTGAAGGAGCGGGAGCGCGCGGCGGTCCAGCTCCAGGCCCTGGTCAGGAGGTTCCTCTGTCGCTGCCGCCTGCAGAGAGAGCTAAGGTGAGGGGAGTTCTACCTTCCTGCTCTGCTCCTCTCCCCGCCGCTCTGCACCATAACCACCCGATGCTCATTCTGGGGTTTTTTTTCCCCCTCCCGCTTTGGTAGGCGAGAAGTGGAGGATTTCTTTGGGACAAATGAGTCTGGCTCAAGTAAAAGAAGTGCTCTTTCTGTCTTCAGGATTGCTCGGAAGCTGCTGTTTGTGTTTAATCATAAAGAGGACAAAGAGGTAAGGTTGCTACCCTGACGTGCTTTGCTTCTCTCGAGGGCGTGTTTTCGCACGTTCAACATGTTTCCGTAGTTCTCCAGTCATCACGTTGGCTCCTGAGATACATTTTGGCTTCTGAAACCTGATCTTTGTCACCTGGTCCTTGGGGAGAGCCACCTGTAGGGATGAAATAGAAGAACCCCTTGACTTTGGCAGTAGTGGTTCCGTATTCAGGGCAGAGCTTAACAACCGTGGTTCCCAGTGGCCACGCCAGCTCCCATAGGGCTGTGGTGCCGTCGGGGTTTGGTGGCTGCCTCAGCTACCCAGGCAGGTCCCTCCTGGCTGGTTCCCAGAGCACTGGCCTGGCACAGTGTGGGCTGTTTATATCACAGCGGCTGTTCTGACCGTGGCCCAGATTTGTGGGTTTGGGGGTGAAAGCCTTTGCTGCAGGCTCTGTGGGCTGGTGATATTTGCCCCGGGAAACAGCCAGGACTCTTTAGAAGGGAAACAATTGGGAAATGGAAGGCTGTGTTTAAACTGTGGCAGCAGGGGGTGGCCTGTTCTGTTAATCTCTGGTCCATCGAAGTTGTCTTCTGTTGAGGATGGTGTGGGTGCTGCAAATGCAGTTCTCTGGAGGTGCAGTGTTAAAAAAGAAATTATATGTACAAATTTAAGTGCCTGGCATCTGTTTGAAGCTCTGCATTGGGGCATTGCTGCAACGTGTCTGTTCTCCTTCCTCCCCTCCTTCCCCTTCAAGCAGCAGGTCAGTCCCAGGCTGGGCTGAGGACTGGTCTGGGCTCGCTCCTCCTTGATTTCAGTCTGAATCACCCCAGCAGCCAGCTCTGTAGCTCAGGGCAGCTTTATAACTCCCCTGTGGCCAATGCAACGGGGCTGAAATAATCAGGAAGGAGTCGTGGGCGTAGTCAGCGGGTTCTGCTGAGCGCTGCGGTGGCTGGGAGCGTGAGCGCCGCGCTCGTTAGCGTTAACCCCAGCTAGCTGAGGGAGCTCCTCTGCTGTAGCTTGGTGTGTAGATGGCCCTTGGGGAAGGAGCCACCGGCCCTGTCCGTGGGGAACGCTTGGAACATTTATCTTGCTCCCTCTGCTGAGCTCCTACTGGTGCTTTTCCAGAATAACCCTTACTGTAATTAGAGCTAATATCACCTTTTTCTTTTTTTTTCCTCTTTTACTTTCTCTCTTTTTTCCCCCAGAGGTTTGAAAAGCTGTGCCGGTGTATCCTCAATAGTATGGATGTTGAGAACGAGCCCAAGGTCAGGATGGTTTGGTTTGGTTTGGGAGGGTTGTTTGGTGTGTTTTAATTCTCTCTGGGGGAATCTAGGTTGGTGATATTCAAACTCTTGGCTTTCAAAAACCTCTGAACGCTGCTGAGGTTCCCCAGCAAAAGTTTGGTCAAGTTCTGTAGTATTCCTCAGATGTTTTCACTCTGTGCACAGCCATCGGTGTTAAAGGGCAGTCTGTTTCTGTGGGGGGTGGTACGCTTTGACCAGTGGGTTCTGGGGAGAGACCAGTGAATTCTGGTTCTGCTGCATTCAGCAGGGTTCTGAGGGGGTTGTTTTGTTACAAAGCGTCCCGATAACTGGTCACGATCCCCAGTACTGCCCCCTGCTCCCCTAGGTGTGGTACGTGTCCCTGGCGCTCTCCAAGGATCTTACCCTCCTGTGGATCAAACAGATCAAAGACATTTTGTGGTTTTGCTGCGAATTTCTCAAGCAGCTGAAGGTAAATATTTCCTGTGTGTTTTGTCTCCCTGCACGGTAACAGCTCTGTAGTTTAGCCCAGAGATAATTGGATTTATTAACGCCGGGCTCTGTTCCCACAGCCTGACATCTTGCAAGACTCCAGACTGGTCAATTTGCACCTCACGATGCTCGTCACCTTCACAGACACTTCTACTTGGAAAATCCTTCGGGGAAAAGGTTGGTGCATCCCATTCAATACTACAAGCTGGGTGTTCCTGCACCTTTTCTTCTCCTCGTGCTGACCACAGAGGTTGGTTACGTTTCTGTGCTGGCACAAAGGGTAGATTGGGCAGCCAGGGCTCCCTGGAGTTTAGATGGGCTGTTCCCCTTAGACCAGCAACAGTTGCAATGGTTTTATAGTGCTCCAAAATCCCCCACACCACAAGTGTTCAGAGGATAATGGAACGTGCTTTTAGCTCTGGGGTTTTGCAGGAAATACAGATAGAAAAAGTGCAAAGTATTGTGAGGAAATGTGACTTTTGTACCTTAAACAAGACTTGATGTGAAATGCTGCTGAAATGGTTTTGCACATGAGGGCGAGGGCCTTGTGTGGGAAAGGCTCATGAATGGACAAACTGGTTTGGAGTGTGTGAGGAAGTGAACAGTGGGGCTGTGATGCTGATTGAGTAATTTCAGCATTTTAACTTGTCAGGAGAAACCCTGAGGCCGGCCATGAACCACATCTGTGCAAACATCATGGGACATCTGAACCAGAAGGGCTTTTACTCAGTGCTGCAGGTCAGTCTTGGGCTGATACAGTTCATGTCCTACTCCAAATGAGCCCCAGTCCTGTGCTGTGGTCCTTGTTCAGAGGAAGCTCTTAGGATCTCTGTGGTGGTGTGTTGGGGGAAGCTGGTTCTGGAACGCTGGGAGTTTATGTGGCTATCTTGATCTTCAAAGCACCTGAGACCAAACACACCATCTGCTTTTGGTCACTACTGCTGAATCTAAATCCTCCTTCATCACCTTGTAATGAGATGGATGAGAAGGGGTCTTTAATATTTTTCCCAAACTTTGCTGCTGCCCTTTTGTATGGATTTGGTTTGTTTACTGTTCTGTGGGGGGAAGGAACCGATGTAACTTTTCTCAGTCTTTTAAATGAGAATGACATTACCAGGCAGGTTTGAGCCTTGCCTGTTCATTTTCAAAGGCCTGGGAACCCTGAGCAGAGGTCCTGTAGCGTGTCTTGTCTGGGTCACAGTGTCTCTTTGACACCGTTATTTTTACCTTGAAGCCTTTTCAGTTCTGCCAAACCACTTGTAGTGCCTCATTTTTAGGTTGCCTTGGTGGTGTTCTCTTTCTCAGCTCTGAAAATAAGCACAGTGCCTTTCAGGAACAGTTGCAATCTTTTCCTGAGTACTGCAGGGTGGTGGGTTTTTTTTGTTGTGTTTCTTTTCTATTCCAGATTTTGTTAACTAATGGCTTGGCAAGATCCAGACCTTCCTTGTCCAAAGGCTCTTTAACTGCCATCTTCTCCCTGGCATTGCGGTAAGACAGCTGGAGTTGCTTGGGATGATAGGCAGCCAAAGTTGTCTTTATTGTGGTTTTTTTGAAGACTTTTCCTTCTGCCAGGCTCTTTGTGCCACTGGGAGCATCGCCCTGATGCAGGAAGCTGCTTTTAGGCAAATAGCTCCCTTTCCTCCCGTCCTTTTTAGCTCAGAATGCTCCCAAGTCAGTAATTAGTGTCAGTGTGAGCCCAGACTGTGTCTGTTGAGCCATGGGAAAGGGTTCCAGTTCTCTAGGTGAGTGTGGTTGTGCCTCTTCCCAATGAACTGCTGACACAGGTTTACCTGTCCCTCAATTGGAGGGGCAAAGCTTGTCCCCGAGACAAGTTGGGTGTGGGTCTTTTAAATGGCTCAGTCAGTTCTCTGCAAAAATGAGTGTGGTGTTACCCCGACCTCACCTCGGCAGAGCCGATGCCTCTCCACTCTGGAAATCAGCTGCTCACGAGTGCTCTTGTAAGGCTCCAGTGGTTAATTGTGTGCCACTTCCCTTCTGGAGCTGGCACTGGGATGACGAGGTTGTGATGCTCAGAGTAGCAATGGGTGTTCTTTCATACATCACCCAACTTCTTCCTCGGGAGAATGGCTTGAATGACTGATTTTGTGGCAGTGGGGAGAAAGGGGACGTGGAGAGGAACTCGTAGTGCTGTGGGTGGTCTGGATGTGCCGTGTAAAAACACACGGTGCTGCCAACTGTTTGGCTTCTGTTCCTTCGAGTCCTGAGCAGTTTTGTGAACTTGCTGTGATAAGAGAAGTGTCAGTGGATGTTCTTTTTCCAGTGATGCTCGTTGGCCAGGGCGGGCTCAGCAGCCAGAGACCGCGTCTTGCTTTGCTGGGTCAGGTTTCTCACGCTGAAGTATTTTTCTCTCCGTAGCCCCGTGGTTGCTGCGCAGTTTTCAGACAATCTGTTGAGGTCGTTCCTGATCCATATCATGTCTGTGCCTGCTATAATGACTCATCTTGCTACTCTAACACCTGAGGTAAGTGGGTGATGTAATAGCCCCAGAAATCCGCTGAATATCACGTAAGGCCACTTGTTACTCAGTTCTAGCAGCTCTTGGAGCAGCGTGCTGGCACTTCTCTCTCTGCCAGTTTCAACTCTTGTGGAAGCACTTGATCCTTATGCCCTCCAGACACTCTGGGTTTCTGATACCACAGACGTTGTTAACACCGGTGGGCTGAGGGGCTGAGCTGTCCTAAGATAAAGAAATAAATAAAGTAATTTAATGTGGCTGCTCCTCTGCGTAGCTGGGTGCAGACAGGTGGGCTGCGTGGCCGTTCTGTGCTCTTGCAGAGGGATGGGTGCAAAGCTCTGTCTGCAACAAGGCCATGGCCTGCTCACCTGCAGGGTTTTTTATTTCCTAGACCAGCTTCACGTCAAACTCTTCAGTGTCTCAACTTCCTGCTTCATTTGGAAAGAAAATGGGAATGGCTGGTGGCAGGTGGGGTGTGGTTGTTGTGTGGCTCTTGGCAGCCTCCCTGGCAGTTCCGTTCTGTCTTTCAGCGCCTGGCAGTGATAGAATCTCACGATCTGCTCCGCAAGTTCATCCTATTTTTAAGCCGAGAAGCACAGTGCCGAGATGTCTGCATGTGCTTGGAAGGAAGTCACACCCTTTGTTTGTTAGGTGAGCACCTCTAATGCTCCTTTTTTCTTTTTTTTTTGGTTTTTTTTTTTTTACTGTGCTTGAAAGAGAGTCTTGAGTCAGATCTTCATTCTCCATGGGTCAGACCTGCCTCCAATTCATCTTTTGTTTGTTTTGGGTTTGGTTTTTTAATCCTTATTTAGATGGTTTCTAAACAGTAACTGAGATATCTTTTGGGATATTGCAAATATGGCTTAAGGCCCTTGAAAATGGAGGAGGGGTCAGATAAGGCTTCGCTAAACTGAAGTGTTACATCCACTAGCTTTTCAATTGGACCCTGGGGAAGTCTTGGAGCACAGCACCCTTGAATTGAACTCCCAAAAAAAGACATGCTACTGAAATATTTATCTTCACGTTTCTGTTAAAGTAACAAGAGGAACAATTGGCACTTGGGAATAACCATGGATTGCCTGTAGCTTATAGTACTTTGTAGGAGGTGTTGGTGGGATACAGGCGAGAAGGTGACCAAGGTGACATGTCACCTTGGTGGCTGATGTGTGCTGGAAATGGCTTGCTGCAGGGTAGCCTCCAATAGCCATTCTTCACAGAAATCCTCTCCTGGACTTGAAAATGGGTGTGAGGCTAAATGAGCTCTATGTGTTATGTCTGTAGCTGCTGTCCCACAGCATCTGTCTTAACTCTTGCTCTTTTTAAGTCTCACTGTGCTGGTCATTCCACCAGGTAATCTTGTGTTTCTGGGCTCCTTGAATGATAAAGTTCTGGAGGAGGAGACAGCTCATTTTGTGGGTGTGCTCATTCAGATGCTCTCCTACTGCCAGAAGTATGTCTCACAAAAGAAATCCAACCTCACCCACTGGCATCCTGTTCTGGGCTGGTTTTCACAGACTGTGGATTATGGGTAAGTGAGGAGGACCTTAGGGTGGGAGCTGATTGAGCCTCTCCTTTGATATGTTTAATTCTTTTATGCTGCAGTGTGGTTTAGGTTTTGAGATGAAGTGTGACCCTATTCAGAGTAACTTCTCAAGTATTTCAGGTTATACCTGCACGATATAAACTGCCACAGTCATACACAGACTACTACATGAGGAAATTAATTTAGTATAGTTAGACTGGTAAAGAGTGGCCATACTGGTACCCTGGGTGCAGGATCAGCTCTTCCTGTGAGGACCAGCTGTAGGGTGGGCACATGCTCCATGCGACTATGAAAGTATCAGTGCCTGGTGTTTTGTTCCAGCCTGCCTTCTCACATGTCTCTGCCTTGCTTTTCAGATTGAACGAGTCCATGCCTCTGCTGACAAAGCAACTGCAGCATCTCTGGGGAGTCCACATGATCCGCATCCTCTTCAGTGATGTGCTCAGCAAGAAATTGCTGGAGAACCAGGAAACGGCTCCGTTGCCGACACAACCGGTTTCCCCCCAGAACAGCCTTCCGATGAAGAGTCAGTCCTGGAGGGTGGCATTTCTGTGTGTCTGTGTGTGTGGGGACATGTGGTTTTCTCTCTTGGAGACTCTCAGAGCTTTGACTTTTCCACTTATGCTGAAAGCTTTGAGTAATTACTTGCAGCAGCTGCTGCTGCTGAGGTGGGAATGTGGTCTCTCTTACTTGTAATTCCTGCTCAGAATGACACCGTGACCTGGGGC
Organism: Actenoides hombroni; assembly: GCA_024336885.1. NCBI lineage: Eukaryota > Metazoa > Chordata > Aves > Coraciiformes > Alcedinidae > Actenoides > Actenoides hombroni. The sequence continues at coordinate 4,858,966 of WUAM01000133.1, forward strand.
AAGTCTTTTACTTTGGTGCTGTGAAAATAATTGCTTATTTTAGCAGATTATTTTTTTTTGTCGTTGTTTCTTAAGTAGCTGAAGTGCTTACTGCATAAATTAGTAATAATAAATTAGCTGGGAGGCCAGCTTCCCGGGTGAGAAGCAAGGTGAAACTCATGGACCTGTGATGTGTGGTCATTCTGCAGAAGAGCATTTGGAATAAAATGGATACAATCCAGCTATTTTCGAGCTGCTCCCCATGGCACGAGGTCCTGTGGTCACTAGTTACTGCAGTTCTGGCCAGGTTTTAAGCTCCAGACTAATGCCCCCACTGAAATACGTGTCTGCGTTGGCAGCAGCTGAACAGGGTCCTGCCAGAAAACCCACCAAACCCTCCTGTCTGCGGGGTGACCCAGTCTGCTACAGTCCTCTTTATCCCAGGGCTGCCGAGTGCCTGAGGATAAGGGACGGTTTGGGATGGCACTTCTCCTCTGCTTCTGTCACCAGATCTTTTCAAGAGAGCTTTCCAGAAGTCCGCGTCCGTGCGCAACATTCTGAAGCCGGTCGGAGGGAAGCGGGTGGACTCTGCAGAAGTGCAGAAGGTCTGCAGCATCTGTGTCCTCTACCAGACCACGCTCACGACGCTGACCCAGATCCGCCTGCAGATCCTCACAGGTCGGGGCACACCCCTGCTTTCTCAGATCACTTAAAAGGTGCAGGGGGGTGGGAAAAAAAAAAATAGATTTTTCTTATTAAATTCTGTTGACTTGTTGGTAGTTTTATTACTGACAACAGTTTATTGAGTGGCTGGATGGAAGGCTTGTTCCATCCTGAATCATACCTCTGATCAATAACATTCATCACTTCTTTATCAAGCATTAACTCTGCAGAATACAAATTGAAGCCAGTTTTCCTGTAATGAAACCTTGCTTACTCCCTATCAAACCCGAGACTGAGTCAGTGCTTTTGAGAAGCCCAGCAATATTAATCTTGGCGTGGTGGAAACACCGAATGCTTTCATACATCTTGAGAACAAATTACCTGTCTTAGGGATGGATGGATGGAGGAGGAGATAAGCACTGGTTTGGTCTAGTGGCTAAAGCAGAGGAATGAGTCCAGGTCCTTGGAGGCTCTGTGGCTATAGTGGTGACCACAGGTACAACCCTGTTCCTCTCTGAGATGGTTGTAGTGGTGAGTGGGTCACAGGAATTAATCCCCTTCTAAAGTTGAAAAATAACGAGCAGGAAAGGGCTTCAGATGTGCAAATCATTAACACCTCGTTAAAAGCTTCTTTCTCTGCTTTCCTACATCTCCTGTTAACACAGGCTGAGGAGCCAAATGTGTTGCTCGTGTTCCCTTCAAGGAAAGTGTTGCTTTCCGGAAAGATCTTTCAGCTCCGAGTCACGCTCGTCTCTTGGAGCCTGTGTGGGCAAAAAGGCTGGACAAGCTTTACTGAGTGTGCTTTGTGGCTTTTCCCTTGCTAGGCCTCACTTACCTAGATGATCTGTTGCCCAAATTATGGGCTTTCATCTGTGAGCTGGGACCACAGGGCGGCTTAAAACTCTTCTTGGAATGCTTGAATAACGACACGGAGGAATCCAAGAGGCTGCTGGCCATGTTGATGCTCTTCTGTGACTGCTCCCGCCACCTTATCACGTAGGTAGCAAGCGGAGGGTGCTCTCTAGACTTGGAACGTGGAGCTGGTGTGTTCCTGGAGTTTCAAGAGGAGTTGCTGTCTTCGTGTAAAGATAACTGGGCAGAGTACAACAGCGAGCATTTCAGGTGGAGTCCTGAGGAGCAAAGGACTTGAAAAGGATTTTCCCCCTCAGCCGTGTGCTGCTTGAGGGGAAAACATTTTAATACCGCTGCAAGAAAGCTCCTCAGCTTCTGTTTGCAGCTCCTTTGCTGTCTTGCTCATAGACTTAACACAAAGGATGGGAGAGGGGGTGGAAAATTGCCCTTGCTGGTCAGTAGAGATGGTTTCTAAGCTTGAATGATGGCAAAGTTTTCTTGGGGATGAGCACATAGTTCCTTTTACCTGTGAAATACTGGCTGTGCTCGTGTCCCAGGCCTCTCGCACTGCCTTCTGTGAGGAGCAGATAGCAATCAAGATTCATAAATTTTAGTTGCTTATGACTTTAGATCCTCACGTGTGTCAGTTGTCATAGAAATAAGAGCTGCTGCTAAAGGGTGATGGGCCTTCATGAAAGTTTCAAAAGGCATTGTATTTACACTCGTGCACGTGCCTTTGTTTGATAGGATCCTTGATGACATCGAAGTCTACGAGGAGCAGATTTCATTCAAACTGGAAGAGCTTGTTACCATCTCTTCTTTTCTGAATTCCTTTGTATTTAAGATGATCTGGGATGGAATCGTAGGTAAGTGCTTTTAGTAGCTTGAGCTGATGTTACTATCAGAACAACAAATAGCATGAAATTTGGAGCTTCTGCTAATTTTTACTTTGCACACACACACACACACAAAAAAAAAGGGTTCCGCATTGTGTGGCATGAGAATATGTCCCAGTCTTTCGGTGTCCAGCTGCCACTGTCATGCTTGGCACCAGACACAGAGCACTTTTCTATTCCCAACAAGAATTTCTGTAACAGACATGATGGGCGTGTGGGGTTTTGCCAACGTTTAGCAGGTCCGGGCCATGTATTGGACCAGAATGTAACATAGTGCTTTGAAACAGCAGAGCAGGCCTGCTGGGGTCTTGTAGGTATCTACTGTTGATCTGTGTGCTGTTATAATCTGGGTACAGCTCAGTTCTGGTAGTTAGATGAGATTGGTCCCTTTCTCTCAGCTGAAGCTGGCGGAGATGGCTTTGATGTGGCCAAGAGTCTTTCCTTTTGATCAAAGAGTTGTAGAATCGTTTTTGTTGGAAGAGACCTTCCAGACTGAGTCCAGCCATTAACCCAGCACTGCCAGGGCACCACTGACCCATGGCCCTCAGCACCACATCTTCATGTGGGGCTTTCAAACCCCTCCAGGGATCATGGGGACTCCACCCTTGCCCTGTGCAGCCTGGCACAGCCCTGGACAAACCCTGGAGGGGAAGACATTTTTCTAAATTTTTCCTAATAAATTGAGGCCATTTCCTCGTGTCCTGAAGAAGAGACTGTGTCTTCTGGGAGGCGTGAAGTCCTTTCCTTCCCTCTGAAGGCACCAGAGGTTAGGAGAAGCCCCCTGGCTTTTTTGTGCAGGGCAGATGATCAGCATGTTGGACACTCCTGTTAGGGTGGGTGCCTGGACTTTGCTGCTTTGTTCCTTTTGCTCAGAGAACGCCAGAGGGGAGACCCTGGAGCTGTTCCACTCGGTCCACGGCTGGCTCATGGTCTTGTACGAGCGGGATTGCCGCAGGCGCTTTGCTCCCGAGGATCACTGGCTACGCAAGTGAGTGTCCAGCGTGTCCCAGTGCACCAGTGGGGAGCTGGCTTGGGATCCCTGACTTGAAACTGGGGGAGTCTCGCTCTAGCTGTGAGGTCAAGGTCAGAACAGCTCCCTGTGCTTGCAGTTAAGGACACCCTTCCTATTGTGCTTCTCTTCTGTGGTGTCAGGATTAGCTGCTGCTCACAGAGGGTGATGCTTTGAGTGGAAAAGCAGCTTGAGTGGCTCTGTTCCTCTTAGAGGTGTACACCTGAGCACTTAAGTCATCTTTGAAAGCACTGCAGGTTTCCCTTCCCTCCTACCCCCAGCTATTAACCACACCAGGGCATTTCTTAAGGTTCCCTGTGCTTTTCTTTGTAAAGGGACCTCAAACCCAGCGTGCTCTTCCAGGAGCTGGACAAGGACAAGAAGCGAGCCCAGCTGCTCCTCCAGTACATCCCACATGTCATTCCACACAAGAACGTGAGTGGGATGGGGGTAGAGGGTGGAGGCTGAAAAGGCAGTGACCTGGGTGGCCTGGGACATGCATCTTGAGTGCGTTTCTGACACACAGCTTACAATTGAAATGCCAGTTGAACTAAAGGCTTCTCCTTCCCCCTACTCCCCCAGTATATGTCCTCTAAACTGTGTTGATTTCTTTCATTGAGAAAGAGCTTATTTGTGTGGGCAGCTGCACAGAGTCATCCAGCAGTGGGTTTGGAGATAAAAAGGCAGAGTGTCTTTCTGCAGGTGGCAAATCTGCAGAGATGACAGATTTATTTTTTTTCTGTGCTGATGGGAAAGGTGCTTTTGTTTTCCATGTCATCCATACCCTGTCCTTCCCAAAGCAGAGCTCTGGGGATTTCTCTGCTCCATGGGGGAACAAGGAGATAGATCCCACTGTTTCTAGTGAGTAGGTGACACTGGCATCATTGGGCCTAACTGGAAACAGCATAACCGAGAGCTAATTGTGGGTGTGCATCAGGAGCATCTGAAAGCCCTGCTGTGCTGGAGGAGAAGGATCCTCGTGGGTGCAGACTTAGGTTTGTTTTCTTTTTAAGAGGGTGCTGCTTTTCCGGAACATGGTCACAAAGGAGAAGGAGAAGCTTGGGCTGGTTGAAACCAGCTCCGCATCACCTCATGTCACACACATCACCATCCGCCGCTCACGGATGCTGGAGGTGAGTGACCTGTCTCCCAGAAGCCAACCAACGGGCCAGTAACTTGGCCTGACGAGAGTGTGGGGTGTGAATGTGTTTTTTACCTTCTCTGTGGGTGCTGGTGCACCAGTGGCAGTTCTGTCTGGTTTTGTATGAAGTGGTGACACAGGAAAATGCTGCTCCTCAGTACAGTTCAGACTGCTACAAACCTGGAGATTCGACTAGGAAAAATGCTGAGTTCTTGGGACACAAAATTCAGTGACAAATGCAGGTTTCTGTGGCACATCTGCCCCGTCTGTGCTGCCTGCCTGTCTGTGTGGGTGTTTCACAAGCCCCCCTGTACGATTGTCCTCTGCCTTGTCTGTGCAGGATGGATATGAACAGCTACGGCAGCTTTCCCAGAACGCCATGAAGGGAGTGATCAGAGTGAAGTTTGTGAACGATCTGGGAGTCGATGAGGCTGGGATTGATCAAGATGGGGTCTTCAAAGAGTTTCTGGAAGAGATAATAAAAAAAGTGTTTGACCCTGCACTCAACTTGTTCAAGGTACGACACGGGGCTGCGGGTGCTGGCCGTGGTGACCAGCTGCAGACAGAGACTGACTGGCTCACTGTGCTGTGATCTCTCCTTGCGTGCAGACGACCAGCGGTGATGAGCGGCTGTATCCATCCCCGACATCCTACATTCATGAGAACTACCTGCAGCTCTTCGAGTTCGTGGGGAAGATGCTCGGGAAGGCTGTGTACGAGGTGAGCTGAATGCACCACGGCAGGATGTAGATGATCTAGTAGTCACTGCAGATGAGGTTCTGTGGTAGTGCTTTGGAGAGCATCCGTCACGTGCCTGGGGAGGTGTTACTGGAGAGGTGGGTGTGAACAAATTCTTTGGATAAAGATAGTGGTGGTGGAGCAGTCTGGCACTTCTTCAGGCCTGCATTAAAAATCACCTTGGACGTAAAAACCTGGGACATAACTTGATGATTCTTCTTGGTGCCGGGGACAGTAGCTGGAATATTCTTATTTTGATGTTACCCTTTACAAGCATCCAGTCGTTACCTCACTTAAGGGGCCACGTGGCTAAAAGGAGGATGGAATGCCAGGGTGACCCTCTCCATCTAAGGTGATTCTTTCAAAGGAAAGATGGAGTTCCCCTCTTGCCTTCTTGCACCACTAATTAATGGATTTTAAGAGGGTGTGGGTTTCTTAGCTGATTTGAATGTCCTCCATCTGTTTGTTCCACAACACATGATGTGCCTGCAGGCCTTGTAAGTCACCAGAGACGTTGCCCGTAACAAGGATGTGGTGGGACCTGACCTGTGCCTTCTTGTCCGTAGGGAATAGTTGTGGATGTACCATTTGCCTCCTTCTTCTTGAGTCAGCTACTTGGGCACCACCACAGTGTTTTCTACAGCTCCGTGGATGAACTTCCCTCCTTGGACTCCGAGTTCTACAAAAACCTCACCTCAATTAAGGTTTGTACGTTACCTTTCCTGTTCGACTCCCTTATCACTGACTGGCTGCTAGAAATACTCAAATGGCAAATGCCTTTGGGGTGCTGATCATCTCTATAAACACCCTGGAGGTAACTGGTGGTTGTGAGGTGGATTGGCAGGTAGATGTCCTGTGTTCTTACTGGGGCAAACGGGGATGAGAAAGGAGTCTGAGGGTGTAAACCTGGCACTGGCAATCAGGACATCCTGAGATTTCAGCTCTTGTGCAGTCTCCCCATAACCACGAGCAGCTCATGGATTTGTTTTGCTTTGGTGCCTTGTGCCTGCTGGGGATCACTTAGTGGAGGAGTAATACAGAAATGCAGAGCTAACCACTGACCTTCTTTCCCTTTTTCTAGCGTTACGACGGTGACATCAGCGACTTGGGCTTAACGCTGTCCTACGATGAAGATGTGATGGGTCAGGTAGGTTTGTATTCAGTGGCCCTGTTGGATCTTATCCCTGCTTTGTTCCAAACACCCTTCCCCTGCGAGGTGGTGACAGAGTTAATTCTGGGCACTGATAGTCAGAGTCCACAGCCCCTCTTTGTCCTGGTTAGATTCTAGCTGCTCCCCACAGGAGCCTCTCCCTTACTTGTCTGGCTGATGCTACCAGGAAGAGCCTGTGAAGCACTGAGAGGGGGCCTGAGGATCATTGCCTGCTGCTGTGGGAAGGTCTGCAGTGCCAGGGGAGGAAGGTTGTGAATATAAGCTGTTGGCAGCAGAACTGGCTTTGACTCCTGAGCAGAGGTGTCCTGGCTTTCATTAGTGCCCTCAGAGCTGAGAAATACACCCACAGTCTGACTTGCCAGCAGAAGGCAACCCTTATTCTCTGTGGAGCTTTCAGAGAGCTGGGGTTGAGTGTCTAAGAGCCATGTGGCCTATCCAAGCTCCTGCTACACAGAGTGCTTTTTACTCTGGCACTTGTGTTTCTGGGTCTGTCAGGTGGATGCTTTGTGTGGCCCACCTGAACAAGAATCCTGAGGGGACTAACCAGTAAATGACCTCGTGTTTGATTGTGGTTGGGGCTTAGCTCTGCTTTCCTTTCACAAAAAAAGTGCCTGTGCTGGAAGGCTGGCTCAGCTTCAGAGCACCTCTGAACTCAGCCATAGGACTCTGGCTTCGTTCAGTATTTCGGCTGTGGGCAGAGAACAGCTCTTTCCACTGAAAAGCTTGCCCTCTGACCCCTAATTTTTCTGCTGCCAGACTTTTTTCCTTTATAGTTGAAAAACAGTCTTTTGTGCTTCCCCTGCATAACTGGTTTTCCCCTGCTTTAAAAAGAAGCGTCTGTGTGAGTTGGGAGGAACTCCTGTTCTTCAGACATAGCCATTTCTGTCAGAGAAACTCAAAGTGTGTCAGGAAGTCCCTTGGCCTCAAGAAGAGGCTGTTTGTCAGTCCCCTGTGAAGGAATGAAGATATTTGGTTGCTCTTGAGCCCTGGGCTCTGTGATGCTGTGTGTGCATAGCTGCAAAATACGGCTAGATAAGATAAAAACACCTTTGCTGTCTGTGTGCTGCTGCAGGTTCTGTGGGGACCCCCCCCCAGCAAGTGCTAAGCCTGGACACTATTCCTGTAGAGCCAGAGGCACAGAGCTTGGAGACCACTGCGTCATGGGGTGTTTATCTGGGGCAGCTGAGTTTACTCCTGAGCTGAGTTTGGACCTGGTCTGGCAGTGTCCGATGGCAGCAGTCGCAGTGTAGGTGCACTGGCAGAGCTGTGAGGGTGAATAGGAAGAGGGCTGAGTGCTGCTCCAGCAGCTCTGCACGAGGGAGAGGTGGTGCCCACTGCCTAAGGGGCTGGAGGTCCTGCTGCTGTCTCGGGACTGCTGAGGTTTCGGCTCTGAGGTTTTTTTCCACCTGAAAAATGAAGGTAGGGAGTGGCATCTGAGAGCCCAGCAGTAAGACATTGAAGGCTGCAGCGCTCGAAACGTTGAAATAACCCCGGATGCTCCTGTTTGCCTTGTGCTTTGGCCATGTGCAGGCAGCCAGGTGGGGTAACCCCGGGTTCCTGAATGAACCCGTGTGCCCCTGCTAGTCAGGGCTCTGTGCTGGGGAGCTGAGCTCCTTCCCCATGCTGAGCTGCCTTCTGACCTCGGAAGTCACCTGGAACTGAATCACAGAGGCCACTCTAACATGTGAAGAGTGACTTTCTGCCTCTTGGCACTGGTGCAAAGACGAGCCAGGACTCTGTTGCTGTAACAAGCACCCAGAGGGTCCCTGCTGCTGTCTCGGGGCAGTGCCGCTGGCTGAGCACCAGGCCCGGGCAGGGTGGAGCCACTTTCCAGCTGTGTCACTTTGAGCACTCTCTGCTTCATGCCCAGAGTGCCCAGCTCGAGGGACAGCGACCTCCGGGCAGCTCTGTCGCTCCGGTGGCCTGGGCTGAGACCTGTGGAGCAGACAGCTTTGGATTGGGCTGCTCGACTGCGTCACGCTGCAGCTCGGAGCTCGTTCAGCCTCTGGCTTCCAGGCCTGTGACAGTCCCCCAGGGCTCTCTGAATTGATTTGTGTGCGGCTCAGCAGTGATGGATCGGGCTGGAGGAGGCTTCCTCGAGGAAGGGCTGGCTTCGCTGGTGGGAGAGTCGGAGTTCCCCGCTGTTCAATTACTATGCTAATAGTTAAGTGAAACTGGTTCAAGGCAGAAGCAGGATTATTACTTAAATTTTAAATCCTACTGTTTTATTGTAAAAAAATAAATGTTTTATGGGGAGGTAACAGCTTAGCGCGGCGTTTCTTTCCATCGTGGTTCCAGGCAGTAATTAGCAATACAATCATTTCTTCCCTCAGCTTGTTTGCCATGAACTTGTTCCTGGAGGGAAGACCATTCCCGTTACCAATGAAAATAAGTAAGTACGGCAATTAGATTTTTAAGGTCACCACTGCAAAATACTTTATTCTAGTTCCTTGGGCCTGCATCTGGAATGAATTGAGATAGATTGGAGTAGAAGGAGCACATAAATATCTTAATAGAATTTACTGGTTACAGTTCATCGGCAGAAATTGTATTAAATTCGATTTGCAAAATAAAAATTGACAATTTACTTCTTGAAACAGCGCTTCTGAGGTCAAAGGCACACGGTCTGTGAGATTCTGCAGGATTTAATGATGGTGATGGATACAGACAGATGGATTCAAAGCAATTCAGGCACACAGTCGTGAACATAGAGGGCACAGATGCTCAAAGACACCTTGGAGCAGACAGATCTTCTCAGAATGATAACATGTGGCAGTTGTATAAAGCGCTGCTCTTCAGGAGAGACAGTGGTGAATTCAAATGTAGTCGACAGTCGTACTTTAGACCCAGGAAATCAGAGGAGACACCGAGCCCCGTAGCTATTTTCACAGATAACCGGCTTTTAGATCGTTATCGTAAATGTCAACTCTGGAGCCTGAAAACCAAACCCACCTTTTTGTTCTTGTGCTTTTTTTTGGGGGGGTCCCCCCCCCTCTCTATACCCTTCAGTGATCATAAAAGCAGGATAAAATATCTATTAAGCAGATGTGTGTTTGAACTGGTAATCTAGGGGTTGTTCTCTTTAATGGCAAGTGAAGGCTGGATCCTACCTGAAGGATTTGCCTTTGTTAGTCGTGCTCTGCAGCCTGATGTTCCTGGGTCTTCTCCCTTCCTGAGCTCTGACCAGGGAGTTTGCATTTGAAAGGATCTCTCTCTCTCTGGCTTGTCAGAAGTCAGCTCAGGGAGAAAGTTGAAAGTCCCGTGTGTTGCTCTGCTCGCTTACAGCAGAAACTTTGAAGCTTTCTTGCGGATGTGCACACAAATTGGTGGCTGGGAGGGAGCAGGAGAAGCGTTGTCAGTGGAAGCAATCTAGAAATGGTTCTGTTAATGGTGCAGTGGGGTTACCCTAGCTGAAGACCCAGTCAGTGTGGTGGTCGTGACAGCATCTGCCTGGGAGCTGATGAAGAAGAATCAGAGAGCTGGGTTGTTTTGGCTGTTGGTGAGAAGAGGAAGCCCGATGGTGCCTCCCCTCTAATAAACTGTGCACCTCTTCCATACTCACGGGATGAAGGTGGAAATCTCCGGAGTGGTTTTTGGTGTGTTGATTCTTTAGCCTTGGTGTTCAGTGCAGGTGGCATCAGAGCCCCGACAGTTGTTTTTTCAAGCCCAGAGGAGTACCAGTGCCTGGGGTTCTGATCCTTTAAAGAGGAGTTGAACGCACACTCCCCTCTGTGAGCTGCTTTCTGGCCAAGGTTGATCAAGTGCCAGTTAGAGCTGGCTAGTCCCTGGGCTGGGAAGGTGCTTCAAGAAATGAGCAGACACCAGAGGCAGGGGGTGGGGAGCAAAATCTGGGCAGAACAACAGCTCTTTTTGCTTAAATAATAGATCAGGGCTCCGGATGGGAAAGCAGAACGTGTGTCCGGGCAGTGCTGGTCCCTTCTGGGCTGCAGAGATGGGTCAGCGGGCTCGTTCCTGCCCCAGCGGGGTGGGTGCCCTGCCCTGCTCCAGCTCCCTCGCTGCCACCTTCCCTGTCCCACACAGGATCAGCTACATCCACCTCATGGCTCACTTCCGGATGCACACGCAAATCAAGAGTCAGACGGCCGCGCTCATCGGTGGGTTCAGGTCGATCATCAAACCTGAGTGGATTCGTATGTTTTCAGCACCAGAGCTGCAGCGCCTGATCTCCGGTGACAACGCCGAGATCGACCTCGAGGACTTGAAGTAAGTCAGCAGCTCGGGCTGCTGCTCTTCGTTTTATTACGTAGCTGTTTGGAGGTTTGCAGGAGGCTTGGCTCTTTCGTGACTTTCTGCTCCTCCTAATTGAAATCTGGGGAGCAGACAGAAACGAAGGGAGCTGAAGAACATGTTCCTTAAAGATAACTTGGGCAAAGTACTAATGAAAGGGAAGGGTCCCTTCTTCCACTGCTTCCTGAGAGCAGAATCTCTCTGCCCTTCTCCTTTCTCTGATCAAGTGCCCAGTAAGTGCTGGTGGGGCTCAGTTCTGGTGGTGTCTGCTGTAGCAGTGAGCAGGTGTTGATCCTCCCAGCGTGTGCCACCTGGCAGCTGCCACCCTCCTGCTGCCT
>WUAM01000133.1:4884621-4896211 GCA_024336885.1 Actenoides hombroni
CCGGGCGCCGCAGGGGCCGCGGTCGGGGGAGCTGCGGTCGGAGGGGCCGCCGTCGGGGCTGCGGAGGCAGAGGCCGTGAGAAGCGGCGGCGGCGCTGGGCCGGACCGGGCCTTGCCCTGCCCCTGTCCCTGCCCCGGCCTCGGCCCATTCCCGCGCTCACCTGCCCGCCCCGCTCCGCTGCCGCAGCCCCGCCGCCGCCGTTTCCCGCAGCCCCCGGCCGGCCGCCGCCAGCCGCCGCAGCATCGTCCCTCCCGGCCACCGTAGCCCGCCGGCCGCTGCCCCTTGACCCTCCGCGGCCACCGTCCCTCCCTCCGCTGTCACCCCAGCGCCGCACCACCCGTCAGCGCCGCCTTCCGATTGGCCTTCCCTAAGCCCCGCCCACGCGAGGATGCCGGCCATTGGTTTAAAAGCCAGGAGGGCGGAGCGGAGCGCGGCTCCTATTGGCGAGGAACGTTGTCAGTCCTCGCGGTTGGAGCCGGGCGGCTGAGGCGGCAGCGGGCTCGGAGGGGACCGCGTCCCGGGCGCGGAGATGCGGCAGCGCAGCCTGGTGCTGTCGGCCCCGGGGAAGGCGATTCTCCACGGGGAGCACGCCGTGGTGCACGGCAAGGTAAGGGGCCTGGCTCCGGGGCTCGCTCCGGCCCGGCCCTCGCCTCCCCTGAGGCCGCTTCTCCTCTCCCGCAGGTGGCCTTGGCCGTGGCGCTGGACCTGAGGACCTTCCTCCGGCTGCGGCCCTGCGGGGAGAGCAGAGTCCGTGTCCGCCTGCCCGGCGTCGGCGTCGAGAGGAGCTGGGACGCCCCCCGCCTGCAGGCCCTGCGCGGGGGGTTCGCAGGCAAGAGCCGGCTGGAGCAGCCTCCCCGGTGCGGGGCTCTCGGTCCTGCCCGGCGACCCCGCCGGGAGCCTCCCTCGGGGTTACGTGTTCCCCCTGCAGAGCGTCGCTGGGCCTTGTTGTCTCTGGCCGCGCTCAGCCTGGGTTACTAACTGCACACCCTGCACTCCCCTCTGTGACCCGCCTGATGCTGGTTCAGGTTCCCAGGAGCTTGTTCGAGTGCTCCTGTAGCTCAGGTAGGGGTGGAAAATGTCCACGAGCCAGCCAGGGACCATTATTGGTTGGAGGCCAAAAAGGAGTCTCTCTGAAGCTGGTCTGAGCTGAGGGCTCTTGGGGAGGGCAGGGATACGGCGCCTGTTTTCCTGCCTCTACCAGCCCTCACTGGAATTTCTGCAGTATCTTGGACTGGGTGGAGCCCCTGACTGGTGGTTGTGCCATTTCCCTTTGGAGGATGTGGCGTTAACTCTTGTGATCCTCCTGAGCACCATTTGCTTAGCAGCGGGCAGAAAAAAGCCTGCTGAGTCTGAGCACTGGTCACCTCTCTGGAGATCTGGCTTTCATTTTGTCGCAGATCATCAGGTAGAAAGTTTGTAGGTGAAATTGGAAATGGGCTCCATCTGTTTCTGTTTCCTATGACAGGAAATGTTCGTGTAAATACTGCTTCCAAGTTTAACAATTCCCAGGTTTCGAAGTGTTTACATTCTCCCCTGCTTGCTTCCCTAGCAGACTTTGATGAATCCAAGTCCCCCAGCGTAGAGCAGCTGGATATGCTGAGAGAGTTTGCTGGAATTGCTGCCACAGCCTCAGCTCCCGAGAGCCTCGCTACTCTTGCCTTTCTTTATATGTGCCTGGCTATTTCAGCTAAGTACGGGTAAGGCATCTTCCTGCCCCCCAATAAACCTGCTGGCTTCAGTCTTGTTCACCATCGGTCGCTTCTATGAGGTCATGGGAAGAAACCAAATCTCGGAGGCAAACTAAGACATGACCAGGAATCTTGTTTCACTTGGGTTCCAAGAGCCTTGGGAGACCCTGTTCAGAGCCGGGCCGGTGGGTGGGTGGGGTGCCCTATGCAGGTGGGCTGGGAATCATCTGCTCTCCTTTAAGCTTTGATGTGGTTAATTCAGAGCAGTTCATCCCACCCTTCCTGCACAGCCAACAGCAGCAGAGACAGATGTCCCTGCCCACACCAGGCAGCTTGTGTCACCCTAGCTTGGGTTAGAAAAACTGCTCTAGAAACGAGCTGTGAGTTCACTGAGCTCAGTCGGACCCCTCTCATGGGCTCAATCTCCCTAAAACCAGGAGAACTCAGGGTAACTGCAGCTCGGGGCCGTTCCAGTTTCTGAACTTGGCCCGCATGGATGATGATGGCAGCGCTAGGTTGCTGGGCAGGTGCTCAGGGCTGTGCCTGACACAGCCGTGCTCGCTATTTTACACCGAGTCTGAACCCAACTTCAATATTCCTAGCAAAGGACTCAAAGGTTCAGGAGTTACGATGTGTAGCTGCCTCGTGTTGTGCTTCGCAGTCTCGGAGCCGCGTGGCCTTAGCCCTGGGGCTGTCAGCAGCCTGCCCCGAGACCCTCAGTGCAGAGTTCCAGTCACTCACCAGCCTGTGACAAGTGCCTGGGTTTGAGGGGAGGGTCTGTAACACAACCTGGGTGTGTTCTGTGGAGAAAAGGGTCATGTGCAGACAGATCTGTGCCTGTTTCATCTTCCCCACCCGGCTTGTCACTCCAGGGGGGTGTAACTGTGCAGTTCTGGATCTGGGGTATTTATGCTTTTAGATAAGCATTTAAAATCGTGCTTACAGCAGCCTTTGAAGGGTCTCTTTATGGTGCTGCTCAAGCATTTAGTTAGGAAGTGCCCCGGCCAGCAGCTTAACAAGCTGTGCTGCAGACCAATCCCGTTCCGCGGGGCTTTGTTCCAGTCCAACAGCCTCGCGAGGCCGCTCGCCGCCCTCCCACGCTGACCCTGCTGCTTTTCCACCAGCTTTCCCTGCCATCGCTCCTGGTCGGCAGCTTTCTGCCTTTGAAATGCTGTCTCGAGATGGAGCTGAAGGTGGTTGCCTCACATCCCCTACCTTTGCGTTTCAGGGACGTTCCCAGCGTGGACATTGTGGTGTGGTCCGAGCTGCCCACGGGTGCTGGGCTGGGCTCCAGCGCCGCCTACGCCGTTTGCCTGGCAGCGGCCCTGCTGACAGCGTGTGGAGCCATCTCCTGCCCTCTGAAGGAGGGAGAGTCCACAGCCAGGTAATGCACGAAGCCTCCCTGCTTCCAGTGCTGGCCCCATGGCAGCCCTGCTCCCCGTGCCTCTGTCATTCCGTTGTCCCGCAGAGATTCTGGCACGAGCACCTCTCTCGGTCTCTCTGGCCAACTCCTGGGCTGTGGCACCCTGAGCCCAGCTCCTTTCCCGCCCTCTCCTCTCCCTGCCCTGTGTTCCCAGCAGCAGGGACGTGCCCCTTCCCAGGGCTCACACCTCAGAATTGTGTCTTTACAATTTGCTTCTCCTGATCAAAGCAGCTGGATGCAGAGATTCTGTCAAACTTGCCCCGTTTCCTGTGTCTGGTGTAAGGTGTTGTGCTGCTCTCAGCTACAACAGAACGATTTCTGGTCAGTGAGTTTTACTTTTCAGCTCAGTCTTCTAAGTAGCTGCATTTTGTGAGGTTAATAGCATATTAAAAACTTTAAAAAAACCCAACAAAAAAACCAAAAAACAGCTTTATTTTGCGAAGCACATAAACTACACACTTTGATGTGATGATTTATTTACTCCTTCCCCCACCTCCCCCCCCATTTCCTTTTGTTTCCCAAGTTTTGCTTTGAGTCCTCAGGAGTTGAGGACCCTTTCTGGTTTTTTCTGCATTTTCACATGGATTTTTTTCCTCTGTGTGTGTGACGTTTCCTCCTGACCTGAGTTTCCCCTTTATCAGTAGCTGCTGAAAGGGAATGTCTTTCCTTCTGCTCTTGGGTTCCTTTCCCTCGGAGCTCAGTGTCAAGGAGCTGCTGCACTGAGGGAGGCTCTGCTTAAAGACACAGCTCTCAGCTGGAGCAGCAGGAGCCTCCCTGGTGTGCTCAGGGCCAGGTCCCCCCCTTTTCACGGCTGGATTTCCTGCAGGACTGAAAGTCAACCAGCGAGAGGGGGGTGAGAATGTTCTGCTTCAGGAGCCGGGTTCACAGCCTGACCAAGGAACATGTTTCCTGGAGCAGAGCTTGGGCAGCCCCCCGGCAGCCCTGCCGAAGGGGAAATGAAAGGCTGGCTCCAGCCCCAGCGGCGTGGATGTCTTCATTCCCTGCCTGTGCTTCTTAGCTCCAGTGCAGCCTCGGTTTTATTTCTTTCCTTCCAGCTGGCAAGCAGAGGGGGATGTGAGAGATGGGGGTGTCAGACTTCAGAAGGGGTTGGTTGTTTGGTTTTTTTTTTGCTGAACGTCTCCAGAAAAGAACAGCGTGATACAATGACTGCTGCGTAGAGGAGAATCGCAGCCTCTGAAAGAGGATTAGAAACAAGTGGTTTACAGCACAGGGCTCTCCTGTTCTGAGTAGCGGTGCTGTGAGCTGTTTTCCTGAACGCTTCGCGGATTAAATACTGGCGAGTGGAATGAAAGGTGTGTGGAGATGGATAAAGATGTTCAGCTGAGGCCCCGGAGAAGCTGGAGGCGGGGAGCTGAAGGGAGAGGTTTCCAGATGGCAGGTGCCTTTCAGAATTTCTGCCTTGCTCTGGTGAGGGTCGGTGACCGCTCTCGTTATTGCAGAGGACACTGCGGTGCTTTTCCAAACCCCGTGTTTGTGCCTTTACTCCTTACTCTGGGCCCCACGCTCTATAAACCTGTCGGGTGCTCGTTCTCACCGCACCAAACACCAGCTCCCATCTCTGGCTGTGCAGCTGGGGCAGGCTCAGAGGCGTGCATTTGTGTGGCCCAGCAGGGTTAGCTGGCTCCCCGTGGGTGCGAGGCTCTGAGACAGCCCTTCAGTGTGCAGGGGAGCGGGTGGGTGAGGTCTGAAGGTGGCTCTGGGGGTGCTTGCTCCACAGCCCTGGGGCAGCAGGGCTTTGAGAGGTGCCGTGGGGGAATTGCAGTGGAGTTGCAGGCAGCGATTGCTTTTTGTGTTGCTACAGCCTGTTAATCAGTATCTTCAGTCAGGGGCCTTGATCCTTGCAGAGTCTGACCCAGCACCAAACTCTTTGTGCCAGCATTTGAACTCCCAAAACACTTGCCAATTTATGTGACTGCTTTTAAGTCCTGTTTGGGGTTTTTAGCACAATACCTTCTGGATCTGCATTTGGTTCCCATCTGGGCTCTAAGTGCCACTTGGGTGGCAGCTCGAAGCGTTGGGAGTTAATCCCTAAAAACCAAAGCCTTTGCTGGAGATAGTAAATCAGTTCTCACTGCACCTTTTGACCCAGTTTGTGAGCCTCCCGCAGCTGAGCAGCTGGAGTCGGGCCTGTGAAGTGCAACTTTTACCATTCTCTTCTCACGTCGTGCTTCCCGCACCGTCCTGCCCGGCAGCGAGCTGGGCTGCGGTGGGTGGGACGGGCAGCGCTGGGGAGCAGGTGATGGGCCTGGACTTGCCCCCAGTTCAGTTTCATCTTAACTAGGCCAGGGCTGGGATCTTCTCTGGGAATCTGCTCCCTCCCTCCCCACTGGCCTGCAGTGGGGGTGCTGGGGAGTATTGTGCCCTTCGTGCCCAGCACCAGCTCCCCTCGTGGTGGGAGTGTTCCAGGCCCTGCCAGGCGGAGAAGCGCCAAGTGCCCATTGGGCGCTGTTACCAGCGGTGCCCACTCTCTGCTGAGGGGATTAGTGGTGTGGGGCTTCCCACAGCAACTGGCTGTCTTGTGTGGTTCCCAGTGCTTTGGTATTTTGTAGTCAGTACTGGGAAGGCCACCCCTCGAATCCTCGGGTCAGGTTTGGGCCCCTCGCTCCCAGCAGGACATTGAGGGGCTGGAGCGTGGCCAGAGAAGGGCAACGGAGCTGGGGAAGGGGCTGGAGCACAAGGGTGGTGAGGAGCAGCTGAGGGACCTGGGCTGGTTCAGCCTGGAGCAAAGGAGGTTGAGGGGAGACCTTCTGGCCCTGACAGCTCCTGACAGGAGGGTGGAGCCAGGGGGGGTCGGGCTCTGCTCCCAAGGAACAAGAGATAGGAGAAGAGGGAACAGCCTCAAGTTGCCCCAGGGAAGGGTTCAGGCTGGACATGAGAACAAATTTCTTCCCTGAAAGAAGCATGGTTTAGTGGTGCCCTGGGATCTTTCCCCTGGCAAAGTAATTGGTAAGGGTCTGCTTCACCCAGAATGAGTGATGCTCTGGGTGAAAAATCCCCTTTCTTTGAGATTGGCTTTTCAAGCAGTTACAGCTCACTAGCTACAGTCCCATCCTGTGCCCTGGTGAACTTCAACAACTGCAAATCCTCCAGTCTGGGTGTTTCTGGCAGCTCTACCATGGCCATACCTGAGTTTGCTCCTGGCTAGTGGAGAAGCACCCAACACCTCCCCAGCCCCTGAGAACGGGCCCTTTGCAGGTCTTTAGAGGCTCTCCCTGTCCCTTAGCCAGAAAATAATAATAATAATAATCCCTATCTCCTGATACTCTGTGGGGCCTTGGCTCTGCACGGCGAGGCCGGTTACAGTCCCCAGCGCCTCGAGCCACGGCTGGAGAGAGGAGCTGGCCCCGCGCCTGGCTCCCACTGCCGAGGCACCAAATGCTGCGTGTCCTTCATCTGGCACATTTGAGCTGTAATTGCAACAGCCTGAACTACTACGCGGTTTTATGTGCTGATATTTCATGACATTTTATGTACATAATCTGCATGTGTTATTTTTAGCAAACTTTCTCCCTGGGACAGCTTCATGTGCACCACATCTTGTTTCCATGAGCATGTGCTGCAGTTGGGAGGGGTTTGATTTTTTTGTTCCCCTTCTTTTTATTTTCTCCTTCCCCCCCCCCCGACAAGACCAGGTTTTGAATTGCAGAAGCAACACACACACCCCATAATATTTTTCTTTCTTTTCATGAGGCTGCTTTAGAAGGTGAAAAAAAAAAACCCAAAACCTCAAAAAAAACCACAGGCAAGTGAGGTGGCCCAGCTCCATTTCCAGGCATTTCCTTGCTTGGGTTGCTCTGGGGTGAGTTAGCATCACCCTCAAAAAGAAATAGCATCCTTGGGATGCTCTGGGGTGAGTTACCATCACGCTCAAAAAGAAATAGCATCCTTCTTTGGTGGACACAGCACCCTTTTTGGTGGTAATAACAGCACTCCTGGTGGAAACAGTATTGGTTTTGAGGAAATAGCATCATTTTTGTGGAAATAGCATTGTTCTTGGTGGTAACAACACCATTCTTGGTGGAAATAGCACCGTTCTTGGATATTTTGGGAGCAAGATGATTCTTTGGTCTTTGCAGGAAATCGTTTGCTGCAGCTCACAGGGCTGTTGGAATGTTGTGAGGCTGCAGTGAGTGTTGTGCTGCTGGGGGTTCTTGAGGAACTGAGGCTCCAGGCTCTGTGTGTGTGTAAGATGCAGCTCTCACCTGGAGACTCTCAGTCTCTTGGTGAGGAAAATCCCAAACTTTGAAACTTAGGTCTGTCTTAAATGTTTGGTGGTGAAAATATGCCTTAAGAAATGGTGCTTTGCCATGCCAAAAGCGTTTGTGGAAACTTAGTCATTGAAACATGAATGCTGGCCTTGGGAGGAGACTTTCCCATGGTGGGGTTGCTGGTCGGTGCATGGAGGAGGTTGTCCATGTGAAGAATCTGGGGTCCATGTGGAGTGGAGGAGTCCATGCAGGACAGCAGCTCTGTGGAAGAGCACAGCCGTGCCCAAGCCCATAGCACCAGTCATGCAGCAATGGCCCATCTGCCTGAGGAGCACCACCTGGAGATGGTCTCTGAGGGCACCAGCTATGTCCAATTGGCTCCTTAAGCCCTTCTGGCTGCAGGCAGAGCCCAGGCACCCAGAGCAGATCTTAGCCAAGGCTGTCCCTTTTGGAGAGGGGAAGGCTACTTCATAAACTGGCTTTTAGTTCAGAGGCTTTTTAAGAACCACAGCTGATGGGAACCTTGGGGTTTCCATTTGTGCTGGATGTCAGGAGTTTGTGGGCTTCACCAGTGAGTGGCTGAGGGCTCTGCTCCAGCAACCAGAAACTTGATTCTGCTGAACCAAACAACGGGTCGCACACCCCCTGCCCTGGTGCTGCCTGTCCCATCACACAGGGAGAGCTGGAGAAGAATTTTGTTTAACTTTGGCCTCTCACTTGGCCTTCCTCCTGACAGTGCTGGGGCTGGAGGAGCAACAGGATCCAGGACACCCATCCTGGCTCCTCCACTGCAGGACACGCTGGATGTCCCTGACCTGGACCGTGGGGTCCAGGGGTGCACCGGGGACACCCGGCAACACCCAGCAAAGCACAATGTCAAACGGCACCCGCTGGTCAGCAGCATGAGCTCTGAGGCCAGGGTTGGAGAGGCTCTTCACGAGCGCTTAGAGCGACAAAAACTCATGGTTTGTTTTTTTCTTTTTTTTTTTCCCCGAGTCCTCGTTGTGTACTAATGAAGAAATAAAACAAACATTTGGTAACAAATCCAGCATATGGTTATTGTTTGCTGCAAGGACAGGGGAAAACATTACTCCATAACGTGTCGAAAAGGCTGCAGCTGCAATATCGCCTGACAGCGCCGCGCTTTATTTAATAAAGACGCGTCCTGCCAGCCTTAAGGAAATTTTTTTTCCTTCCCCCTCCCAGCCCCGAGAGGTGGTTTCGGTGCCTTCTGCCGCGATGGCCGCGGCGGGCTCGCATGTGCCCTTCGTTAGCCGGGGAATCTGCTTCCAATTCCGGCCCTTCAGATTGTATTTTCACAGCGACTCATTAGTCAGCGAACGCTGACAAGCCGCTGTAATTGTGCCATCTCCCTCATTGTTTATAGGCAAGCGCAGCGACGAAAATGATTTATTTAGGTTTTAATTAAAATTTGTGGATAGGCCAGTGATTTTTAGCAGTGCCGTTTCTAATTTGTGGTAATGGGGGGGGGGGGAAGAAAAAAAAAATCTCAATAATCTTACAGTATTTATATTTTTAGAGTTACTTCAGGTGGCTGTAAGGTGTTGATCATCTGCCTGTGCACAGCTCAACCAGGGACTCTGCTTCAGAGCTGGGAGGGATGTGGCACCTTCAGTTCTCACACCAAAGCACTTGCCTGGGATTGCTGTAGTGGGTAAATCGATGCCCCATGGGTTTCCCAAGACTGGACCAAGCCCTGAGCAGCTGCAGAATTGCAGCAATTTAATGGCATATATTTAATTGCCTGTGCAGCATCACGGCAGCACTCAGGAGGAAGATGGGTAACATGGGGAGGTGGCCAAGCCTGGTGGTCACAATCATAGAATCCCAGGTTGGATGGGACCTCAAGGATCATCAGGTCCAACCATTCTTGGCAAAGTCACAGTCTAGACAAGACAACCCAGCACCTTGTCCAGCTGAATCTTAGAAGTGTCCCCAGCAGCAGGATCAGCAGCTTGTTATTTGAAAGCAGAAGTTATCACTTAATTTTTTGGATGGTGTTGGTCACCCTCTCCAAAATAATCCAAGGTGCCTGGGTGCTGTTGCCAGCACCAGCATCCTTCATCCCCACGGAGCCTGGCCACTGCACTGCACACCCTGCAGGGATGGTGATTTATCTTGCCTGTAACTTATTTATGGCTCCAAAAGAACAACCGTGAGGGAGCAGAAGGACAAAGGGGTTGTGGTGGGTGAGGCAGAAAAGCTCTGGGGGCATGGCTGCCCCCCCATACCATGTGGGACCCCTCGGGTCACCTCCCTGGTGAGGGGCGATGCAATGCTGTCTCTGGACAGAGATTTTTCTCACTGCTCGATGTTCAGGGTGCATCTTTATAAGATACAATAAAGCACTAAGAGACTAAACTTGTGTTTCCCCCACCCCGCCCCAAATTACAAAACTTAGGAGCATTTCTTGGCCTAATACCATGGCTCAGAGAAATCCCTGCTATTACCTGATGTAAATATGTATTAATTAAAGCACTTTGGAAATGCAGAGTATTGACCTAACAGGCAGTAATGGCTCTTCTTGAGCAATTACAATCTATCATTCAGCTCCCTCTTTCAGGAGGGGTTTTGTTTTGGAGGCACATTATTGACCCAAGGGCCCAAAGTGGTTTCCTCCCCTGCACAGACCCTTCCTGCCCCAGGGCTCGTATCCTTCCCGGGGAAATTATTAGTGGGGGAGGCCCTAAATCCCTTAATTTTAATAAAAAGGATGGATTTCACCCTGGGCCCCCCCCCCCCCGCCCTCCTCCCCAACTCTGAGGGCACTTTTGAGATTTCTCACCCACCTGCAGACCCTGGGAAACACTCAGAGCAAAATATTTCTACATAAAAGAAAAACTTTGTGCTTTCCAGTGGTGGAAACCCTTCTCAAATAAAGCATTCGTCTCCCGAGACTTACACCTTCTAATTTAATTTTCCCCTAAATCAAACAGTGTATTAATCCCCAATAGAAAACACGTTCCAGTTGCACAAACAATATTTAAATGGTATAATAGGGACATCTTTTATAAATGCTTCTAACAAATCCTGAGAAAACCCGAATGCGCGGGCTATAATTAATCGAAATGCCAAGTGCCAGCTAACCAGGAAAACTCCAGCGTCATAAATCTGCCCTGAGCTTTCTCACACATGCTGATGGATGGGGACTCGCAGCTTAAATATTTAACAATCAATAATTCAAATACCTATCCTACCCTATTAAATTTGTCACATTTATTTATAAATGCAACATGCAGCTGAAGTTTCTCTGAAAGTTGTGCGTCTTCCACCCAGTAACAAAAGGCAGCATTTGGGAAGATGAGTGTTTCTTTAGCGTTGGAGGGGCCGGGGGAAAGGTGCTGGGTTATGAAATTTCTGTGGGGATATAATGGACAGTATGGGATGGGGGAAAGAAGGGGGGGGGGGAATTAAACCCCATACACCAAAATAGTTGGCTGCATCTCCTTCCCCCCTAATAGGTTTGGATAATGTGATGTGCAGGCAGGTGTTATGTCGCATGAATCACATTTATAGGAACATTTTCCAATTTCTTCACTGCCCAAGGCAGGGAGCTGCTGTTCATCCTCTGCAGATGAATATTGCCGTGGCCCAGGGTGGGCTGCAGCCCTTGCCTGCACATCACTGCCTGTCCTGAGCAAAGTCTGAAAGAAACAAACCCCAAACTCAGAGAAAGGGGTGGGTTTGGGTCTGACCTGAACCGAAGCAACGTTTGGCTTTGCCCCATGGGAGAGAAGAGTGCAACAGAAATAAATACATGCGAGGTCCAGCACTGGCAAACAAGAGGTCATTCACCAAATCATCATCATGATCATCATCATCATCACATCTTGCCAGTTTGCAGCGCCAGCAGCCTGAATCTCTATTTCCAAGGTTTTTGGGACAGCGGGGACAGTTGCACGGTTCATCATGTGCCCCCTCTCCTCTCCAACAGCCTCAACAAAAATAACAACAGGCAAAGCTCACCTCCAATTCTATCCATCCACAGGGACTGGAGGTGTCTCAGAGCACCCCATTTGCTGATGGAGACTTGGCTGTGCCTCCAACTGCCCACAGCAAGGAGGGTCCCTTTGTCCCCTGAGCATCATTTGTTTTAAAGGAGCACCAAAACTGCCCCAAAAGGTCATGAAACTCCTGCACCCAAATTTCTGTAAGGATTTTTAAAAAAATCATGGTGCTGCCTATGGGTAAGGGAGTTGGGGGTGCTGACCGTGGCCCCTGTCCCCCCC
>WUAM01000133.1:4925611-4936446 GCA_024336885.1 Actenoides hombroni
GAATCTCTCCAGACAAGGAGACTCCACAGCCTCTCTGGGCAGCCTGGCACAGCCTCCCACACCCTCACACCAAACAAGTTTCTCCCCCTGCTCAGATGGAACCTCCTGGGTTCCAGTTGGTGTGTGGTGCCCCTTGTCCTGTCACTGGCACCACTGAGCAGAGTCTGTCCCCATCCTCTTGCCCCCCAGGGCCCTTTGGCTCTTGCTCAGCATTGCTCAGCTCCCCTCTCAGGCTGCTCTTCTCCAGCTGAGCAGCACGAGCACATCACACACCGTGCCCCAGCCCATCACACATCGCACACCGGCACGTCACACACCGCGCAGCCACCCCCCGCATCTGACGGAGCTTTTCATCTCTCTCCGCGCCTGCCTCGCCTCATCCTCATCTATATCAAAGCATCAGGCAAATTAAATTGTTTGCAAAGTACTGTCTGCGCGTCTGTTTTATTCCTGCTTTGGGAAAACACGACGCTGCCGAGCCGCCGCGGCTGTGCCATTTTGTTGAGTTTTCCCTGTAATGCCTGTTCAAAGCGGTGCCGCCGGCCCCGCGCTCCCGCCTGCCTCCCGTCAGCAGAGCATCAAAGGCAGCGGCTGATCCCCGCGGCCGCCCCGGCGCACCCCGGAGAGGGAGCGCGGCGAGGGCCTGGCTCGGGGAGCCCGCCGAGGAGAGGCGGGGTGGGGAGTTTCTGTGGTTCCCCTTCGGTTTGAAGGCTGGCGACTGGAGCGCGCGAGCGAGGCGTCCGCTTCGGGAGACAGCGCCCAGAGTCCCTCTGGGCCCAGGGAAGAGGGAGGAAGATGGTGTTCTGGGAGCTGTAGGATGTTGGCCAGCCCTGGTTTGGGCGCCCATAGGTGACACCAGCTCGTGTCACCGCGGCTGAGCTGGACCAGTTT
This sequence comes from Actenoides hombroni, assembly GCA_024336885.1. Taxonomy (NCBI): domain Eukaryota; kingdom Metazoa; phylum Chordata; class Aves; order Coraciiformes; family Alcedinidae; genus Actenoides; species Actenoides hombroni. The sequence continues at coordinate 4,926,503 of WUAM01000133.1, forward strand.
GGACATCCCCTGGGGATGCCGGTGATCGCCCCCTTCCCCCACCCATCTGCCGTCACAGCCCCGGCTCTCCCACCACCCCAGCCGCAAAAGCAAACAAACAAAATCAACTCTTGCCACCAAATTGCTTCCCATAAATCGTCCGCTCCCTGCCGTGCTCCGGAAAAAGCCTTTTTTTCTCCTCCATTGACTAGTGGTGGCTGGAAACCGCCGTGTCCCAGAGCCGGGCACAGAGCCGCTGGCCCCAGCAGGGATGTTTGTCACCGGCCCGTGGAGCTGGGGTGGCAGTGGCGGGGAAAGGGCGGACAACAAGTCACCTTTTATTGAACTGGAGCTCTTCCTCACTGCTCCCCTGCTGATTCCCCCCCTCCCCTTTCTCACTTTTATGGTGNNNACTTGTTTTTTTTTTTTTTCCTCTGACCGTGAAGCCAGCCTGCCTGCAGCCCTGCCAGCACCCTGGGTGCCCTGGTGCCTGGATCCAGCCCTCCCCACGGTTCTCGCCGCGGGCACCTCCCCGCTGGGGGCTGGGGAGGTTATTTGTGCTAGCAAAAAAGCAGATTAAAAGCCAAGAGAGCAATTCGTTGCTGCTGAATTGCTAACGTGCTGTGTGCAGCGGGATCTGCTGCAGTTGTCTTGGTCCTGAGCCACGGTAATTGTATTCTATGAAATATTTATTCATTTTCATTTCAATTTCATTTCCAACATGTATTTCCTATAAAATGATGTGGGGAAAAAAAAAAAAAAAAAAAAAGAAAAAAAAGAAAAGAAAAAGAAAAAGAAAAAAAAAATTCACCCTGGATGCATTTATCATCATCACAGGTTCCTTCCCAAACCTTCCCCAAAGTGGCACTGCTGGGCAGGACCACACAGGCTGCCAGAGCAGGTTTTTCTAAAAACTTTAACTGTCATTTTTCATTCTGCCGGGAGCCCATGGGGACCTGGGTGGTTCAGGACCCACCAGAGCCCAGCTCCTGGCCCTCCTCCTCGGCCTCCAGGAATAACCCAGCACTCACTGAAGTACCCCTGTACCTAGGAGAATGCAGAGTTAAATACCCCTGTGCAGAGTAAACTGCCCCTGTGCAGGGTAAAATGCCCCTATACACACTAAAATACCCCCACGCCGTGGAAAACACCCATGTGCACAGTAAAATACACTTGTGTGCACTAAAATACATTAAAATACCCTTAGGCACACTAAAATACCCCCGTGCAAGGTAAAATGCACCTTCACCCGCTGCAGATCCCGGGCTCGCTGCTGGGCACGGTGCCCGAGGGCATTTTGGACCCCGCACCCCCCCTCAGGACCCTAAATGTCAGGTGCCGGCCCTATAATCTCCTCCACAATCTGTGCAGAACTCTTCCCTCGGTTATTATTTCCAGGCTGATCGTCTACGCTATCTGATAAACAGTTGATTACTTCTCCTCCCAGCCCCGTGCCCAATTTGCATACAATAAATATCGCCCTCGGAAGCGTGCCGGGGAGAGCCGAACCTCGGCTCATGCTTTATTTATGAGGAATAAACACGAGATCAAGTTTGCATAATCAACACAGATTTAATTTGTGAGCTCTTCCACTCGGGTCTCTGGCTGTAATCAGGCTCCGCGTGCGCGGCTGACAATCAGCTGGAAAATATCTTCATTAAGCGGCTGCCGGGTTTGGGAGCCGGCGTTGGGTCGGCGACGGCGGAGAGCGCGGGGCCCGACCGGGACAGCGGCCCCGGGATGTCACACGGCCAGGGAACGCGACTCCCCCTCTTCTCACCGGCTTCTCACGCTGCTCCAGAGAAGTTCCCTTTGCTGCCTTTAAAACGGGGTTTTACTTTACTATAATTTGTCGATCTTAGCTTCCTTGTGCATGCTAATATATGCAAAAAAAACACTGGGGCTCCTATTAAAATGCCATGAAAATCTAATGAAATTAATGTTGGCAACAAATATTACCTAATGGAAAAGCCTCGGGGAAAAAAAAAAAAAAAAAGAGAGTGCAAATATATATTTGCACATATTTAAAGGACTCTGTCAAGTAGTTTAGCTTCACAGTTTAGATTTTATTAAAAAGGAGGGGGAGGAAGCGCAGAGCGGTTCCCAAGCCTGAGATGAGCAGAAGGGCTTTTGTGAATTATGTTTTTCATTTCAGTGAAAATGAATATAATTACTAATATAATTGAGACCCTGTCAGCAGTGCTGGGTGCTCAGGTAGAGGAGCCTGGGGCAGAGGTGAGAACCCAGCCGTGGAGGAGGGGTGAGCTGGGCATGTCACATCGAATTGGTCCAGCGTTGTGTCCACCAAGGAATGCACCCGGTGGGTGCTGAGCCTGAAAAGCATCCAAACCAGCGAGCATCATGTCCAGGCAGCAGCCTTTCCAGTGAGCAGCCCATCCACCACATATTGCATCTGAGGAGCATTGCCTCCAGTGACCATCCCACCTGGAGAGCGTTCCCAACCAGCAAGTGTCATGTCCAGAGAGCATCCCACATCAAGCATCTTGTCTGGTGAGCATTGCATCTGGTGAGCATCCTGCCCATCAGTCCTTGCATCTGAGCAACATCCCATCCATCAAGCATGCCATCCAAGTACTGTCATACCCAGGGAGCATTCCACCTGGAGAACATCCCATCCAGTGAGCAGCATGTCCAGTGAGCATCACATCCAGCGAGCACCAGACCCAGTGAGCACCCTGTGCTAGGAGTGGAGGATGGGGCAAGAGCTAGGGCATAGCCTGAGGCAACTGCTGACCTGTGTGCCACTCACAGGGGATTTCTGCCTCAGCTTGGCCCTGTGGCACAGCCAACACTGTCCTCAGCCTCCCACCCCAGCAGTTAACAACCGGTGGCGAGGTGGCACCCACCCAAATGCCAGCCGAAGCGAGCCAGGAGCTGCCCACCGCTGCTTTCAAACACCATCAATAATTCACTCTCTTTTCTAACCCCCGTGACAGCCCAGCCCAGGAACCAGCTTTGTGCTCAGTTTGGTGGCAGAGCGGTGAAATTCAGCACATCCACCTTGCAGCATCCCCTTACCCGCAGGGGCACCTTGCATGGCCTGAGCCAGGCAGTAATTAACAGGTTCGGATGGGTGCTGGGTGCTGGGTGCTGGGAGCCGTGCCACTCGCCCAGCTGCCAGCTGCTGCCAGCCCCAGTGCGACTGCTCTGCCACTTGCTGCAGGGACCAGAGGCACTGGGGCCTCCCTGGGGAGGGGACACCCAATTATACGTGTTTATTAACTTACGTGTTAATTCTCTAAAGCCATCCGGCGATGACAGCTTATTATGAGCTTATCTCTCACAGAAGTCTACTCCTTGTCGGCAATTACAACAGCCACTATTAATTCCTCTTTAAAGGAGCCCTGGCAGGTGATATCTGCCCCTAAATTTAAGATTAAAAAAAAAAAAAAGAAGTCCTAAATAATGCAAATATTCCCATTAATTATTTTACATTCGGGTGGGGTTTTTTTCCAGCTTGCAGTAGCTGCAGCGTGTTTCTCCCTCAGGTTCACCAGCACCTTTCAGATGTCTGTGAAAGTCTCCTTAAAGATGTGTCCTCACCAGAATCTTGGGGATGAGCCCCATCCTGCCCCATGGGGGGGTCAGAGCTGCCCCCTCCCAGCGCCCAGTGAGGCCCAGGCAGGGGCTGTGCCCGGGGTGGGTGATGGACACTTGGATGGACTTGCTTGGCTGGGAGTTTAGGGGGGCTTGGATGACACCCCCTCCTCATCCCCATCACCATGGTACCCCCAGCAGGACTCAGGGTATCACCTCCACTGGTGGGATGGGGCAGGAGGGGACGGTCCCCGGAGCACCCACACCCCACCGCACCTCCGAGTGCTGCTGTGGTGGCTGAGGCGAGAGGCAATAATAGGTTTTATGATCCATAAAAGCCATCTTTGATGCTTAAGAGCTTGTGTCTGTGGTGTAATGGCATAAAAACGCTGCTGGCGGGCAGCCATCCCTCCTGCCAAGGCCAGGCCCTGCCGGCCTGCCAGATTTCTCCCACCACGTTGCTGGTTTACCCACCAAAACAGCCCCAACGTGCTGAGAGCAGAACCTGCTGTGACACCTCCAGTGTGACACGGCCACTGGGCTGGCAGGAGCACGGTGCTGGCGGCTGAGCCCTGGCACGCTCAAGACACATGTGCTGGGGACACCAGACACCAAGCCACCTCCCCAGGAAGGCACGCCGAGGGCTTTGGCATTGTCCCTGGTCCCTCCCAGGGATGGAGATGGGGACGTGGACACCCAACGCCTTGTGGCACTGTGGGGCATCGGGGTGGCACGGGGCAGAGCACCGTGCCCTGAATTGTGCCCTGGGGGTTGGATAGACCCTGGGCTTAGGGTGGGAAAGAAACGTCACTTGAAATAACACGGAACTGGGCAAATGCACTTGGGCCACCCTGCCCCCATCCCCATCTACATCCCTGTCCCTTCCCCATCCTCATCCTCATCCTCATCCTCATCCCTATCCCTGTCCTGTCCCCATCCTTGTCCCCATTGCTATCCCCATCCCTGCTGCTCCCCCAGAAACTGGGAGGCTGATCCCTTCTCTCACCCCTCCTGCCCATCCATTGTTCACTTTCTCTCTAATCTCCCCAATCTCCAGGACTTTTATGGCAGTGGAGCTCCAACCCATCACTGGTGGCTGATCCATTGAGGAGGTTCAGCCACCAGAGCCTGCGCATGGACATGGAAGACCCTGGCACAGCCCTGGCACAGCCCTGGCACAGCCCTGGGAGCATCGGTGAGTGACCAAAAGCAGGAAAACATCAGATTCCCCAAATGGTATTTACAGTCCCAGCTCACCCGGGAGCTGCACACGTCCCGTGAAGCTGGTGACACAAAGACCATCTGGCAGCACCGAGAGCCCAGCGCCTGCCCCTGCCCGGTGCTGGTGGCAGTGCCACCTCTGCGGCCACAGCCATGTCCTCTGAGCTGGCCCAGGGCACACTGCCCCGCGGGGAAAGCAAGAGGCGGGGGGTGGCATTTCAACACCCAAAGGAAAACCACGTGGGGAAGCGGCTGCTTTGACACTGGGGCACGTTGACATTTGTACTGGAAAATAATCCAGAGGAAAAAAAAATGTTTTGGGTCAAACCAACTCATCATGTTTGCTCTGAAGTGCGAATATTGGAGATTTCCTACATTCTTTTTTCTTTTTTTTCAAGTTAAGCCTTTGCAAAAGTCTTCCCATGGATGTGTGTGTGCATATATATATATATATATAAATATGAAACTCTATTTTTATACTTATATAAAAATGAAATTTATTTTCAACCATTGGCATGTCCAGGAAAAAAAACCCAAAAAGCAGCAGAATCTCACCCGGGAAGCATCCGGATGAAAAGCTTTGATCTCCAGGAGCCATCCAACCCTGGATCCCAGCCCAGAGCCCCTCTGTCTTCCTAGGGTAGGGGGTTCCCTCTTCATTTTGAAACCCAGTACCCCCTACTTTGCCCATCTCTCTTCCCAAGTCCAAAATAGCTCCGGTGGTATCCGCTCGGCTCTTCCAGAAAGGATTGTTCAATATTTCTCTGCGAGCTGTGGGATGTCTGATGTTAGTGAGCACATTAAACAGGGGTATAAATTCATAATGAGAGCCCTGAAATGAATGGTGCTTATCATTTATGGATGGAATAATTAAAGATACTGTACTTGGAGGTTTTACATGGTCCTGTAAATTGTCATCTGTGGAAGTGGAGTTGAAACAGCTTCAGCCTGGGCGGCTGCGGCAGCCCCTCGCTGTGCCTGGGGCTGTGGGACCCCAGAGGATGCTGTTGCTGGCGGTGCTGTGGGGGTGTCCCCCATCCCACCCCTGGTCCCCCTTCCTGGCCCCCGGGCTGTTGGTAATTTGAAGAGTTAATCTTTTTCAATTACTTTCCTGCCCTCGGAAATCTCCTGCTGGCAGAGCCAGCCCCGGGGCTGCGCGGTGCCTGGGTATGGCATGGCACAGGGTGCTGCAGGCTGGAGGGTGATGCTCTGCCCCAGCATCCCAGACCTTTCTGGGGTGGTTCCTTGCAGGTGCCCCCCCTCAATCCATGCACAGCCCGTCCCTGGAGCATGAGGCTGCAGGGAGGTCTGGCCATGGGGCACCTCATGCCGTGGGGCAGTGGGTGCAGGGGGGCACCCAGCACACCCAAGAACCCCTGGGACTCCCACAAGACCCCTGCTTTAGAAGATTTGAGCTAAAATAAGACAGAGGGCACAGTGCTGTGAGAGGCAGCTCTGGACCCCGGGGCGCACCCATGGGTGCTGAGCCTCCTCTCCCAGCACCGCGTCCTCCATCCTATTTTAACTCTGATCATCTAAAATACTGTAACTATGGCAACGGCTGCAGGTGAGACTCATTACAGTTAATCCTCTAATTACTAACTACCTCTTCAATCAGTTGTAATTACTTTGGGGACACAGTTAACCTCTCATTAGAAACGCATGGCCACGTTTTTACCAAAAGCACAAACAGTGACATGCCTGGTAATTTAGCACCGCCGCACTCAAGGCCACTCTCCCCGTCTTTTATGCCGGCACAATCTCATCCCTGTCATTAACCAGGAATGGTTGTCATGACAATTAATCATTCAATCCCTCATCAGCAACTTTTGCCAAATGTCACCCTGCTCTTGATCAAATGAGAAGGGAAAATTAAATGAATCAATTCAGCACCCTGGTATTTGTGCCTATATGTGGGGGGGTTTTGGGGGGGGGTGGAGGGAGTTGGTGGGTACCCTGGAGATCGCTCAGCAGCCAGGCTGCCCACTCTGGCCATAGGGCACCTGTCCCGGGTCTGAGGGGCACCCAGTGCCCTCCAAGGTGCCCCTCTAGGGCTTGGGATCACCCTAGGGGCTTCCTGACCTGACAGTCTGGCCCCTGGGGCCATCAGGCCATTGCCAGCCCCTGACCATCTCCTGACACGGCTGCCCAGATGTGCCATCCCCACCTGTGTGCACCCCAGATGTGCAGTGGTGCTGGCTCGGACAGCCAGGTCCAAGCTGGTACCTCCATCACAGAGCAGAGCAGAGCAGGGCACCCTCTCCTCCACTCTGCCCCAATTTTGCAAACAATCCTCTCTCTGATCATTTTCCTTTTAAACCTGTAATTAGCTGGAGTCATTTGCCGCATGCAAATCCCAGCCCTTAATTGCTGATAACCTTGAGCAGTGCTGGGGCTCCTGACAGCGTGGCCCCATCCCTGTCCCCATGGCCGTGCCAGACCCACCCTCACAGCCCCCAGCCCAGACTTGGGCCTTGCCTGGGGTCAGGGCACTGGGGGACTTTTGGTCTCACCCCAGGGCACCCTGAGGCCACAGCTCACCCCAGAGGGGTGTCGAGCACGGTGGAGAGCGCAGCATGGTCTTTGGGTAGGGGGATGCAGCAGGGGTCTGCACGGCCCTGCGGTGAGAGGCTGGGCAGGGCTGAGCCCGTCCCCACCATCGCCGGGGAAGGGGGAAGTTTCGCCGCGACTCAATTATAGGAGGTTGTAAAATCGCATTAGGAAAGTTGGCATTTAAAGCTTGATGCGTTTGGACAGTGTGTCTCTCCCCGGCGCGGGGAAATCGATTATCCGTCAGAGGGGCTGGGAGAGGGCTGGGGCACGCTGAGCTCAGCGCGCGCACTGCGCGCACCATGCTCGTCCTGCTGGCAGCCCAGGGACCCCCCTCTGGGGCAGGAGCTGGGTGCCAGGCTGGGGGCTCCCCCAGAGTGCCTGGCTCCAGCATCCCATGGCCAGGGCAGGAAGGGGGGACCGGCCCAAGGCAGGCAGGTGCCCGTGGGTACCTCCACATTGGAGAGTGGGGGGGCTAGGGGGTCCTGTGGGGCCAGTGCCATCCCCCCCATGGTGGTGAGCAACATGGCTCAGCATTTTTTTATTTAATAGCCTCGATTGTGGATTCCTGTCCTGTTTGCTCACACGTGTGTGGCTCGGGTACCCCCCAGGAGAGCCCATCTGGTGCCAAAAGCCCCTGGCATCAGCACTGGCACTGGCACCAGCACTCTTCTCCCTCAGTGCTGCTGGGTCCACGCTGGGGCCAGGGCCATGCTCGCTCCCCGAGTGCAGGGTGGGTGACACCATTCAGCACCACGTCCCCGGGACAACATGGGAAGCGTCACTTTGCCTTAGGCTCACTTCTTTCCGCTCCACATCCCACAGCTCTCCCAGCACCTCGAGGCAGCCGGGATCCGGCCCCTCTACGGTGCAGATCCAGGGGACAGGATTGCCAATTATATCGGGGTGTCCTCCGAGAGCCCCTCTCATGGCCAATTCCCTCCTGGGGGCAGGGAGAGGACCGGGTACCTCCAGCACAGCTCCAGGCCCCGGCGGCAACGCCGGGATGTGCCGGGTGCTGGCATCACCCTTCCCACCCCGGCTGTCCAGGCTGCCCAGTGAGCCCCTGATTAATTCCCTGCAACCTGCAGTGCGCAAATGAGTAATAATCCCAGTAAACGCTAATTGGCGAGCTGCGTCCTGACAAATTGATTTGCCGGCGTGATTGTGTGGCGGGGTTGTGTTAACATCGCACGCCCGGCCGGCCCCGTGCCCGCTGCGCACGGGAGCCACGTTGGATCCTGGAGCCGCGGGGTAGGACGGCTCCTTCCTTGCCAGCTCCGGCCTGCGCTGGGGTGGCCAAAGGCTGTGGGAGAAGCCAGAGCAGCACCCAAAGCCCCCCAATGTCACCCTGCTTGGGCTCAGGGTCTGCTCTCCTCCAGAGAGTCTCCAACTGCGGGAGCACCAGGCAGTGGGGGAAGGAAGCTGGCTCCAGAGATGCTCCTGGGATGCTCCAGGGGCTGCTGGTACCCAGCACTGTTATCATGCTCCCATACCACTGACTCACACCAGGAGAGACCCGGGCGGGAGCCAGGATGGTGCAGCCAGGCTCAGTCTCAGCTCCTGAGAATGGGATGAGTGGGGACAGTCCCTGCGGGGTTGGGGACAGTCAGAGAGGGCCTTTGGGCAGGCGATGGCTGGGATCCAGGACCTCTCCTGTCCCCTGGTTGACATCCACTGGGCTGGTAGCAAATCTTTCCAAACCTGCCCTTGCCCTCCCAGCTCCCCAGCAGGCAGAAGAAGCCTGGGGAGAACTGGTCCCATCCAGCACCCCGGCGATGGTGGAGCAGAGCTGGCTCCTGCTCCCTGCAGCTCCCCCTGAGCTCCTCCATCGCAGTGCCAGGGTCTCTGGCCTCCTGGCAATGCTGGGAGAAGAACCCCCCCTGGCCCCAGGTGTTTTTTGAGGGAGAGGGGCTGTCTGGAGCAGGGAGCTGGGGGATTTCAGGGTGAGGATGTGGCCCAATGGCAGCCACGGGACCACATGGGTGGCACGGGCAGCCCCCAGCCCCTCCACTCTGGCATAGTCTGGGGAAGGGGCTCAGGAGGGGTCAGCAGAGATGGAAACCCATCAGTCCCCATTGCCCTGGCTCACCCCAGCTCTGCCACCCACACGGCTTGACCGGCCTGGCCGGTGACTTGTTGCTGCCGATCTTGGAAGGCAGGAGCTGGGCAGGAGCCCGGGGCTGTGCCGCTGCCGCTCGCTCTCGTCAATTCTTTATGGCGCTGCATCTTTAATAGCTTTACAGAGCCCATTTAATGTGCTCCGAGACATGAAGTGCTGTCTAATCAGCACATTTAGGAGAATTGCCCACATCCTGGTCTCGCTGCCATAAAACAGTGCCCACAGAAGCATCTGTAATTAATGCTTTTTTTCGCTCGCTCCCTCTCTCCCCCACTGAATCAATTTATAAAGCGTGGACTTCCTCTGCGCTGGAGCTTTTAGGCTGTTTTACTCCGGCATCCGAGGTGACTCGGCAGCGCTCGTCAATTAAGCAGCTGCGTATAATGGATGCTTCAGAGTAAAAAACACAGTCTGATTCCCAGAAATGATCAATGCGCATTTTTTCTCACAAAAACACAGGCTCACACGGACCCAATGGGCTCCGCTCACCCTCCCCTGGGATTAGCGAGGCCAC
>WUAM01000133.1:5009269-5032885 GCA_024336885.1 Actenoides hombroni
AAGGAAGGGGAGGCCCCTGGGGCCGGGGTGCACCAGGCTGCCCGTACACAACTCGCAATGGGCTTTTTGGGTGAAGTTTAAGGGGAAAACATCACCTGAAGGTAACTTAAGAACACCAAGATGCCTTCTTGGATTAATTCATAGCCAGTAACCAGACAATGCACAATCCTCATACAGCAGCTTACAGACAACGTGCATCTCCAACCTACCCATTACTTTCGCAGTCTGCAAGTTTTAGGCTAAATATGCAGTAATTCTGTTGAGTTACCCAATACAACAGGCAGGTTCCCTTAGTTCTTACAGATTTTACTTCCCATTTATACACCAAATGAAAATTGGCCTGTTCAAAACCAATCTTAACACCATTTCCTGTAAGCTGCTGTGAAGAGCTGTGTTAGTGTGGTCTGTCAACAGTCTCACGTCCAAAGACTCAGTTCTATGCTTCAAAGAGGCAATAATTTCAGCGTGCGTTAGTTAATACGATTCGATCGTAAGGAAGAGAATCACAAAGCAACGGCATTCAAGGAAACTGTTCAGCACCTGTGGATGATGGTAGATCACTGCACTTGCAAGCAAAAAACCCCAACCCCTCAGTCACGATTTGTGCAGTCACCTCGCAGCAGCAAAAGGGCAAAGCCAGGTCACTTCAAACGCACCGAGAAAGAAGCGACACACCAGGGTCATGTGGGCAATGCAGGAAAATTGCTTTAAAAAGGGGTATTTCCACATGTCTCAAATCACTTGAGTTCTTCCAAATAAACTAAACGTGGAGAGGAGTCTCACAAATTCAGTGTAATTCCCATTCTGCTATGAACAATTTGCTCCCTGCAAGCCACCCTACCTCACTAAACAGCCCGTTTGCTGATTAAACCCTTCAGGAAAAGGGCAGAGAAAGCCCCCAGAATAACTCAAACGAGAGAGACCAAGGCCAACGACACCCATTTCATAGCAGGATCTCCAGGTTAGCTGCAAAGTTCACAGCGTGCCTGGGAGGAGTGGCTTTCTTTTCTAGTCTGAACACTTGCTGTAAGCTCATGAGACAAGCTGATGTGTTTGTGGGTTTACACCCATTCCAGTAAAACATCAGTAAGATATTCAAAGAGTGACAGCTTGGAAAAAAGAATCCATCATAAGCAGGAACTTGTGGTAACCTCCTTCTCCAGTCCTGATACCCATCACTGGCAGTAACACCGCGAGTGAGAGCTTGGGAAGTTCTGAACATATCACTTAAAGTCCATTTTATTTCAGGCATTAATAAACAGTATTTTGGCCGGGTTGGGAGATATCTTTTTCTCATTGATTCAAGACACGAATGATCTCGCTTGACACCCCAGCTGTACAAACAGCTGAGAGCTAAGCTGCCAGGTGTGACTGTCCTGCGTTGGGAACCTGGAAATCTTTCGCTCTAGAGACAGTTCCAGGCTGGGATTCTGTTCCCCGTTAAATGAATCCCGGGAGCTTCACCTGCTGGGGTAACAGCAGAGGCCCTGCAGTTCCCTCACCGCCCCAAGCTTTTCATGCATGGCCTTCAACGACCCCTGTGCAGACGGCGTGGGAGGGAGAGAAACAACAAAGAGAAAGAGAGAGGACACTGTGCCTGGGAGACAGGGACAGAGGCCAGAGTACCAGGAGGCTGGAGCGGGCTGCCGGGCGGTCAGGGGCTGCAGGGGAGAGCTCTCAGCCCAGGGAACCTGCACGCTGAAGCGGCCGGGGCTCGCTCTGAGCTGGAGCGCGCCCGCACGCACCAACGGTCTGCTCGGCCAGCGGAGCGCAGGGAAAGGAATGGAGGAAAGTGAGGGGAAAAAAAAAGAAGAAAGAAAGAAAGTGTTTCATTAAAGGCTGATACTCTTGCAGCATTTCATTACTCTCCAATTATCAATGCAGAGCGTGATTCTCCATCTGCGACGTTCCCAGCTCTACCTTGGAAGGTGCATTAACACATCCCTGAGCATCCCAGTTTGTGAGGGACGCGTTGCCCTGCTGCGGGTAGGGAAGGGTGGCACCAGCCTGCTCCATCTCCTGCCTGGCCTGGCTGGTTCTCAGCACACTGAGACAAAGCCAGGGGACAGGAAAACAAAGAACAGCAGCTTCACAGTTCAGTGTTTTGCAGGACTATACTCATTTAAGTACTGGCAAACACCCCGCTCCGTGCATTGTATAGAAGAGAAAGAAAAAAAAGATAGCAGGTTATTTAAAAAATCTATTTGATTTAACAGTGAAAGCTGAACACCCTGCATTGTTTCTTTCAATATTAAAAAAAAAAATAAATTCTAATGCTGTAAGCTGTGGTATACATAAAAACCCAACTCCTTTAAAGTTTTTCTTACTGTTGCTTCTCTGAGAAATAAAAAAAAAGCAACAAGGGACTGCAGGGGAAAGTGTCACAGACAAGGGCGACGGGCTCCGCGCAGCCCCGTTAGAACTCGCGTGCGGAGCAGCGGCCGGGTGCTCTCCCTTCTAAAAACAGCCACGTACAAGAAGGGCCAGGCAGAGAAGCGGCCCCGTTGTGTGCTTCCCTCACAGGGCAGGAAGTGAGGGCTCAGTACAAAGCGAGAGACGCTTCTCACCAGCACAGCCGGGCACAGAGCAGGGGGTGGGAGGCAGGAGGAGAGACCTGCCAGTCAGTTGGTTCAGATCTTCTGAGACACGGCCACACCCGGGAAGATTTAACTCTCGTTTAGTGTCTTCTCCAGGAGCTGTGCAGCAGCACCACCTGATGATCAGTCAGGGGCAGGATCTTTCACTCGCTCACAGCTATTCTGGCAATTGTTGAGCTGGGCCAGAAGCTCCCAGAGAGAGCCAAAGCTCTGTGCTGCCTGATGTGCTGATGAACAGTCTCCTGCTTACCCAGCCGTGTCTGCGTCGAACGCAATAGCTCAAAATAGCTTTTGCTGGTGTGTTATCTGTACTGACTTTTCAGGAGGGAAACCAAATTCTCCCTGTTCTCACAATTTTTTCCCCGAAACCAGAGCTGGTGTTACTCTTACACCTTTGCAGTGTGTCCTTACCCAAGGACACGGAGGACCGAAGATCCACGAGTAACTTTGGCCGAGTTCTCTGCAATAGGCTTGGTTTAAATCTAAGACACCCCTCAGACTGCAGCAGGACTTCAGAAGCACTTTGCTCTCTGTCCCAGTTGCAGGCAGAGCCCACTCACGAGGAGACTGCGACGGCTTTTTTTGGATGGAGTGGGTGTTGTGACCACCTGTGCTAGTCACCTGTCACCCCTCACCCAGGAAACACCACACAGCCACACATTTTGTAGGTGTGAAACCAGTGGAGGGTGGTGGCTGGACTTGTGAAAACACCTCAAGAGTTTTCCTAATTTTCTCACAAACTTGGGAGTCTTTCTGGCCCTCACGTCTCACCTGTCATGCTTGTTCTCTTGCGCCGCTCGCAGCAGCTCCTGAATATTCTTAGTGATCTGCTCAGTCTTCCGAATCACATCTTCTGTACTGGGCAAACTGGAACTGGGGGCCGTGTCAGCGTCCTCAGGGATGGATCCCTCCCCCTGCCAAATGACGCTCCTCTGCCGGCCCTTCCTGCTCGATCTGCAAAGGAACGACGCAGAGGTTGGCCCTGCAGGATGGAACTGGCTGCTCTCACAATTCCTCATCCCCTGACAGCGTGGAGCTGTGCCCTCGCTCCGCAGCACCGTGGCACCTACCCGGTCTCCTCCAGCTCCAGAGGCACGGTGGGGTTGTCATAGTCGCTCTCGGACACGCTGCTCTGCTTCTCCAGCTTTGAGGCCTGCAGTGAATACAGCTCTATTTCAGCGTCAGGCAGGAAAAGAGCCCCAAGAAGTGCCAGTGCCACATCCTGCACACCAGCCGCTGCCCTGGAGCCCCGTGTCGTGTCCCCCGCCCAGTGCCAAGCTCCTGCTGCCAGCCCCAACTCCGGGCACGGCACAGCCTTGCCGGAGCCCGAGCGAGCCCCACAGCCTGCGAGGCTGAATACAGTGGAAACCAAACTGAGCATGGGAGGCTGAAGTGAGAACTGAGGTCCAGCATGAGACAGGAGGCTGGACCAAGTGAGGTCCATGGCAGAGGAGAGGCCAAGTCAAGCATGGGGGCTGAGCACAGAGCAGAGGCTGACCCTGGGAATCCCACCACAAAATGGGAGACCAAAACGAGGGGCGAGGACTGCTGCAGGGGAGAGACAAAATAGAGACAGGAGACTGAAACGATGGCGGGAGGCCTGGTGTGGAGTGGGGCCAAACTCCAGGTGGAAGCCCAGAGGGCATGCAGGAAGCCAAACCGATGAGACTTGGAGCCCATTGCAGATGGGAGGGCAAAATGAGGGTAGAAAACCAAAGTGAGAACATGGAGGCCTATTGGAGATTGGAGGCCAAAATGTGGAGAGTTAAGGGCACCTGCACACTTGAGACCAACACAAGGTTGTTGGGAGGCCAAGCGAGAGTCATGGCCCACAGCAGAGCACAGGATGAAAGAAGGGTGGGAGGTGTGACCCCCAGGAGCAGAGGGCCACCGAAGAACGGGTGTCAAAAGGAGGGTGGGTGGCCAATTCCAAAGTGGAAGCCACTATGGGGGTAGGAGGCACACGAGGAAGCGGAGGCCGGACCGAGTGTTGTAGGCTCATTGCAAAGCAGGAGGCTGATCCAGCTGGGAGGGTAGACCCAGAGTGAAGACTGAACGAAGAGCGGGACACCAAAATGAGCTTGGAGGCCAAATCCCCAGCAGAGGCTGAACTCAGAATGCAGGTCCACAGCTAAGTGGGAAGCACATGGTGGAGGCTGAACTGAGCCTGTGACTCAGAATGGAAACCCACCAGAGGACAGGAGGCCAAACCTAGATTGGTTGGCACACAAGAAAGGCGAGGTCAGGCCTAGAGTGCAAGGACTGTGGCAGAGGGAAGACTGAAGACAGAGTTGAAGGCTGAACCAAGTGTGGAGAGGGGAGACCAGACTGAGCATGGAAAGGCCCAGCTGATGTGGGTGGAGGCCATAAACAGAAGCCCAGAATCCTCCTGCTCTCCCCTTCCCGTGGTGTTCCTGGGGAGAGACAGTGGCTGTGTCCACACTGGGAACTGGAGTGATGCCTGTTCCCTGCCTCGGAGCACACGTGCTTCTCGGTGCTACGGCAGAACACTTGCCACCTCCCCATCCCATACAGACCAGTTCTGCAGATCCCAGTAAAGCATCCAAACCATGGGCAAGGATGATGCTCAGGGTTGTTTTTTTATGTTCTAAACTCCTTTTCAGCTCGGTTGTTTTTTAAACCTTCTCCAAGGGCTGCTAACACAAGCAAGGGTGCTTGCACCACGCCAGCTCAAGTGCTCTCCCTGCAGATCCCAATGCACAGCCTCCTCTGCCAGCAAGAGATTCAAAGCAAACCTCCAGCCAGCCTGAAAAGCTCCCCCTCCAACCCGATTTAGCCTTAAGTGCAGGCAGTACAACCCTGGAGCTTTACACTGAATACCTCCTGTCAGGCTGATCTCTGCAGTTCACATGGATTTGAAGCCCCCGAGGCACACTCCCATCCTCAGCCAGGCACCAGGATCACAAACCCCACACACCCCCGTCGTAAAAATTGCAAAGCTCATCAGAAGTGCCTACTACAGCTCGTCCATCTGCAAGTTATGTCACATCAGTGTCACTCTACAGACCAGCCCCCAGCCCCCTGCATCAGCTCCTGCCTGGGTCACAGACACCGCTCACACAACAGGGTCCTTCACAAACCCTGCCGAAGAACCAGCTTTGGAGTGTTACAGGGGCTCTGAAGCCAACAGGAGGGACTTTCAAGTGGTAGACTGTAAGAGACACCTTCGGTTTGCATCCCTGACCCATACACTTCAGAAATAATAACTCTGCCTTGAAGAGAGACCCAAAATGTGGCTAGGAATTGGTTTCCTTTGGTTAAGATCCAGTGTGTTTGTTAAGCACTCATCTACCATAAAACCCAGCAACTCTTCCCTCTGAAGCAGCTGGAGTGTGAGCACTTTCTACCCATTTTAAAGCTACAGGCAGGAAAGCACAAGCATTTTTTTGAACACTCCCCTCTCAGGATAGCTAGTAAAGATCAACTGTAGAAGCAGCAATTGTTCTGAAGATGTGAAACTGATATGTAGGGTGTAACCTTTCCCTTCTCCTAGACTTACAGGGAAGAACATGCTATGGTCAGAAATACAAATGCCAATGGTGAATTACAACAGGGTATCACGGAATCAGTAATATACTCTAGAATCAGTGTACAAGAAAAACAAGCAAGCAAAACCTCTACAAGTTTCTAACACTAGGTGGTACTGACATCAGCTGCAGCCAGACCCTGATTTGCATTTGACTGAGCAGGGTGTTTCCTTCTAAGTTTTATCTGGTATCTTCAACCTTGCCCTGAAAGGACTCTAAAACCACTTCCCCTTCCAGCTGTCAAGGCCAGCAGAAAGCAGGCTGGCTGACAGTGTGGCGGGCACCGTGAATGGCTGTTGGGATGCTTCAAGAACTCACGTCAAACAAAGGAATGAACATCTGCAAGGTAAACAGTCAGTCGGTACCGGTTGGGATGGGTGTGAGCTGACAGCCCCAGAAGAAAGCAGGCGTTAAAGCTGGGACCCGGTGAGCTTCAGATGCCTCATGCAGTGCACCCGAGTAGGAAGAGTTACACGTTGCCTTATGGAATAATCAGTAAGCGCCTGCAGAATCCCTTTCCAAACAGCAAGCACCTCATCTTCCGGCCGCTCCCAGGGTTACGCAGCTGGACAAGTGCCGGAGAGCGACCGTGCGTGGTGTTAAACGCCAAAGACCCGGGCACGGGAAGTTAGAGAGCAGAGGATCCGCGGCAGAGGGAGCGAGAGCGATGAAATCCTGCTGCGTGCAAGCGGGACGGCCAGCCAGCTAAAGGGGAGGAGACAGAGGCTGATGGCTGCCAGGGAGATGCCACCTCCTCCAGGTAAGAGACCGAGTGGGAAGGTACTTAACCCTTCGTGTGCTTTCATCCCTTGACCAGGAAAGCGCGGAGGGGAAGGAAGGTAGAGATGAAGAGGAGGTCACAAACGCACTCCTCCCGATCTAAAAAATGGGAAAGAGAAAAACACTCGGGAAAAGCAAAAAACAAAACACCAATAAATTAACTGAAATCAAAGGAACATTCTTAAAACCATGGAGATGACAAAGCAAGAATGATTTCGAGAACATGGCTAAGCCTGAGTGGACTTAATTCTTCCAAAATACAACTGACTTCGTGTTAATTCTAATGTCGATATTCCAGAGGTGCTAAATTCCACTGAGAATAAAAGACATTCATCATCATACCAAATTAACTCCACGTAACAACTCAGTGCCTCTGAACCGCTACGTCCACCCACATTTCAAGCCAAGGGACCGCAGGACCCGTACACAGCGCTGTCACGCTTTGCAAACACTGCCACGTACAAAAGAATTCTGACGTTCCTTCCTGCCAGAACTGTCTTGATACCAACATGCCCATAAAATTTAAATGATCCAAATTTTGTAGCTTGAAGTTCCTAATAATTTAAGGGGGTGAAAAACCCAGCATACAAATTTCTGTGCCCGATTCCCTCGTGCACTCAACTGTCTTCTTTGGAATGTGCCTGGAAAATTTGCTCTCCCCCATGCCAGGCAATAAAATAAAGTTAACTTCCAAGTACGTTTTAAAGAGCTTAACTGTTTATGTGGAAGGAAATACAAGATAATGCTACCAAATGGGAAACAGACCGAAATGAATCCACAAATGTTAAATATGTGCCTAAAAAATAGTGCCCCGTGTTCCTGCCCATGAGGCAATCCAAAAAGATGCAACAAAAAATTAACTTTAATAAGCCCTAGTGAGTGTTGTGCCACTTATCTAGAGTGTGACCACATCAGTGCAGAACCCCCTCTCCGTTATCAGCACACACAGGAAAACACTAAACCAGAAGAATTTGTTCAACTGACAGATCTAACCCATGTTCAGCCTTCAGTTCTGAACTCAGAACAAGAAGTTGGTGGCCTAGGGAAAACGTAGCTTCGATTTTATTTTTGAAAGGTGGTTCTGAAGTTCCAGAAATTGGCACATCTTTTGTATCTCAGGAAGGAAACCCATGAATTTTACCTACCTCCTTGGAACAGGATTCCCCAAGCCCCCATCCTGCTTTTCAAACAGCCACATGTTGATGTTTGGCATATATATTGTGGTTCAAAGGAACAGCAGAGCAGAAGCTAAAAGCTCCAGTTTACCTATTCCAGAAGTGTTACAGCTTTTGCTCCTGCAGACACGTTAATAGAGCAAACTCTCACAATAGAGCAAACTCTCACAGCCCGAATCCACTCTGGAGCAGACAGCTGAGCAGCTTCAGTGAACGAGCACAGTGGGAACAGAGAGTAAAAGCTGAACGTCAGGAGGAAGGCAGAAGCATCAGCACTTTTACTTACATGTGGAGGGAAAGGCTGCAGTCTCGTCATGCTCTCCTCGGGGTAGGTGACCTCTCCCATGGGGAGGTAGGGCTTCTGGCCCGAGCCCGTCTCGTACATGGACATGGGCCTGCTACCCCGTGCAGACGGTCGCCGCTTCAAAGAAGAACTGTTGGTAGGGTCTGTGTACTCAGAACCGCTTTGGACCTGATATATATTGGTTGTAGCCTGTCTTCTGAGGTTGGTGTTTTCACTCTGAAGAGTTTGGAGCTGAAAGACACGTGTAGCAGTGGGACTTTGTTCTTCTAACAGCAAACGTCAAAAGCAAACCGACCGCACAACGCACGCCTGTCAGCTTTACCAGGACATCCAGTTACTAGTACCTGGGGGTTGATGTCTTTTTCAAAATCTACTTGGCTTGCTTAGTATAACGTAGAAACTTCTATGTCCCAGATCTGGAAATGTTAATGTGCTGATTTCCAGCACTCTTTGCTGGGATGCAAGCTAGATTAGATCTTCAAATGGGCTGTTGTAGCTAAAACCCACACCATCCACTTCCTCTGCCTGTACTGGCATGTGAGTGGTGTCACACTGAGGATGTGGGGAAGGGCTGCCAACAACATAGCTCTTCAAGCAAAGCCATCCCTTCCATCAGTCAGTGCAAGAACTTAAAGAGGACTTTAACAGAAGGGCCATGAAATCTGAAAGTGCCAGAACTACAGCACAGACACCAGAGGCAGTGCAAAGAAAACTAAGGATTTGCTCTGCAAAGCAACAGGAAAGTTTGGCTTATGGAAACTAAGCATCAGCTACTGCCTGCTAAGAAGCCAAACAAGAAACAAAGCTTTTTATTATTACATATTTGATGGATAGCAAAAAGGCAACAACTCTATTTTTTTCTGTGGAGTTACTCGGAGTAAGTTTGCTATAGTAACACATTGTAAAGAAAATGTGTAAAAAAAAAAGTCAGTATCAGCAATTCTCTATGAGTATGGTATTTCAAACAGCTTTTAAATAGGAAATTGTGTATTTACTACTTGCATTTCCTTTGCATCACATGAACCTTCAAGAACATTATCACTATAAACCAAAATAAAAAATATCTTGCTTTGCCTAGAGCAATTCCCAGAACTCTAAATCCAATGGGCAGCCTTCTATCAAGATAACTGATACTTTTTCTCCCCACTTTGTGTGCTCTGTAGTAAGATGCATCAAGTCTTCAGACTTAAGGATCAGCCAGGAGCCAAGCTACCCCTTTAACAGGTGACATTAGAGGCAATTAAACAGGAAACTTTATAGTCTCCTTCTTCCACATTTATAAATGTGCTTTTGGTGCAGCTTCAGCCAACAGCTAATGTAAGCTCAGACCAAACTCTTAACCACTTATAAACACAAAAAACCCAAAATCCACAGGCATAAAAAACTGTAACTGTTTTTCCATTAGAATGCTCATTAAAGTAACAGCAGAACTTCAATTTTTGTTGAAGAAGAACCTCCTCTGAAGCAGCATTCATCAAGTGTAGCTTTGCCTCTTCTTTAATTACCATCTTTTGCTTAGTAATTTCCATGGAAAAGGTCAGATACAAGGCTACAGCTGATCTATTTTAGCTTATGACCTTCTGAGCTCTTGCTTAAACAACAAGCAAGGAAAAAAAAGGGAAAAGAGAGACTCCCGAATGACTTCTATCGCATGAGAACTGCTGAAGTAGTACAGACACACTGGTGGCTTGCCACAAATAACCCAGCAGGAAATTCCCTACTGGCCTGGCGTTCCCAGTAGCTGCTACCCCCTTGTCCCCCCCTGCACCCTGCCCCTGCACACAGCTCTACCCATTCACCACCAACCCACAGCCACTGAACGCCGTGCTAAAGCAGCCCCAGAGCCACCTGTGCCATCAGGACTAACATCAGTGCTACATCTCCAAGGTGAGTGAGCTCTGGCCGTGCCACTGCCCTGAGAAACAAGCTCACCTGCAGCACAGCCACAGCCTCCCTTCTGCTCCCCCACTGAAACACACTAAAGCCTCATTAATTCACAGGCCAAAAAGATTTTTAACCCTTAATAGGCTGTAGCTGCTTAAAGGCAGTCAATGTAAGTGAGGAGTTAATTCAATTGATGCAGAGAAATGCTCAACCAGTACAAGCTGTTAAAAGACCACGGCAACACCCTTGGATCTCTTTGGTCCCTCTCAGTATTCACCATTCTGAGGGTGCCGAAAGGCTGGACACAGTTGTAAGAGAAGGGTGGTGCTGAACAGATCAGGATGATCAAATCTGATGAATCAGCCTTGGATGCTAAGAGCTCAGCAGTTCCCACCACTCTCCAAAGCATCATCCTCCTCGCCCCAGAACAAAAGGGAAACAGGTTCTCAGCACAGGTCCCCCCTGCAGCAGCCCAGCTCTGACAACAGTCCCTGCACGTTCTGCAGCATGCACTGTCAACCCTGCAGTGCTTCACTATCTGGAAAAGGGGATTTTTAACACTAGGTGACAAATGAACGGGAGGAAGCAGCCAGCCCTCTCTAGGCTAGCATGACAGGCAGGACAGTGAACTCAACACAGGTTTAAATTTACCCCTCAAAAATCTCTATTTACCAGAACACTGGCGAAGCATTCAACAAACTGATGATTTGCTTACATAAGGATTACAAGGTCTGCCTTCCAAAATGGGGTTTTAGAGCTTTAAATTCGGGATTTTAGCAAAAAAAAAAATGGTCAGTTTTCTGTTTGTATCAGGCTACCTATACAGAGTAACCCACACTGTAAATGAGATATCTCTCCCTTATCCTCATCTAGACAAAATCCACACCGAAGGTTTCAGCTAGTAATTGAGTTTACTGCTGTATCCTTTATGTCCTATTTCCCACAGATTTAAATGCAAACAAAGAAACTGTAGCCTTTTGATATACAAAAAACTTTATATTGTAGTGCCACATTTCAGATTATTTTCTACTGCCAGACTGCATTGGGATTTTAATCTCCCTTCATTCCAGCTAGCCTTATTATGGGAAAAGCCAACGTATTTACCAGAGGAACTGGAAGGCCATTATATGGGTACGTGCACACACAGAAGATGTGTGCTAACACTTACTGCCTCCTTGCTGGAAACTGCTTCTCTTGAATCAAGACAGCAAAAACATCAAAGACTTGCCATAACTGCCTCGTTCACTCGGGAAACTTGTGTCAAAGTAAACTCAGCAGATCATCATCTCCACAAAACAAAACCAGACAAAACCAAATACCCAAAGCGTGTGCTGCACACAGCCATTCAGAGTCTCTCACTGGATTCCAAAGCAGCTCTGTTTTAAAAGATGTTTTCTCATTATCCCTATATTGGGTCATTGCATCTCCATTTTCAGCACTTTTATTCTGGCCAACTTAAACCACGTCAGGAGATGAAGGGGTTACACTGTTGTGTGTTGTGCCTGTTACCTTTTTCTGCATGATTCTCAGCTCATCACTCAAGTTGATGTTCACTTTCATTAACTGCTGAATCTTTACCTCAGAAGCCACCAGCGCATTTTTAACTTGCATATATTCTTGGGCTGTCACTGGTCCATCTGACAGGTCTGAATCCAGGCTCTATGAACAGGAAGAGAAAAATATTTACACTATTGAGAAACAGACTGACAAAAGAAAGCAAGACAATGAAGTTTCAACAGCTTTTCAGGTACTTCAAGGAATCAAGGTTCAAATTAAGCTCAAATTAATAAAATTCACTCACTAAAATAATTTTAGTCCAATATAAAATAAATGTGATGTCAATCAGCTCTTAGCCTCTCTACACACAAGAATGTGTCTGAGAATTTCAGTGGCAATATTCTTCATGAGTATTTTAATTCTTTTTTAATATGCAATAAAGAACTAGAAAGTCATAAAAGAGATTACTAAATATCCAGTGGGCATATTACCCAGGAAGATTAAACCACAACTACCAACTTTCCTGCCCCTATTTCACCATGCCACATGATTTTCAGGAATGTTTTAAACCACTCAGTCACTAGTGGTCTGCTGTAAATGTTTCTTCAGTAGGAAGCAGTAAATGTTTGTGAAATAACAGTGGGTATTTTGGTAGATCCTATTATTTCATCTGTGCAATTCGATCTACAGTTTAACTCCAGACATGCACAGTGGTGCAAATTACTTTTCTAGAGGAGCATTTTATTTATGATAAAAATTCCTGAAGTCACAATGTTTAATTTTGTTAAAGTTCATAGACTGAGGCATGATGTTGAAATGAATCTGAATTAAAAAAAATCCACTTTTTGATCCTTTATGCATGTTGCAGCCTCTCACGAGGGGAAAGATTGGTGGCAGATCACCGTTAGGAATAAAATTCAGTGCACGTATAAATATTTCAAACCTACCTTCTGTCTATTTGATTTAGCTGTGTTTGTTTCCAGATCTGTATCTTCATCTGAAGCAACACTGTCATAATCGGGCTGGTCGTTATCCTGACTTTCACTGCTATGTTGATTGCTGATTGATTTGAGTATCAGTTCCACGTTTTCTGCAGATCAACACACACCATTTAAAAATGTGCTAGTCAGTTTGGAGAAGAAACAGAAGTGCATAATTGAAAGTGATTAAAAAAATAAATCAGAGAAGATCTTCAGAGAGACAATAAATTATATTTTATGATGGCACGTCTTCCGAGTATAACTGTAGTTCTTATCATTTAGGAAACCAGCATAAATATCTTTCTTCATTTATATAGTGCTTCTGAAGGAGGCTATGGCATTGATTAAATTACTGAAGAATGGCACAGAGAAGATACCAAAACTCTCCTCACCTTTTGACCCAGTGAGAGGATTCCCCTGTTGTCTTCGCTTCGCATCACTTAAAATGTCTATGACTAACGTAGCAAATTCATGGGCATTAAAACGAGCCAGTTTCTGCCTGCCCTAAATTACAGAATAATGCAGGGGAAAAAAAAAGTACATTGTGTATTAGATGAACAGCAGAGTCCCTGGGTGAAGTTAAGACTACAGCACTGAGAGAGTTGATTGTTCCGTTACACCGACTGCAAACAGCCATTTAAATTATCTAGCTGCTCATTCCAGGGCAGGGGAAATGAAAAATTATTTTAACTTCTTTACAAGTAGATGCAGCTCTTCTACAGTAACAAAGTGCAGTAAATTGATATTATTTTGAATACCTCACCTATTAAATAAAAGGAGTGTTACTGCATTAAGAAGACTGCTTACCTGATTCCTGGTTGAGGAATACTCAGGATTTACGGGAAGAAAAGGGACCACTGTGGTCTCTGTCACAAGGGTACTATGATTCTGCGTGGCAAGCCAAACTGCTCCAAGAAAAGACAAGGACAAGAGGGAATAACCTTCCTGTGCTACTTGACAGTGTTTCTTGTCACAGGATAAAAGACCACAATTTCAACAGCACAAACACAAACAATTCAAAGGAAGGCTCTTTTCCCCAGAGGGTTCTCTACTTTGTAAAAAACACAAGATATTTTCAATTACCATCACTTTCAGACAATGGAAGGCAAAGGAACTACCATTATTGGTAATTACCAAATACAAAAGCACTTGAAAAAGAACAGATGTCTGAGTATGTTGTATGCAATGTAACAATTCACATTTATTTCAGAAACATTTCAAGAACAGTCTGGTTCACCTGCATCTGTTTCCCTCCTGTCGACTTCATCATACACATCCATTGCCAGTTCTTCAAATAAGTGGTTGCTTAGCTAAGGGTAGAAGAGCATAATTACAGCTTGGAAATAAAAGATGAAGTGCCTAGTGTGCCACATTTAGACAAAGAAATTTTACTTACAGACTGAAGCTTCTTCTTGGCTGCTTTTGCAAGTTCCGATACATCCAGACTGCTAGGAAAACAAGAAGTGATCATTACCTCTACAGCACTTCATAGCTTGTTTGGCACACAAACTCCATATCGAGGTAATTCAATGATCAAAATATCACTTACTTGAAACTCCCTAATCTTTTAGGGATTTTAATAAAGTTTTTAACACGTTGATCTTACTGATATTGGTAATGTACCTATTGGTACCTTCTTAAGCTCTTCTAAACAATAATCTTAAACAAAAGAATCCCCCAAATGCTTTGGAATATGAATACCTGCATTTGCATAGCCCAAGCAGCAGTCCAGCTGTAGTGCAAACTGCTTTCTGTAAGGAATCTGAACAATAAAACCAAAACTCAAGTCCACGTAAAGCAAGACTTGCTCCACTAGACTATGCAGGAGGCAGGTGAACATCAGGCTGGCAAATGGCTACAGCAGCAGGGCCATGCTTAAAATTATTCTTGAAAGTATTAGTAAATCATCTTTTCTACTGGTTTCCATCCTTGAACATGAGGCACAAGAGGAAAATTGTGCAATTCAACAGAATTTACGACAAGAGCCACAGATCAGGAAGCTGACAACTTTTGAACCCTTATTTTTATCACCTGGGGGAAGATTCCTCTGACCTACAAGGATGGAAAGGCTCAAATAAAACCTCTGTATGACTGACATCACAGAGTTTGTGTAGACAGCCACCTAGACAGGGAAAAAAAAAAACAAACCAGAAAAAGGGAAAGCCAAGTGGAGGACATGAGGCAGAGGTCAGAGTGTGAACTGCAGGCTCTGCAGCCTGAGCAGCACCTTTGAACAAGTCGTTTTCTCTGCCTGTCAGCTTCCTTCTCCGTGTCATGAGGCAAACAATGCTTACTCTGCTCTGCAAAATACCCTGCACTGAAAATAAAGTGCTCTACTCAATAGCTAAACAGAGCATATCTAAAAAAGTACAGACATTAACACCGTTTTACCAACTACTGCATAGTTCCTCTAATTTTTCTTTTGTTACAGGTTTTCATAGACATTCTGCAAGCAGTAATTTGAAGAGTTGTTTACTCACAGCCGTCTGATTTCCAATTGCATAGCAGGAAAAGAAAAATAGGGACTTACGATTAATACTTGATATGTTTTACACAAATGAGTTCATCGATCGCAACCAAAAGTTAAAAGCACTCAGATGATCAAAAGTATAAATATTTTCAGAGAAAACTGCAGCTTTTTTTGCAACTATTAGTTTCAAAATGCTGTATCAGCAAACTAAACTCAACTGGTCCTTAAATTATTTACAAAATCTGCTCTCCCCATGTGTGTTCCCTCAGTATAACTGTCTCACCTCCCCCCTGCATTTTAACAAATACAGTAAACTCCAAGAACCTTCTGATTTGGTTTAAATGACAACATTCATTCCAGAAAAAAAAAAGCTTCCAAGATTGATAAAGGCACACATTAGAAAGTTAGAATGACAACAAGCTTACAAGTTGTTTCAGGAAGGAGGGGAAACTTAATTATTAGGATATTTTTTATTTTGATGCTCTCAGACACACCATGGAATCAGCAACTTACCTGTCTGCCATCTGAGGTATAACAAAGTGCTGTCCATTTTTGTGCTCTAGAGTTGAAAACAAATGGCACTTTAATAGGTTGCTACTGGACTATAGCTTCCAGTGTTGTCAGGATATAGAGCTGGTATTCAGCTTTAGTAGAAGACATAGTGATGAGAAACCCAAAAATACATGCAGCAGGCAGAGTCATTTATTGTGCACGTAATTACTCATTTTCCAATTATAGGAAGCTAGCAAGTCTTAAAAGAAGGTTCCTACTCCAATTTCCTGCTGTTATCAAAGATTCCAATTAAGGCTTATCAACTGTATTAAAATTCCATTAAAAATAAGTTCTAACATAGGTGCCTTTATGGCACCTAATGGCTAAAACTTGAAGCATACTTGTGTTCAAAAGGTACCCACTTAATTGAATATTCCCCTGCTTTTGCATTTCAATGAGAAGAAACTACTTAGAAGAGTTTCTACAATATCTCCTGCAGACTATTCGACATTCACAAAAGGTCTGTTTTCCCTACAGTTCACTCCTTGAAGTTAAACAGTACTCAGCTGATCTTAACAGGTGGGTTTCTCCACACTTTCAGGGGTATTCAATTTCTACAACACATACTTGTGGGAAAACGGAGGAACTTCATTTTTAATTTAGGTATACTTAATCCTGAAACTTTGAGTCCTAAAATCATCTGAATTTTAAATGCATTATCACTAATCTGACATCTTAGACTTTCTTCAGTTCTTCCTGTGTAATTTCAATAACATTAGAATAGTTAAAATGCATATATAAAAGCATAGTAACTGACGCAAACATTACATACTACAGTTAGAACAGTCTTGTAATTAACAGTGAGAGATCTGGGAGTGTAGCTCTTCCTCCTTACCTGGTTTCCTGCCACAGAGATAGAAAGCTAACCTGTCCGTGAGCTCATACTGAATTTCCACCAGGCGCTCCGCCAGCTCGTGATGCCCACCTTGTCTGGTTTACACAGACACAAAAGTGACATTAGTTATTGATTTCGAGACAAAAAAAAAAAAAGAGAAAAAAAGAAAAAAGGAAAAAAAGAAAAATGGTCAGAGAAATAGATTTAGTAAAAGCCACTGTTCAACCCTGCACAAGTCTGAGTGTATCAACACTGCACCGACTCGCAGCAGGATTCTCAACAGTGGGTGCCTGTGGCAAAGAAACTATAAACTTTTATGAAATTCCCAAAATGAGTCAGTGAGAACTCTGAAAACCTTTGCCTACTGCTTTGCTGAACTTGCAGAAGCTGTTGCTTCTCTATGAGCTGTGAGATGGGCACAGCCTGTTTCACCAGGATGACAATGGTTGTCTCAAGCAGGAGAACACAGGCTATGGCATGAGGAAAATGCTTATTTATACCCTATCCATTCACTCTTTCTGGAAAGACTACTGATTGGCATTTAATTACTCTCAGAAACAAATCTAAGCAGGTTCATCGTGTGATTTACGATGGCAGTCAACACGTCAGCTTTCTACCTTGCACAGTCAACAGGAGTTTTCCCATTGGAGTCTTGTGTGCCAGGATCAGCACCATAAACCGCTAACAATTCCGCTTGTAAAGTCTGCCCGGCCTTCGCAGCCACGTGCAGCGGGGTGTTCCCTTTCTCCTACAAGTCAGGAAGAAAAACAGCTACTTAATCAACAGGCCTGAGGAGAAGACAAATATAATGTGCGAGTTAAAATTAGTATAAATATCACTAATGGCAAGAACCAACTGTACATCAAAATAATGAGAAAAGTGTCCATACAGGATGAAAGAAGTTGGCTTGAGCTCCCAAGGAGAGCAATCGCAAACAGGTCTCCAGATTCCCTGTCCTTACACTGGAATGGAGTTGCTGAAAAAGAAGCAGGATTGTACTTAATACAGCAGCAGTTAACCTGTGATTCAGCATTTGTTTTTTCAGCCACGCTTTTAGAAGTGGGGATGTAAGAGTTCTTGCTACAGCTGTTTTGGGTCAACGTTTTTGTCCCAGTTAATCTAAATCGCTGCCTCTCAAGCATCCACGTCTCCAGTGCCCACAGACATTACCCCAAAATAGTGGCTTTAAGTTTCAGCCAAGCTGTATTTGTTTACGCAGCAGTGCTGAAGAGCAGCAACAGTCATCTCCGGCCAAAAGCCTCTGCTTCAATTCAGTCAGATTTCACTGTCCTGTCCCACACAAGCTGTAGCTTCTGCAGAGGGGCAGCAAACCCACACTGACCTTACTGAGATCCTTGGCAGTGACACTGTCATCCTCACGGCACGGCAGGCGATGGACAAACGCTAACATTTGATATTTGGCTCTAATGAATTCTGCTTTGTTGGGACTGAAGAGAAACGCAAGCAACAGAAGGGAAAGAAAATAAATATTAGTGCTTTTGCAATAATACAGATGCTCCAGAAGAAGGAAAATTCACAAGTGAAGATTCCATGAGTTGTGTGGTACTAGCAGCCAAGTTAGACAGGGAAAACACATCCTCATTAAAAAAACAGCTCGGTGCAGACCATCTAACTATACAGAGCATACTTTTGTTACAAACATCTCAGTATCTGCAGCAGTGTATGTTTCTTAGGAGTAAATATTGAACTTAAAATGATGCCAGCTTAAGATCTACATTTACTATAGGCAGCTATTAACATTGTAAAATTAAGCACCATATTGAGTGCTGGAAATCTATTTTTAATTCATCAACCAAGCTCAATCTCATCAGCAGCATTCAGTTAACCAAAGCACGTGGCACGAGAATTAAAAGTCTTTTGATTCAAACACAAGTCCTCACTATGCAAGTTAGAGGTGAGGAATCAATTGTTCAGAGAATCCAAGCAACGGATTTCCATTTTTGCAATAAATTTAAACACATTATCATTGCAATTTACTTTATTTTTTAATAAAAATGAGTTAACAAGTAACTAGTTCACTCCTGTTCCCTTCTAGCAACAAAATACACGCAGGTTCCCACGGATACCCCATTGTCTCTGTCACTGCTGACTAAAATGATCTCACTTGTACAACAATAACCATTCCCTCGTTTTCCACTTACTGCACTTTATCCTGCGGGCTCGCTTTGCGCCTTCCACTCATCACAGAGGCAGGGTCCAGCAAGGAATGTTCCCAAATGGAGTTAGCACCATTATTGTACAGGGTTTCAACCATCTGCAATCCAAAGGGTGTACGAAGAGGCAGTGAGGAAATGCTGCCGCACAGACTAGCCAAGCATCCGTGATTATTTGCAAGCAGACAGCAAGCCAACAGAGATTCCTGTCCCATGTGCCAGCATCCATACCCCATGTGCCAGCATCCATACCCTACCGGGGTACCAGAAACAGGCACATGCCCAGGAGGTTAGTGTGAGAAGTTAAAAGAACCCCCTTAAAATTCTCTACTCATCCCAACAGCAGCTCTACTGAAAAGAGAGGCTTGCTATGCATCAAAAGTTTAGGCTGAAGCAGATTTATTGCAGAAGTCTGGAAAAAAAGCTGAAGGTGACCTTCCAAAACATAGATATCAAATTGAAAAGGTATAGACAATGTGGATTTTAGTGGTCCATCAGAGCAAAGTGAGATAAATAAAGGGAGATGAACTTAGCACAAGAAAGCCTAAAAGGACCATCCCCTCTCAAACGGAAGCTTAACAATTTAAACGCAATTAAAAAAAATATTTTAAGAATAATACATCTAGTTTTAATGAAGGAAGATCCACTTTTCCTTCTTACCTGCAGCAGCGTTGGAGGCCATGGCGTGTGCTTGAGATGTCTCACTTGGGAGATGTGGCGGCCCAAGCTGCGATGAACGCTGCAGCACTCGTCACAGATCAGGATCCCCCTGTTCACAGACGCCCAACAGGGATCTGAGGAAGAACAGCTTAATTACAACATGAAGGCACCACGGCTTTGTCATTCAAACACAGAGTCTTAAAAGGAGGAGCCCTGCCTTCTGACCTCAGCTCCACTGCTCAGCCGTGGTGTGAGCCTGGGAACATCATGGCCCTGAACAGCCCCTGTGCTTGCTGGGGCCGGAGGAGTCCGGGGACAGCCAGGAGAGCTGCTGTGGGAACTCCAAGAGGAGCCCCACTGTTGGCAGTTCTTGCTAGGAAAATACTTCCCTTTGTAATACTTCCCTTCTTACTTGTCATTTAGTGGATTCCTACAAAAATATTTCTAACCACAGCACCTACCTGCTCTTCGGAACAACTCGGAAGTCTATCAATAGAGTGGCAATAGTACTCAGGCTTCTTCACACACTACTCAAGTCTTCAGTCTGTATTATTATCATGTTTAATTTCCATATTAAATAATAAAACCACTCAAGAGTGTCACGGTAAAAAAAAAAAAAGCAAGATACATGCATCAAGTTACAGGCTCAGTGAAATCAAAACTTGTCAAATGAACTTAAAACTCTGAGCAGATCCAAACTGAAACCACCTTATATAAGCAAGCCAGAAAGGCAAGTGATGAAAGGGACTACCTACTGGCTGTTACGTAGTTTCAAACATCATTACATCAGATTGATACTGAACATGTGAGCAACAGGATGTTAAACTGAGGTCCCTCTGCTGCTCTCAGCTCAGCCTTCCACAGACACTCCCCTTTTCTGCCGGTGACACGTGAAACTCCGCGTGCCAAGCCCCACAGCAACAGGCAGCTAAGAGGCAAAACAGAGCTTCGGAAAGAAAAAGGAATTCAAGATCGCTTCTGTTTTGGAAAAATTCCTCTTGATTTCAAACCCAGAGATGAGTCTGAGGCTGAACGAGCACAAGACAAGGCTGCTCTCTGAAGGGAGAACTCCCGCGTCCTGTCAGAACGCATCTGAGCAATTGTGCATCCTGCAGAAGCCTTCTCTGACCCATGCAGTAAATTCACCGAGTCCCTGACACGCGAGATCTGATCACACTCGTGGGGTTTAAGCAGAGTCGATGTTGTGTGCGTGCTGAAGGCAATGTGGGCAAACCTGTTTGAACCCCAGGCCAGGAGGGACGGGAGCATCTATTCACAGATGATAACTATCACAGCCCGCAGCCAAATTGGAGCTTCTGTTTTAGGAGAAAACCCAAATCCAATTTAAAAACCAAACTAATAACAAGCACACAACCTCCCTATTAAATCATTCCATCATTTTAACAACTTTCCCTTCTAAGAAGGAAAAACATAAGGATGACATGAGAATCACTGCACTAACCTAATGACCCGAGACTGGAGGCAGCCTTCCAGATTAACAGGCCCAGTCCCTTTTCCTTACAAAGCACCTTATCACACCTCCCTTCATCAACTAACAGGGTCCCTCGGAAGGTGGTTGCATTTCTCGTTTCAAACCCCAGTTACAGCTGCTGGGGACCCTGGCTCTGTTTTGACTCCCAGTCATCATCGGGTTTTTTTTTTTCTTTACATCCACCCCAATACCAACAGAAGTGGTTCCAAACAGCGTCTGTTCAGCCACGATAAAGTCAGATTTATTTGGCCATTTCATAGAAGAAGCAGGGATTTTAAATTCTTCAGAAGAAAAATGCTGAGGCCACACTTGAAATTTCAGCTTGTACATCCTACTCAAAAGAACTCGCATGGATCAGAGAGCCCATGTGAGGTAGAATGGGTCAAAAACCGGCACCATTGGAAATGGGGATGGCACGATGCAAAAAAAAAAAAAAAAGTGACAATAAAAGGAAAACAAAACGAAGGACAACAAACTGATTCCACAGGGGAACTGGAGAGTGCAGCACAACAGGCCCAGAGAATGCTCCTCGCTCCTCCGAAGTGCTGGGGAGGCCAGAGAGGACCGACAGCAGCTCAGGCCCTGGGTTAGGAGCCCAAACGATACAGAAGAGAGCGGATCCGGCAGCGGAGAGCGGACGGATCGAAAGGTGGTGGGAAGCCGAGAGCCACAACCTGCTTTCTGACCCACGCTGGTTTAACTCCAACTGTCGTTTAAATGAAACCGCACAGTGATTTTCAGCCCCTCAGTTCAACTCCTACCTGGCTTCGTACCATGTACGTGTTCCCAAGGAACAGAGGGAGACGGGCATGGGAGAAGGAACGCAGCCTTAGTCTGAAGGAACAGAGAGAGATGTCAGGTTATGGGGAACTGACAGCTCCGGGTTAAGTTGAATTTAACGAGGTGTCCGTGCTGTTGGTTATTGGAATGGTTTTAAAAAGAGACCCAGTTATAGACACGGTCAAAATACGCTCAAGCTCACACCAAAATACAGCAGGGAGAAGCTCGAGAGAGAGGTCAGATCTGCTCTCAGGAACACGGCAGAGCAATTCGAAACAGGAAGCGTCGGATGAAGACAAGCCCAAACCGCGAGTCCGAAAAGTGAACTCCTGCCTCGGAATAGGAAGTGTAGCAGGAAAGCGCACGTAAAATCACCTCGTGCAAGAGAAAGCCACACTCCACCACAGAACCGAGGCGCTCCTTGGTGAAATTCAAGAGACAAGTACTAATTATTACAGCAGCCGGGCACCCGACGCGTGCTCCACGTGACTGGGGGGAAAGAGCTGCAGTGCCCCAGGTCTCCCAAGGCAAGTCGCACACGGGGGACTCCGAACACCCCTCTGGCACGGTCTGCTTTAGGTAAAAAAGGTTTGAATTTTAGTTGTTTTTTTTTTAAGAAAGAAGGAAAATTTCTTTATATATATAGACAAGCCAGCAGATTTCTTCACCGAGACCAAACAAATACTTGACAAAGCTGTAAGGTGAGGACAACGAAATAAACGGTGGGTTTCCAAGATGAGCCTCATCGTGACGGTGACACTCACTCCGCGCAGTCCTGATGAGCTTAACGATCACAAGCACAGTAACACAACCTTCTCTCCCAGTCACACCACCACTTGGTGTTGAAAAGCACAGATATCCTAACTAAGGGAGAACCGCCTGCGTCAGCTACGCGAGCTCTGTTTGGTGTGGAAATGAAATTCCGTGTAGACAAAACTCCCTGGGAGTTCATCTGGGGTTCGTTGTTTCTTTTCTTTTAAATTCAGCTTTTTTTAAAGCAGAAGTCTCACGTTACAAAAGCTGTTATCCCCTCTCTCACACCGTATCTTCTGGCCCTTCAAGTGCTATCTACGTTACAGAGTTTTCATTAACGTACATAAGTAATTATATCGGGAGAACCAGCACGGAACACAAGCAACAAAAACGACATAGCTCTTAAGAAGGAAAAGAAATGCACACGGTCACAAAAAAAAAAAATAATATAGTAAACTGGGCAGTTTTAAATAAGAACAGCAAAGCTGCAGAAGGCCACGGAAGGAGGTGCAGCTGACTTTCTAAAAGACGAGGTTTGTTTCCATAAGCTTCCCAACTCCTCTGCCGTGCAGGGCAGAGAGCGTGCCTGTCAACACAGAACACGTGCTGCTCGCCCAACGCTTCCAACCAGGCGCTTCAGAAACACCCTTTCTTCGGAAGTCTGGGATCCCTGCGCTCAACCCAGGCCGGGGGACAAGTCGCGCACCTTACACCCCCAACTCTTACCGCCCCCGACCCTCGGAACGCGGGAGGTCCCCAAAGCCACTCCCGCTCTCCTCTCCAAAAGCCCCCAAAGCGGCCACTGTCCCTCCCGGGGACCCGCTTCCACCCTACGCCCTCCTCCCGCCTCTTGGCCCCGCGACTGGCAGGTTTCTCTAAGCCAGCCTTCCTCCTTCCGAGGCTGAGGGGCTGCAGACGTGCCGGATACCCCGAGGGGGGCTGCAGCCACAGGTCATGCCCGGAGGCCCGGCCCCTCAGCGCGGCCCCAGGCCCGGAGCCCAGCCCGGCGGGCGGGGGGAAGAGGCGGCGGTAGCTGCCGGGCGACCACCGCGACCCGACGCCTTTAAAACTGAAACGGCAAGCGGCTGAGGGGAACGGCCGAGCGACCCATCGCTCGGTTGCGAGCGAAGCGGCC
>WUAM01000133.1:5080535-5093427 GCA_024336885.1 Actenoides hombroni
ATGGCAGGCAGCGTTTGAAGAAGCTGCTGCGAGAAGGCTCGCGCAGCACTGTCGCCAGAACAGTAGCATCCACAGGCACAGGACCGTAGCATCCACAGGCACAGGACCGTAGCATCCACAGGCACAGGACTGTAGCATCCACAGACACACAAGAGGAGGAGAAGGCAGCTGTGAGGTCTCTGCTTTGGAGAGCAGAGGGGCTGCCACCCTCCTCTTCTCCCGGGCTCTCGCATAAAAGCCCCCCAGATGCGCGTTTCGGGCCCGCGTGCCTTTGTGCGCTGTCGACCGAATGGCATCGAAAGAGCAGAACAGACTTCAAGGTGTGACTCACTCTCTGCTTTTCCGTGCAGCACGAGGCCTCGCAGCCTGGGATTATTTATAGCCTCCTGCGACACGGAGCTGAGGCACCAGGCACGAGGGGCTCGTTGGTTCCTTCTGGCTTCTTAACGATGCCGCTGCACTTTCGCTGGCTTCTGGTGTCTGCACCCTCTGCTCTGTCTGTTGTTGCTCTCTGGTTGCGATGGTTCGTGCACCTTGCTCGGCGCCGCGGCTCTGGGTGAGCTTATCACTCAGCTCTGTCCCTGGGCAGCGGAGCGTGCTGCCAGCCCGGCTGCGCCCGGGCAGAGCTGCCCTGCCCCTGGGGAGAGCCGCCCTCCTGCCAGAGCCCTCTGCGCAGCCAGCCTACCGCAAACCCCTCCTGATGAGACCAGTGGGCTGGCAGGAAAAGGCGGCTGCCCTGGTTTGCCCACGAGGGAAGGGATTGAAGCGGACAAACGCGAGTTGGCATCTGTCACGTTCCCGCTGCCCTGGGAGGCTGACGGAGAGCCGGCAGCGGGGCTGGGGGCCGCGGGGGCCCAGGGCTTTGCTGTCCACATCAGTGCTGAGGCTGCCCCCGTGCTCAACCCCTGCCAGGCCGGAGTGCTCTCGATACCAGGAATATCTTTAGCCTTTTGTCAAGAGTCAGAACTCCCACCTTGCCTGGGTGTAGCTGCACAGAACCCCTGCACTCTGCATCTGCTCCGGGGATGGGGAGATTCTCTTCGGTGTCTGTTTGCAGCAGCGACAGTAAGTTAAGAGCTCAGCTCAAACAATCATAAGGTTAAAAAAAGAAACTACCACTATCCCTGGGTTTAGCATGGACATGGTGCACTTAATTTATGTGCTCAAGCCTCCAAGCCCTTGGGAGAGCACAGGGAGAGATTTTCCTATGGAGACCTCACAGTTGCGAGTGGTTTAGCCGGCAGGAGTGGTGTTTTGGAGAGGCTCAGGCTACGGCGTTGAGGGCAGATGATTTTGACTGCTCTGTCTTGCTGGAGCATCCAGGGAGGCTTTTCAGCGGTCCAGGTTTTCTCCTGCTTGCTGCTCCTTAGCTGGCAGGGAGGTGAGGTGCACTGGTCCTGCTGCGAGCAAAGCGATCTGCCGCTCTCCTGCGCGAGCACAAGCGTGCTCTCGCTCGTCTGCTGGGAATTCTGGTGGGGTTGGGCTCTTCTCCCAAGGAACAAGCAACAGAACAAAAGGGAAACAGCCTCAAGTTGTGCCAGGGGAGGTTTAGCACCTGGGAGCTGATGTTGATGGGTCTGCACAAAATGTCTGGTTTTAATGTCTCCGTGGAGTGGTTCAGCTGTAGGAAGAAATGCCTGCCGTGCGAGAGGAGACTCAGCAGCTGCTGGGAAGGCTGGGCACGGCCCGCTCTGCAGCACTGGGCTCCTGGCGAAGGGGGGGGGTGCTGGTGTGCCAGAAAGCCTCTTGTCAGACCCAGATCAATAGCCTGCAGGACTGTGGGGCCAGGTAATTTTCCAGTGCTTTGATCATCCCGTTTAATAAGTCTGTGTTTGACACCAGACATCCATCCTGAGCCCTCCCGGGGGACTCCAGCGCACGGATTGCCGGTGGAGCCCGTCCGTGCGCGCATCCTTCTGTGGAGTCATCGCCGGCTCCTCGGGCTCCCCGCTCGCTGCCTGCCCGGCCACGGGGCCTGGCAGGAGAGGGCAGGCTCGAAACAGAACCCAGTGTCAGAGGTGCAGCCTCGCCAGTCATCGAGCCGTCATTTTGTTCAGATGAGCTGAACTTCGAGTAGGCTTCACCAGCCTCGATTTTTCTTCTTCTTCTGTTTTGCATAACTAAAATTGCATCCCTCCCTTGTCAGCAGACCTGATGGTGGAAAAGCCCTTCCACTGTCTGCTGCTTGGAGTCGCAAGACACCTGGGTTCCCTGCTCTCCTGCCTGCTCACGCAGAACGTGGCACTGATCTCTCGGGGAAACACGTCTGCTGTGGAGTAAGGTCACGGCGGCAGCAGGAGACCAGATGGTGTGACGTGAGCTCCGCGTTCTCCTGCCGCTTCAGCGAGGCCTCTGCTCTGTTGCAGCTGCTGTGGAGGCCTGCGTCTTGCACGGCTTGAAGCGGAGGGCGGCAGGGTTCCTGCGCAGCAACAAGATCGCGGCTCTCTTTATGAAGGTGGGCAAGAGCTTTCCTCTGGCAGAGGAGCTTTGCAGGAAGGTGCAAGACCTGGAGCAGCTCATTGAGAACGCGTAAGGCACCGGCGTTGCTGTTACCCTACGGGTCGCTCGCGTTTGGGTGTGGATCTCCATGTCCAGCTTGAGCCTCTCCAGGAGGTGTTGCTTTCAGCGGAGCAGAGCCCTGTCCTGGGCTTGTGATATCTTGACTGAACAGGTCCCTTTTCTAGGAGAACATGAGTTGTGGTGTGGTTTAAGTCTAGTACAGACAAGTTCTTACCTCCTCTGCCCCTTGTCTTCTGCTTCAGGGGCAGCTAAGCTTGTCTGCTCCTGACCTGTCACAGTTTATGAACCAGTGCACTAAGCCAACTGGAACCAAATCTGGTCTGCCTCAATGTGCGGGGCTTGAGCCTGAAGTAATTCACCTTCTGCGTGAGAGTGGCTTACTCATCCTTGGACAGGAACCAGGGAGATGGATGGAGCAGCTGCCTGGGGGCAGGGATCTCTATGCTGTCCTAAGATGAGCTGCTTGGCTTGGGAACTGCTGTCCTCAGGCACCAGTGGAAAGGGTGTGTGGGTTGGAGGACTCTGCTGAGCCTGATGCATGTTCTAAGGTGCCTTGGCAGTGGGAACCTGATTTAGTGAAGTCACTTTTCAAATGCAAATGTGGGCCTTCTGGAGTAGAGGGTGGATAGATGATGAGAGCAGTCTCCAGAGCCCAGTCTCCACGTGGTTCCTTGGGCATCCCCAAGTCACCGTAGTTGGCACCACTGAAACCCTGTCCTTGTGCCCCACGAGGTGCCTGGAGTCCCCAGGGCTCCTCCAGTGGGGCCAGTGACATGTTCTTGTCTTTTGCCTTGTACCTCTGAAGACGAAATCAAGTCCAGGGCATCCCAGAGAACGTGCGCAAGATGCCCAAGCTGCCCAACCTGTCACCTC
This sequence comes from Actenoides hombroni, assembly GCA_024336885.1. Lineage (NCBI taxonomy): Eukaryota > Metazoa > Chordata > Aves > Coraciiformes > Alcedinidae > Actenoides > Actenoides hombroni. The sequence continues at coordinate 5,083,929 of WUAM01000133.1, forward strand.
AAGCCATCAAGCACCTCTGGATCCGCACAGCCCTCTTTGAAAAGGTCTTGGATAAAATCGTGCATTACTTGGTAGAAAACAGCAGGTGAGTGACGGGGCAGCCGTTTGTCCATCCCACCTCCCTACCATCATCTGCCCCTTGTGATGGTGCTGAAGATGTTGCTGCCTGAACTGTGTCCAATTGGGCGCCTTGGATGGGACAGGCCAGTTGTGTTGTTCTGTGCCCGTCACGGGGACTCTCGTTCCCTGCTGCTGGCAGCCACCATGCGCTCCCTAAAACCAAGACAGGCCACGCTTGCTCTGCTGATGGCTGGGTTGTTGGGGTGGCACCATCCTTGTCTTCTGGAACCTGCATGCTGAGGTGACCCGGGGGTGTTTTGTTAGGAGAGAGTGCTGTGCTGCAGGAGGGGGGTGTTCTCCAGGAGTGTCCTGACCAGCAGAGACAGCCTGGTGGGGACTTCATGTCCCCTCACCATCCAGGGGGGTACAGGAAGAGAAGGCCATCCCAGTGATTTAAAGCCACCATCACTATCATTTTGCAGGCCCAGGAGGTTGAATTACTACAGCATTCTGCTCTTTTATTTCTTCTAGTAAGTACTATGAGAAAGAAGCTCTCCTGATGGATCCTGTGGATGGGCCAATTCTTGCATCTTTGCTGGGTAACGCTTTCCTCTCACCCTGCTTTGACAGCTGGCTTCCCGGGTCGGGGATCTGGGGTAGGAAATGCAGTTGTGTTCTAGTCACAACTTCAGCAAGCTCAGTAGCCCGGGGCAGGCGGAGCGCTGGTAAGGACCATGCAGTGTGTAGCGCCGGGCAGCGCGTGCAGAGGGAGGGTTGCGAGACTGAGCTCGGGCGGTTGCTTTCCTCGCGCAGGTGTCGGTAGCAGCAACGGGCACAAGCTGAGGCCGGGGGCTGGGAGCGCGGTGCTGCAGCACAGGGCTCGGCCGGACCTGCCCGGGCAGCCCGTGGGTCACCTGAATTCTGTGCCACTGTCACTCCACGCGGCAACGTGCGCTGAGCCCGGCGCTTGCTGCCCGCCGCCCCTGCTCTGGGGATCCGAGAGGGCACCACGGGCATCGCAACCCCACCGACGCCTCCCTCACGTTTGCGGTTTTCTCCCCTGCGCAGTGGGGCCCTGCGCGCTGGAGTACACGAAGATGAAGACCGCCGACCACTTCTGGACGGACCCCTCGGCCGACGAGCTGGTCCAGAGGCACCGGATCCACAGCTCGCACTGCCGCCAGGACTCGCCCACCAAGCGCCCGGCGCTCTGCGTGAGTGGGGAGGGAGAACGCTCCTGCTGGGCTGCGCAGGCAGCGCTCGCCACGGCTCGAGGCTCCCTCTCTCGTCATCCCTCTGATGGGAGAAGGTAGAAAAGTGCAGTGACTTGAGGTGTTCAAGGCAGAAGTGCTGGGAAGACGGGCCGTGGAGGCTGCAGGCGTGCTGGGCCAACACGCCGTCGCGGGGGCTGCCCTTTGAGAGCGTCATGTAGGAAGGAAAAGCAAAGGCAGCTGAAATCTGCTCGGTTTATTGCAAACAAAGCACGCTCCTGGGGCCTCCCTAAGTACTCCTGGGCTTCTCAAACTACAGGATCGAGCTTGGGTAGAGCCAGGAATCCTCTTAGAGGACACAAAGGGAAGGATTTCTAGTAGTGGTTTTCTTAAGTGTAACAGCGAGGAGGGAATGAGCTTTCGAGAGAAGCTTTTTGAAGAGGAGAGGTGTCTGCGCTCACCTCACGTTTGCGGGCGGATCTCTTCCAGATTCAGAAGAGGCATTCGAGCGGCAGTATGGACGACCGGCCGTCGCTGTCTGCCAGGGACTACGTGGAGTCTCTGCACCAGAATTCCCGAGCCACGCTCCTCTACGGCAAGAACAACGTCCTGGTGCAGCCGGTGAGTACCTGCTGGGGCACGTGGGCGTTCCAGTGCTGCTCTGCTCCCCGCCAGGTAATGCCGTCCCGAGTTGCCCTGTGGTGCAGAAAAGCACAGGCTCATTTTGAATCGGGGCGGGCGGCGACTGGACTGTGCATCTTGAGGTCCTGGCGATATAGATCCTCCCAGGGGAGCAAAAGAGATCCACTGCCGAGTACAAACAGGCACCTCTCCCTGCCTGCTCTTGACCAGAGGCCACAACAAGCCTCCTCCTGTCCCTTCCTGTTTACCGTAGCCAAATCAACCAAGTGCAGAGAGCTTAGGTGGAGCTGTTCTGTTGGCCTCAGCCGGGCAGCTGCTCTCAGCCCCTGCCCAAGCTGCTGAGGAGTCCTGTTGTCTCTGCTCGGAGGGTTTGCAGAGCTGCTGTGGGTTTCTCGGCGGGGTGAGCTCAGGGACAGCAGGCAGGGCTGTGTCCCGTCCAGGACTGAGCTCCAGGGCCTGGCTCAGCCTCGGTGGTGGTGCTTCACGCTTCTGGCATCTTCCGGCCTGCTCTCACCAGCTCGCTCTCCCGCTGCGTTTCTCTTCTCCAGCGAGATGACATGGAGGCCATCCCGGGCTATCTGTCCCTTCACCAGACTGCCGACATCATGGCCCTGAAGTGGACCCCCAACCAACTGATGAACGGCTCGGTGGGGGATCTGGACTACGAGAAGAGGTGCCTGGCTCTGAGCGTGCCCTAGCGCGGGGCAGATGGGAGGCAAACGGTCCCCGGGTTCAGAGTTTGGGTCTGGTGCCCAAGGCCAGCGATGAGTTTTCCCACTGGCCGCAGAGCAAAACAATCATCCCTGAGTCTGTGACGGGGGAAGGGGACGGGGAAGGAGGCCTGAGGTGGTGGGGGGATGGGAGACAGCGTGAGATGCTGAGCTACTGCCCATCTCTGCTGGGAAGTGTTCAAGGGAGCCAGGAGGTGCTTGTTCTGGAAGACACAGACTGATTTCGTTTATCGCCCCTGGGGGTTTGCTCGGGAGAAGGCCCTCCCTGCACACCACACAGTGTGTCCAGTTCATTGTGGTTAATCTAATCTGGGGAGCCAAGGAGCTCGTAAACAGGGCAAGAATATCTGCAGAGAGAGGGGATGGGAGCAGTTCCCAGATGAGAGCACCTCGGTACCAGAGCGAGCGCTGCTTCGGTGCATGCTGCAGCTGGTCCTTCCCGGGGATGGTCAGAGGCCCCTGGATTTCATGGAGTTCCTGGAGCTTGTTCCTCTCTTGGTTTGCTTGGCAGGGTGTCTTGCCTTGCCCTTTTATCTGGGATTGCCTTAGGGGCTACTGGCATTTCTCTTGGTAGCTGCCATCCTTTTAACAAACGACAGAATCATATCAGATCCCAATTTGTCTGAAAAACAAAACAAAACAAACGAAACCCCTTCCCACCAGCAAAGGAAAGCTGGAGTGTGTAGGACACTGATTCTTTGACCTAAGGATCTTCTTCAGCAAAACTTGTTCTTGGTTTTGTTTATTCTCAGTTGTAGTTTTTTGGGGTTTTATTCACCTGTGTTCTTTCCATTTCCCCTTTCCTCTTGGCCCCTGGGCCTTTCCCTTATACCTGGTGCCTTCCCCCTAAAATACTATTTTCATTTCTACCACTATTTTTCTGAGTTCTTGACTTGGGCATCAGCCTAAACTCTAAAACTTCCCAGTGTCAAGATGTGACCAAGGAAGAGAGGAGCCAGATGACAAAGTAAGTGTGAATCTACAAGGAGTGACTCTTACAGACCCCTTCCTGTCCTTAGCTGACTTCATGAGCCTTTATTTTAAGCACTGTTTTGGTAAAGGGACACATAATGCTGCTCTGAATCTAGAAATTGCTTTGTTGCAGAGAAGTCGGTGGTTGGTAACTGCTGACACCCTCAAAGAGCAGTGCTCTTGCTGGGCTCTCCACAGAAATGAAACGCTGTGTGAGTCCACGTGTCTCCCAGAGATGTCCCCTTCCCAGGCTTTCTCCTGGTGTCTCCCTGGCCCTCTGCCCTGCCTGGTCACCAGCAGCTCCTCAGCATTTTCTAGATTTGCTCTGTCTCCTCCAGGTGCTGAGGGAGTGCAGGACTCCGAACCAACTGCAACCAAGTCTATTTTCAGCTTTAAAAAACCCCCACAAATTGCAGGGTTTATTTCCCCCTCCCTTGGGGTCAGGAGCTCAGTGGAGCTGCAGCCCAGGCTCAGGCTGCACGGGATGTTCCCTGAGGGCTCCAGGGCTGCTCCAACCAGATTCTTGGGGTTCTCTTGGGGAGTCCTTTCTGGGGTGCTTCAGAGGAAAGTCCTCAGCTCTTCAGGGCTCCGCGTACTTCCCTGCAGCTACCAGGATCCACGGACATGTTGTCTGTGTCTGGGAATGACATGAGGGTAGAGAAACAGCCCAGGGCAAGTGGGTCTGGACTTGGCCTGATTGAGCTGTAGTGGCAGGGACAGTTACTGGGTCTGGAGGGATGTAGTCGCTTACTCAGACTGGCTTTGTGGCTGTCGTGCTGCTGTTGGGATCTCATCCTTGCTGTAGCTTCCCCTGGCGCCAGGATAGCTGGAGGCAAGATCTGGAGCAGATGTGAACAGAAGCAGAGCCTCTTGCACCTCTGAAGCTCACGACTTCCTCCCTTTCTCTGTTCCAGCGTGTACTGGGACTATGCCATGACTATTCGCCTGGAGGAGATCGTCTATTTGCACTGTCACCAGCAAGGTAAGGCTGGAGTGGGGGGCTGCTGGAGGGGCTTCTCACCCTCACACTGGCTTTGTTAGGCCTTTGGGGAGTGCCCATGTAGGGCTGTTTTGATCCAGGTCCAGGGTAGATGTCCAGAGCTCGGGGTGGTCCCCGCTGTGGAAGTGCTCCTGGCTGTGGAGCCTGGGGGGGAGTGCACCCTGCAGAGTGATGCTCTGTGCTTTTCAAGGGTGTGATCTCCTGGGTGAGCCTTCCCCAGGGCCCCAGGCTTGTAATGGCCTTAGAGAAGAATCCAAACGAGGAGGAAAGTCTTTCTCTTGCATACCAGAAAGACAATTCCCTGAGCTTTCTTGCCTGCCCTTTTGATGGGTAATGTTTCCCTCATTCATGTCTGTGTCTTCTCTCTGCTGTGCCTGTTGCCAATAGTAGACAGCGGTGGAACGGTTGTCTTGGTGAGCCAGGATGGGATCCAGAGGCCCCCGCTGCGCTTCCCCAGAGGGGGACACTTGCTGCAGTTCCTGTCCTGCCTGGAGAATGGCCTGCTGCCCCACGGGCAGCTGGATCCACCCCTCTGGTCGCAGCGGGGAAAGGTAGGAACCCCCAAACCCAGGGCACTGTGGGTTCTTGCCGTGTTCCCCTGTGGGCTGTCTCAGAGCAGAGCTGATGGGGAGGACCCTCTGCCTGACAGCAGTGGCTGCTGCATGTTAAACAATCCACCTCCTGAAACTAAGATGGAAGGTGGGCTTGAAATATGGCGGCTTGGTTTAGCCCGTGGCCTTGCCCAGCTACACAGACCCTGCTGGGCAGATCAGCAGGAGGTGGAATGGGAGTGCTGGCCGTGGCCGTGGGGCGAGGTGGGTTTGGTTCTCCTGGCCCTGGCCGTGCTGCATGGATTCCACCCACCCCGTGCACAGCCAGCGTTCGGTGTTCACCGTCCAGCTGAAAGCTTGACCCAAAGGCTGCTCCAGCCCAGGGAACGTGCAAACCTTGCGCGTGCTGAGGAGGCTCCTGCTCTCCGTAGGCAGGAGCGTGGCCGGCCAGGCAGTGCCCGCGCTGGGCCGTGTGCCCGGGCCGGGGGCCGCTTGTGGAGAGCAGGTTTTTGTTCACCCAGGGGAAGGTGTTTCCCAAGCTGAGGAAGAGAAGTCCCCAGGGCTCCTCTGAGTCTGCGTCCGACAAGGAAGATGACGAGGCCACAGATTATGTTTTCAGAATCATCTACCCGGGGACGCAGTCTGAATTTGGTGAGTCCTTGGCAGGGAGTGTTTCGGGAGGTTCTCGTGGGGCGTGGGAGCGGCTGCAGCCCTCACAGGCACGTGGCAGTTCACACCGGGAAGTGCTTCCAGAGAAATGGGCTTTGCTTGGCACAGAGCTGCCTTTATTCAACATCACCTATGGGTTGGGGTTTTCCTTTTTTTGTTTAATCTTTCACTTGCTACCGAGTCCTTCGTTTCCGCAGCTGCACAACAGACCACGGCTGCCTTAATGGCTGGAAACAGAATTCTTGCCCATAGTTTCAGCAATAAGGTTTCCTTTGCTCATGTTCCTTGGGGGTCAGTTCTCACTGTCACAGCCCTCTGGGGCTGATTTTTCTCTTGCTGTCACCAGGCCAGCTCAGCAAGTGCTGCGTTAAACCCAGCTATGCAAAGGAGAGGTTCCAGCAGCCTGCTCTGGGTGCTGCCAGGCTGGCCCCGCGTGTCTTTGCTCCCACTTCCAGGGTGAGGGAGAGGGTGCTGCTGGATTCACCAAACCAGAAATTCCCCTAATGCCTGGTTGTGAGTGATCTGAACAACACGCTTGGCTGGAGTCGCTGTGCATTTGTCCTCACGCTTCTGTGGGATAGCAAGAACAATTTTTTTGTGCTCTGGGAACATCACAGATAACTTTACGCTCTTGATTTTCCCTCTTATAATAGAAGATGTATGGAGTGGTTTTTAAAAAGCTATGAAATTTGATCAAAAACTTGTTCCTGTATTTTTGAGGCTCGAAGGGGGTACTCTCATCTCCTGCTCCAGAGCATCAGTTATGATTATGCTTCATTCTCCTGCCTTTAGCTGACTAACACAATTCAGTGAGTCAGATAAAAATCGGATTGAGGCTAAACCAGCAGACAGAGATGCTCCTTTCTGCAGCTTCCTTTTGATCTACCCCTTAAAATTCCATGCTGGGGGCCAAACGTTCTGTGAAAGGGATTGCTGCAGTCTCCTCAGCCGGCATCATCAAAGTCTGTGCGGTTCCTGTGGACCTTCCCAGAGGGGTTGGAACTGCATCCCTTCTTTCTTCACTGCAGACTCTTCCTTTCTCCCCTTTCATTTGTGCCCTTGTCCTCTCTCTGTGTCTCTAGTTACCATTAATGGTAATTTTCATCCATTCCTTGCGTCTGTGATCTCCATCGCTGCCGTCAGGGGGAGGACTGTGAGGACTCCAGCTCCAAGCAAGACAGTGGTGATCCCTAAGTGGTTTCTGAGTCTCCCTGGCACGTCCCGACCTGCCCTGGTTGCTCTGGGGGCCACTCAGCGTCAGTGTAATGCGGCTCTTGCCTGTGTCTGGTACTGCTGCTTGCCTGTGTTGTCACTTGACAGTCCCTGCAGAGGTGTCCCCTGTAGCTGCCGACCACCACCGCCCTGGCAGCACCTGCCCGGTGCCACGGCAGTAGGAATATCTCAGCATTTTCCTTGCTGGTATCAGTTATTCAGTATCAGGAGCAGGGAGAGTCGGTGAGGCCGAGGCAAGGGAAGAAGGCCCCTCCTCGCTGGAAGCTGGAATTTCTACCATGATTAAATTTCCGAGGAGGAGCAAATAGGATTATTCTTCCTTAATCTTTTTCTGCATCCTTCACCGTGACGGCCTTTTCCTAGGGAAGCCCAAAGTGAGGGGCAGCTCCAGGCCAGGCTGCTGAGCGTGGGGCAGCTCTGCTCTCGGGGCTGCCCGCTCCCCTCGTGTGCGGGGCTGTACCCGGGCAGGATCCCAGGCCGTTGCAATGGCACTTCTGGGCTTAAGCAGGGATTTAGCAAGTGACAACAAGGAGAACTACTCGCTCCTGCCGTTCCTCTCAACCTCTTCATCAAAGTCTTTATCTCCTGGGTTGTGATTTGGATGCTCCTGTCTTTCCCTGAATCTTGGGTGGGATCCTAATGTTTGAGGGATGGGGGCATTTCCCTTCCGGTGATCCACTCTGCCTGGGAGGATGGTTGATTTCAGTGATGCTTTTTCTCATCTGAGTGACAGTCTGGTGCAGCCCCTTCTCTCGAGTCTCCCTGGATGGGGTGTGTATTTTCAGCACTTTAGGATTACCTTGTTGAAGGTGCTGTAGTTAATTAGCAGATGGTTTTCTCTCACTCTCTCACCAATGCTCTTTGTTCCCCTTCCTTTCTCCTGAGCTGGTGCTGTGATTACCTGGTGTGGGTCCTCTCTGGTTGCTAGAGTCTCCGTGGGAAGAGCTTGGGATTCTGTATCCAATCAAACCTCTACTCCCTGTTGACCTCCTGTGGCTCACTCGACTCTGGGGCAGAGCTGGGCAGTAGCTGATGCTCCTCTTTCTGCCCTCTTACAGTGCCCCAGGACCTGATGGACACGCCGGGGGCTGGCCTGCCTCCCATGTGGCAACCCAGCACCCGCAAGTCCTCCTGCTCCTCCTGCTCGCAGAGTGGCTCCTCTGATGGTGGGCCCTCCAACGGCTGCAGCCATGAGAGGTGGGACAGCCCTGCTGCTGCTGCTGCTGCTTTGAGAAATGCAGGCCCAATAAACCATGGTTCCAGCTGGAAGCCCAGCTGGATGGTTGAGCAGTTACGGTGCAAGTGGTGTCTCCAGCCTCACACTCGGCTCGCTTGATGAGGCACCATTTGCAGGGGACAGTGGGACCTGTCCAGGCTGAAGTGAGGCTTGTCCCCTCGTCTGGGACATCTCAGCTGCTCTGTGTCCATGTCCTGGCAGCAAGAATTGCTGCTGCCAAGCTGAGCAGAGGTCCTGTGGTACACCTCTGAAGGCAAGGCTGGAAGAGTCAGCTGAAAGCAGGGGCTGAGGGTGTGCTGGGTGCATTTCCTCTCCTCACATCCAGTATGGTTTTATTGGCAGAGCTCCACTGAAGCTCCTGTGTGACAATATGAAGTATCAGATCCTCTCCCGGGCCTTCTACGGCTGTGAGTACTTGTCACATCCATGAGATGTGTCATGGGCAAGGGATAATGTCCTGGGCTCCAGGCTGGGAGTGGTGCTGAGGTAGCAGGGCAGTGGCCAAGGGTACTGGGACCAGTCTGTTGCATGAAGGGCCCAGCCTCCACATGCTCAGGACTGGGAGCAAACATCTGAACTCCATCCTTGGCCTTCAGCCCAGCGTGCAGTAGTGCTGGTGGTACAAGCTGATCAGATACTGCCCTGTCCGAGTAGACTCCCTGCTTTGCTGCTTAGGTTGGACACAGCTTCAGAGGGTCTCCTTCAGGGACCAGATTCAGCAGAGCTTTCTCCTACACTTCACCCTCATGGCTCCCTGAGTTCAGTGGCTCAATGTTCACTTCTGCCCGACACAGGGCTGGCCTATTGCAGACACCTCTCCACGGTGAGAACCCACCTCTCTGCGCTGGTTAACCACAGCATCGTGTCTCCTGATGTGCCCTGCAACGCCAGCTCGGGACTGACCGTGGACATATGGCAGAGATACCTGCAGGACAGCACGGTAGGGACGTGTCACTTGGGGAGGGCTTGGGATGTTCATGGCAGTGTCCTTTAAGCAGCCATAGCGTGGGAAGGTAAAACACATTGGGAAGTTCCCTGAGAAGTGGCACGGCCTGTGCCAGGCTGCACAGAGCCCGAGGCTCCTGATCCTCCTCGTGGAGTCTGGTGTCCAGCTTGGGAGTCCTCAGCACAGCAGAGACAGGGACCTGTTGGAGTGGGGCCAGAGGAGCCCCAGCAATGCTGGGAGGGCTGGA